>CM034002.1:4349207-4718422 GCA_019603395.1 Cyrtorhinus lividipennis | reverse complement strand
TCTGCTTTGTTTTGGTTTTGATTCATTATTCTCCAGATAGTAAGCATACGTTTAGGTGATAATAGTGGATTTTGATACTTTTGGGGACCTAGGCATGTGGAGTATTTTTTTCACTAAATCACAGACTAAATTGATTGAGATTTTTGGATCAAATGTCGGCTGGGTGTTGGTGAATGTAGGGAGATTCACCTAGAATCGTTCGCAGAAAACGTTCTGTAGTCATTGATGGTTTATAAATCAGTATCCCCGAAATAGCCTCGCAGTGTTCTGAACAAAAAAGGAATCGTGATCCCCATTTCTCACTACAAAGGGAATGACATTACCCAGACGTACTAGGAACTTTTCCTGAGGAACCTTGATACCGTTGTATTACTGGAGTTGAAAGTGATGTCAAAATCATTCAATACACGTTCGGAGCCGGCATCTCGTCATACATAAAATGTATAATAGTTTTTTGAAAAACTTCCGATGATTCCTCTCTTACCAATAAAACGGATACACGTACTCCTAATTTATATTATTGTCATTCCCATTCTCGCGTTGAAGAAAGGAGAAAAAACCAACTCATACACGAGGAAAGATGCCGTTAAGATCCTCAGAGACGCCTGTACTTGACGGGTTTAGGAGGCGGAGACTTAGAGCCATCGTGCCATGGCTTTTCCTTGTGTCGGTCTCGTTAGCCGAATCAACCACGTTGCCTTCTAGCTGTTGTTGTATGGCAAATTTCATTACGATTTTTGACGTTTTCAATCGATCCAACACCTCTCTATTGAGTATAACGCGTGGAACTCCATTGTTCTTGACATTGACGCTGTACTTTCCTACCCAATTTCTGGTAACAACACGGGGGTGGGCTGTGGATTCGGGGAAAATTAAATCGGTAATGAAGTTTCTCCACTTCATGCCCAGTGTTTCTTTATGGTGTTGACATGTTGTTTACCGATTAATTCGAACGCTTAACCCATGGAAGGCACACGAAGTTAGTCTTACCTATAATTCGAATTTTGTCTAGCTACTAGGTATATCCTTATGAGAACACAATTTTTTTTTCTTAGATGTTGAATTCTACACCGACGGGATCCGTAAAATTTTTATCGTCTAACAATTACTAACTAGCTTACTTCAAAATGTTGGTAAGCTTCGATTGGGGGCACGCTCCATTACCTTTATTTGGAATATTGCATTTCCCAAGTTATTCATAGACGCTCAACCTCAAATAATTCTGGATAAGGCTAAATCTGAAAAAATTGATGGTCGGTGGAAAAGTCGGTGAAGTTGAGAGCGCGAACATTTTCCCCCTGATTGCTTATAGTAAAGAGGCGCTCTCGGCGTGAAAACGCCATAACACCATTGCTTTTCTTCTAAACGATCCGAGCTCAGTTACCTCGGAGAGGGTAATAACGGCCTCATATTACCATAACCTTCCTCGTATACGCGACTAACTTCCTTCTCTCGATTAAACGAATCGAGCTTGTTTTTCCACTAGCAAGCTAGGTGTTCAAAACCCCTGCTAGGGCCGATGTCCATGAACGTTTTGATTTGATCGTTATACTTTTCAAGATTAGACCTGAACTCGCACGAATTGGAAATCTTTGCGTAGTTGCGTTGTGTGTCCTACTTATTGTATCTATATGGAATAGGTAAGCGAATGCAGATCAATTTGTGATGAAAGCGAACATCTTTTGATGTCATTATGTACCTGACTGGACTTATTATGAACCCCCCTAAGCATAATATTAGGCCGGCCATCCACGTAACGATTTACCCTTCGATTCATCGTACGATAAGCAAAAAAGGTCAGATCTGACGACAAATCGAAGCGTGTATGTGACCAAATCGTACGATCTCTAGAACTGTGCAGGTAATCGGAATCGAATGAAAATTTCATTCCGACGGACTGTGCAGTTCAACGAAACGAAACGAAACGAAGCGTGTGTGTGGGGTGGCTTCGACCTTCGATGTCGTTTACGATTCTGAAAGAGAATGGACAGACGCTACATCGTTCACAATATCGAAGGTGGGAAATCGCATGAGTTCATCGATACGTGTATCTGAAGTAGCTGTGCAGTTCAAACCTCAGCGGTTAATCGTACGAAGAGCTTATCGAACGTTAAATCGTTACGTGGATGGCCGGCCTTAGCTATGTTCTAAATGAGAGCCCAAGAGAGAGCCATGATGTTACAATACAGCACCAGGACGAGGTGATACTCGTACATCAGTGTTGAGAAGGTTAAAAGAAAATATACCGTCAGTTAGACGTCAACGGCAAATACTGGGCTCAGACCTTAGCAGTCAGCTTATTATTATTTTTTTTTTTTTTTTTACAATTTACTTGCTATGCGTAGACATCATTTACCGCGAGAGTATCCATTATAGTTGAAAGTTTCCGCAAGGTGAGTTTTCGCTCAACGTCGAGCTGATACGATGGACTCAACAATAAAAGAGAAATGAAAAAAAAAAATCGGTTGAGCATGAAACGCTCGCAGCATTGCAGGAGATTGCCGAGTGAAGTCATTTCCTGTTCCTGCTCGAGCAAAGTTGCAGAGAAGGAAAGAAGAGTTGCCAGAAATCCCGAATAGACGGTGAGCTCTCCAGGACTCGGAAGAAAAATATACTTCACATTAGAGAAATGAACCTTCACGTTGGCAGTAGCAATATAGTGTAGCTCCATTCCTCGTGAAATATCTTCTGCCATCGAGCTTAGCCTCGAATCGCCTTCTTCATTTAATCTCCACACAAGCTCAAAATGTTCATTGTATACCTTCCAAGGACGTACTGGAATTTCCGATACGTAGGTGAGTATAGTGTATACCTCATATTGGAGTACTCAAGACTGAACTTTCCCCAAAGTTCTCAAGTCCCATTAACACTGGTCTCGTGATTCCACATTATCTTTGAATTAATAATATTTAGGCACGGCTCCTCTGAGAGATTGCTAATGACACCCAACCTCCTTCTCTCGGCACATTAATTATTGTCAGCTGGCTTTCCATATTTCCTCGTCCTTGTCGACTCTCGGCGTGGCCCTTTCCGTTTTTTCCACTTCGTGGTTTCACCAGTCCCTTTTATTTCTCTTTTTCTTCAGAGTCATTAAGGCCAGCCTATTATTTCCCTTTCTACTTCCTATTTATGTACCGGAATGTTCTTACAGCGACCGAACTCATAATAGCATAGTATTAACCTACCGTTAGGCTGTACCTTTGTGGTACGTACTATTTACAGAAGCCAAATTTTATAAAGAAAACAGTGAGTGGGGCAGCTGGGAGTGGGACTGTGAGTCCTTTGAATATTCTTCCGAATTAACTAACTCAAACCAATTTTCAAACCCCCAAACTCAAATAACTCGCGTTGTGAATGACGGAAAGGCGAACTTCCTGGTTGGCAAATACCGAGATTCAAGGATGGTTTCTGTTACACTATGTACGTAATTAATGGTGTTCTATATTGGATAGCGAGTTTAGAGGTAGTTTGAAAACTTTGTTTCTGATTCCATTTCAAGTTTGGGATTGTTAACAAATGCTACTCAGGTATCAAACCCGATTGGTGAGAGCCATGAAGGAGGAAAACCAATAGTCAAGTCAAGTAATAATTTGAACCGCTCGATCGTGCGATTCAAAAACCTAAATTGTTTCTGAGTTTGGAGTGAGATCTGAACGCTTGAAAAGCTGGATCAACTTACGCTTAGTTTCCGTAGACCCCTCTTTGGAGAGTGCAGTTAACAGCAGAGGAGTAGATCCATTCTTACGCAAACATGTGGTCAAAACCGTAATGGACCGTTGGGATGCTATTATTATAGGCGACAGTTTATTCCTATTGATAGTTTTTTACCTTATTTTTCAAAAAACACCCTCTGAGTGGTTCCTTTTTGAGTCCCCCTCCCCCTCCCTGCTGTTAACACTAACACACTGTTCTGCTGTAAACACTACTTTGTTTAAAATTAATTCTTTTCCATCGCAATTCACTTATTTACATTCACTTTGCCGTTCCACCCGTACTCCAATAGCCGTAGTAGACGCGAACGCGAACAAACTTTTAAATGGACCGTAAACGTAACAAAGATTAAGGGAGGCAAAAACATGAAAATAGAGAAACACGAAAATAAAAGATTTTCAGTAGAGTTGGTTACGAGCGAATTCAGCATTCATTTAGCACACGTCACAAGCGCTGCAACGTGAAAAACATTTCGTTTAACGAATCGTGCTCTCCAGGAACTTCTGAAGTTGAGCAGTCCACTTGCTAATGTTTTAATTAAAAAAGATGCCCTTAAATCCGGCTTTAACGCTCCAAACTAAAGCGTACTTGCAAGCTTTAAACTGCACTCGAGTCATTTAATTAAGTCGGATTCAAGGGATAACCAAGAGCGTTGGATCGTTGCAACAGATTTATAAGGGAAGAGGCGATCTTGATTAGACTATTTGTGCAGCTCAGGTTACTCCTGTTATTCCTCTTTCAAACACAATTTCTTTTTTCTTCTAATTATTGGAACCAAAAGCACGCTAATTACCTACGTGACCGACTTTGATGTATGTTACTAAACCGTCTTTTCATCTCTTCTACCAAAAAAAGGTGTAATCTTCGAACGTATTCATCAGTGAGACACCCTCAATTTATGGGAAGTGATCCAATTCAGAAAATAAACTTTATTGATTCAATTTCTTTAGCAATGGAAAATCCAATCATTTTGTTGAAACAAGAATTAAGATTTGACTGCTGTCAATACATCGATACCCTTATCAAAAGTGTACATGAATATTTTATTCAAATACTGGAATTTTTTGTTCGTAAATCCAGTGTTTGAGGTGATTTATTGTTTTGTCTAGTATGAATGTGTTTTATAAAATGATAGTAATCAAGGTAATAAGTAAAGTATATTGAGGGACGAATGTTGACGAAAAGATATACTTAGAACATGAAGTGACGGGATTGACTAATTAGTGCTGGAAAGAAAATGATGCGTACCTTCATCATTAGGTTATTCAAAAACTGTGCGATGAACTTCGGAAGCGCTTCAATTTGAAAATATTCCGTCTCCGCGTCCCACTTTTTACGCTCCATTCATCACGAGTGAAGTTAACGTTCCACGATAATCATAATTAGAGTTGGCCGAGGCGGAGTTTGAAACTTTTGAAGCCGTTTCAAGTTTTTCGCAACAAACCTCGTCTTCCATATATATAAAGATAACAGAAAGAACTCTTAACTGCTGGAAAATTAGTGAGCTGGCCCTAAAAAGTGTAGACACGCCAGGGCCTAAGTGAAGTTTTGAAAAACACGAGTTTTCCTCTACCGAGTTATTAAAGCGCGGAAAGTGAGTATAGCGCTACAATGACGTAATGAGGTCCCAAAAGCCTTATTATTCCACCGCATCGCTTGAAGTTTCAACCACTGAGGCATGAGATAATAATACGATGTAAACTCAGAGTTTTTTTAAATGATGAGCTATTAATTTTTTGTTCAGATGTTATACCTCTAGTAGCAAGCTATAAGCCACGTCATAATTAACGCTCTCGTAAATTCGTTTTAATTTATTTACTCCCGTCGAAATGTTATAAAATTTTCTAAAATTTGAAATTTTGGTCAAGGGACCCATTTCCGGTTTTAGTTGGTCCTCGAAACTTTTCAACCCAATCAGACCAAATTTGGGCGGAGGTAGGGGCAAAAATGTGTATTCTGGAAAATCTATTATCGAGATTTTCGGCAATCTAGACGTGTGGGATATTATTTTCCACTAAATTTTGGACGCTGAATCCGATGAGACACGTCCCGGAACGATTGGAACTCTCTGTAAGAGGTTACGGGTCAAAACTGGTATATATTTGCCTATTTCGAATGTGAGTTTTCGAGATTTCTGGTGCCTAACCGTGTGGAGTATCATTTTCCACTAAATGTTGGACGCTAAATCGATTGGAATGAGTCCCAAGACAATTGGCGTCCTCTGGATAAGGTTATGGGTCAAAATAGGTACCTATCTACCCATTTCGAATGTGTGGTTTCGAGATTTCTGGTATCAGGGCGTGAGGGGTATCATTTTCCACTAAATTTTGGACGCTGAATCGATTGGATTTGGTCCGGGACCCGCCACACCCACTGTTTCCATTTTCCTCATGTTGAAGAAATGAGTCTCGATGCTCCTGGTCTGAGGAATAACCAACCCCTGCCAACTCCTGTGAACGAATGAATTTGCAGCGTTTTTAAACTGGCAATTTTTTGGATACCCATTTGGAACATCATTTTTCACTGAATTTGGGACGCTAAATCGTATTGGAGAAGTCCTGAACACTCACTAATTTCCACACACTCTTGCTCCATGAAATAATGATACATTGTAGGAAAAATTTGCAGCGTTTTCAAATATTTACTCACGCAGGTAGGATAATAACTAAAATGTTTTTTTTTTTTTTCTAGACTTCCATCCATCAGACAATCTACTTTTTCTTCTGACTAACCTAGTCTATACGTAGAAAGTCGGGGAATATGAATGTTCCCATTCAGTTCCTAGGGGTTCAATTGAATTGGCACACAATTAGCAAGTAGGTACTCCAATATCCAATAGTTAATTCCTACTCCACGGATCAGTTTTCAATTATTGCACAGTACTGTCAGCGTCGAATTCGGGATCAAAGGGAGGCTATGAATTACTAGAATAGTTCTCCGAGTATATCTGTAGACGTTCGATGATTTCCTACCAATTCCAATTCA
Organism: Cyrtorhinus lividipennis; assembly: GCA_019603395.1. Lineage (NCBI taxonomy): Eukaryota > Metazoa > Arthropoda > Insecta > Hemiptera > Miridae > Cyrtorhinus > Cyrtorhinus lividipennis. The sequence goes on along the minus strand of CM034002.1, from coordinate 4,711,726 downwards.
GTTACATAGCTGATCTGAGGTATTCGAATTATACTGATGAGCTCTTCTATCGGTATTTCATCTCGGCCGTTGTTCTGCTTTCAGTCTTCGTCTATTAATTCTCAAGAGACGTCATTTGGTAAAGGCATAGAATATCACCGATGCGAAAACGGGGAAGTTCGATTGAGAAGCTTTCAAGACCGCAGAAGCCTTCAAGAGAACTGTGAATCATTGGCGAATATAGATCTGACTTTTCGCTGTCACAATTAATCATCTTTTACTCATGAATTGTACTGGGAGGTCCCACCTCACCAGCATTTGAAACAATGTTTTTGATTCCGTGGCATATATCCATTTTTGTCATTAATAACACTTGGCGAAAAATATATGATTGAGTATCTAATTTTATTTTACGTGTTCGCAGAGTGGGGCGAAGAATGGGATGAGCCATGAAGGCAGCAAGTGAAAGGCACAAAACGAAACCAGAAGTTGGAAGGGCCATTTTTAGTCAACACACCTAAGAATGACCACAACGGATTTCTATGTTGACTACAATGTCACGAATGGGACAGTACCGGAGGAAGACGTCCAAGATTGGGCGGACGTCCTCGGCACCATTTTTAAGGTTGGTGATCTATTTCAGATTCATTACGATGAATAATCTCTATGGGAAAAATTTAGCTTAAATAAGAGGATAAAAGTATGTAACGATTCGAGTTAAAACCTAAATTTTTCCTTAGATTGGTTTATCTCGCACGGCATGGCGTAAAATTGTACCAATAGCGTTACGATCATCCCGCAATATTATTGCTGTTTCAGGGCACGATAATGGTGTCAATAATAGTTGGTGCCATTCTCGGAAATCTTCTAGTCATCGTCAGTGTGATGCGGCATCGAAAGCTCCGCATCATCACGAATTATTTTGTCGTTTCGTTAGCATTTGCGGACATGCTCGTTAGCGGTCGCTGTCATGACGTTCAGTGCCAGTGTACAACTCACGGGTCGATGGTACTTCGGGTACTTCATGTGCGACGCGTGGAACTCGTTGGACGTTTACTTTTCATCCGCTTCGATTCTGCATCTGTGTTGTATTAGCGTTGATAGGTGAGTCAGTACGATTTGTAATTGTATGCTACAATGTTTCAATTGCGAATAATCTAGTTCATGGCGTTATATTAAGTGCCAGAATAGGGATATAGGCTGGCAAGAACGAACTAACTGGGATGTCAGACAATGTAAGGGAAGCTGAGCTGACGAGCCCGTAATTACTTCGAGGATGCCTCAAAATGTTTTTTAAATAGTATGTCAATTCAATGCACCAAAAGCCTGCTTTGTTTCGGGAGTAGTTTATCTATTTCTTCACGCTTCGTATTCACATTGAAGACGCAGTCAACAAGTAACTTCAATTCAGCTGAAACCTGTTACCCTAAGTGGGTGAAGGCTGAGGCATGTAGGTTCATTAATCGAATTGAAATATTATACACTAAATTCGTATTGACAAGAAAAGAATTCCACAAAATGACCTGTTTACCTCACGTAGATTAGAAATATATCGGGCAAAAAAATGCTCCAAATTGTCTGATATGTCGGCAGACGCCGTTCAGACTCTAGTTATGCCTAACTCGTATGTGACCCGATAGCCGCTAACAAATTAATAAAGTATAATGTTTTCAATGAAATCAAAGGCAAGTTTGTTTTCCTTTTAGAATCATCAACAGTGTTCCTCAAGGGTTTTTCCTTTCCTTTTGAAAGCGTATTCTACCACCATCAAGGGCTTATTCTATTACTGTTATGCTTGGTTGATCATTCTGGAAAGTGGCCTCAAATCCTACCACGCTCGTTGGATCCCGTTTTGCAATCAGTTAATTGAAACTGAGTCTGCGCGTCCCCTCCATCTCATGAAAGGACCAAATAAAATCGGTGGTTTTTTTTAGATGAAACTGAAACGTGAGGTTGAAGGTGAATGGTGTATGGACGGGGGGATGTAAACGGCTCCGATCAGTGTAAATCACGTCCGATGCCCTCCTATTCCTACCCGTTTCCCTCTCGACAGTTCCAGTTTACTGCTGAGTGGACTCGTTGAGAGTAAAGTTCTCCAGTATTTCCTGTCAATTTCACTGGAGCCTTGAGACTTTGGCCTCCAAATCACCGGCGTGCCCCGATAGGCCCATCAACTCCCAATGAAGGCGATATAAATCTAGTCCTAAGCCATTGACTTAATAGAAAAAACCGATGAGACAAGCCGTATCAACGACAAAAACGTTTTTTCTTTAAGACTGACTACCCTGAAGGACCACGGAGGCTGTGGAAGATGAAGAACCTTATATTGAATAGAGCATTTCTAAATCGAAGAAAACCTTTTCGTACCTTCAACCTAGGACGACTTTGTTGGGTGGGGCCTTTAATTTTGGTTGATTATTCAAGGAATTTTGGTTGTTTATTCCTTGAATAATCAACCTATGTTTTTCACATCAAGATCTGAGCTGACATCTTCCCGATATGAGTGTGTTCATCCTGAATGTTAATTGTCTCGATTCAAGAGGCTAGTAAAATATGACGACTAAGTAAGTGCTACAAAAAATGTATGTATCTCCTTCAGGTACTATGCCATTGTCAAGCCTCTCAAGTATCCGATAAACATGACCAAACGGGTTGTGGCCATGATGTTGCTTGCTACATGGGTGAGCCCCGCTCTCATCTCATTCGTCCCGATCTTCTTCGGTTGGTACACGACAGAGGAGAACCAGGGCTTCAGAAATCAGCATCCAGACGTTTGCGATTTCAAGGTAATTCACTTAGTATTTAGTATATTATAGTATAGTATAGTATATTATTTAGCGTTATCCTCTTAAGAAACGTTGGGACTCTCCGTTCGTCTTAATAAATGGACTGCGTAGCCGGGATTCAGCGTTGTCGGTCCGAATGTCTGACGAGAAATGACAGGAAAAGTTTTGAGCAGGATGTATGAGAAACACAATTTTTTTTCTTATCCATCCTTTCAAGAAAAAGGAAAGCAACAACTTCGGATGATACCTTCTGGTTGGAAGTCTTTGCGATATTGAGTCAATTATAGAAAGACTTCTCCGAGTAGGAGCGCTTTTCTTCGTTCTTCCCATCGAACTAACTTGTATTGTCGAAGTTTTCCGATTCTTTCGAGATAAGCTGCTGTCTCTGGGAAGAAAAGAAGCACGAATGTTTGTGCCGCTCCCCCTCCACAACCTTTTCGCTCAGCGAGGAAAGTTCATTTCGGTTTTTCAAAAGCATCAGACAAAAGTTTTTACGCGGAAAAGGTCACGTTGGTGAAATGCGCAGACAGTCTCCCTTCCGGAGCGCTTGTTGAAACATTTTATTGTCTGGTTCGTTTCGTTTTGTTGTTATCAAAAGAGTTAGTTTTGAGGGCGTTTGTTCCTTTTCGTCCGAGGTCAAACGTCAGCTATTGGAATACGCCTGCCAGTTCAAATACTTGTCCTTCAACAATCATTTAAAATTATTTGCCAAATTCATTCTACCTTTATACCTACCACGAATTTGCTGATGTTGGAGTACAACCTACGGGGTACTCCCTAGTAAGGGGTCACCCTAGCACATCAGCGAATTTGTGCTCCTTGAGGAGATAACTTCTTGACTAAGTAGCATTTTGGACACAGGCTGCACTACGTTACGAAATCTGATGTTACCTGATTTCGCATGTGTACAGTTGTCATCCATTTGAATGGTGGATGGTGGTTCAACAGTTTATATAAATTAACAACTCGATGTTCCTTAGATTCATAGGCTCACTATTTGAGAAAAAAGCACTTGCGCGTAGCGACTGCCGTTTGAAAATGTAGAGAATATCCGACCATACTGTCCTAGAGGAAATTTGTCGTCCAGGGTAAACATGTAAACCCAGCTATTCTCCATATTTTTAGATGACGCAAATGGCGAAGCACAAGGGCTTCTCCCTTTATTAAAAGTATGCATGAAGCACTTGAGCGCAAGTATTCGAGTTTTTGCACAAGAACTGCCACATCTAGAATCCACGGCCAATAAATTAAAGAATGAAGGATGCTGATGATTTTGAGAAATTTCTCAAGATAGCGAAGACAACAATGAATCAAAACTCATTATTCGTATAATTGGGAAGTACGATTTCGCCACTCCTCAAAATCTGGCCATGCGTAAGGCATATCAGGTCCGAAGTTGCTCGAAAAGAATTCCAAATCTTCGTTAACAGTGTAAAAAAGTAGAGCCAAGTCGACACTCGCCCAAACCTTATTGTACGCTGAGTTTCTCCCGCTGTCGATGGCTTTGGCAAACATTTCCAAACACACTTGAAAACTGCTCAAGCGCCCTCGCTCAATGTCGGAACATTTTCTGAAAGCGTTTGTCATCCCCTCTTCGTAGTCTCTTCGGAGGACTTTGAGTTCAAATAAAGTGGCTTCATACATCGCACGGCACCTGTAACTTACGCCAATCGATTTTCAAAACCATTTGAGAGCAATGCTTCCTGGACAAAAATAAACTGATGGATGCCTTCATTTTAGTATTGGGGTTCTTCTTGAACCATAGTAAACCTAGTTGAGGAAACTGAATAATCTTTTAAATTGGAAGAGGAGGACTGTTAAAGAACCATGTGATGTAGTTTTACATTTATAAAAAAGGTTACAGAAGTCAAAAGGTAATCCTCTCTACTCACAAAACCTGAACATTAAAATTCATCTCAATTAGGTGAATAATTTACCTGTCGACTTCAACCGTGTACTCGTCGTATCTAATTTTAGTTTTCTCTCTGACCTCTGGGCTCATGTCAACGATTCCGTGAGCTGAGTGCATTTTGCCTGTCGTCAGCATATGCTCGGTGTTTTGTAACTCTCTACACGCTTCGTGGTAAATTATTTTTATTTTTTCTACTTTTTTCATCCCTTTAGCCCAGTCTCTCTGAGCCCGAGCAAAATCATTCCTTATTTCTTTGATTCCGTTTTTCCTCACGTAATGTTTTACTATTTTAAGTTTGGGTAAAATTTCATTTTTAACGATTGTTTTCATTTTGGAGTTCATTTCCAAGCGCTGCGAATGTACTTCGTTGATGAGTCGTAAAATGGGAGCGATCATGCCCAAGTCGGTTTCGTTTTTCTCGATGAATCCGGTCCATGTGCTCAGCCATATTCGAAGCTGCCTGTCGCTTGACTCTTCCACTTGCACTCGGTCTTCCATGTAGGCCATCAAACTCTCGATCATCCGATGTCCATTTTTCAAGTCGCTTCAAAACCCGTTCGTAACTGCCTGGGGTCCAGAAATTTTCCGGTATACCAACTCGGGTATTGTCGTTCTTCCTGAAGAACGGCATGGCGTGTTGAGGTTATTTTACTACAAGACAGCCTGACCATAGTGACCATACCCCCTCGTTTCCATCAAAATTCCTTCAAGACCAGTCGCGTTATCCAGTTAATTTCAGTTTCCCGTCTCAAGTTTCCTTGCTGAAATCAATACCAACGGATTTTTTCGTAGATACGTATTTCATGATTTATGATTGGGTAATTTATTCATCAAAAGAATTTTCGCTCAGTAGGAAGGCTTTCAATCAAAATCTGCGGAAAGAGGGATGATGAATATCCTACAATAAGTACATGTGCGGCAGATTAGAAGGGAACATCCACATAACGACGAGCTCCCCAAATAAATCCTCAAAATAAAGCAGCGGATCTCATCGAGATCCTCTCAAGAGTTGTTCACTTCAGATCGAAAAACATTATCGTCGGTAAAATGAAGTAAATTTAATTCTCGTATCTCCCCAAGTGGGGTTGGGGTGATTTACTGCTTCCCTCTCGATTATTCAGAAAGTTCAGAGGTGAAATCAGGCAACGTTCTGGGCGCTGGCAAATTCGTCGGTTTCGAAATGAAATTCAAATCTTACTCTCGTGGGGAAAGGGGTTACGACTGTGTTCATTTACCCGGGCGACCCTAGCGATTCCCTCGAGTGGCCGCTTTCCGTTTCAACAAATGAAATACTAGTTATTTGTATGTTAATTCTGGGTTATACATATTCATTGTAAACAAACTGAATACGAGCCCTCGAACGGGTGACGGCGGGGCGGTAAACTCATTTCCTTTCGGGGAGCATGAGTAAACAGAGATCTCCTAGCAGAGGCGGTCTGGAACTGACGACAGACGTCGGAATTCCACTTGACGTCGGGGCAAAGTCGTGCTTGTTTGGTCATTTTGCTCGGTAGGGTTTGTTGTCGTCTTTCTTCGTGCAATAACACAAAGACCCGGGGAATGACCGCACGGGCTGAGTGTGGGCAGTATCGTTCAGGACAGAAGCTAGCGGCAATGGACGGCCACTATCCAAATGCTTCGGATCTCAAAACCATTTGTCAAGACAAATTTCTGTTTACACTACGAAGACTAAGATAAATGTGATGTTATCATTCCAAATACAACCTTTGTTGAACATAGCATTCGCATTCGGCGTTCAGGTCAAAATAAATAAAATGTATTCAATGGCCGCGAAGAGAATAATAACATCTCCTCACGAAGCTAGATATTTATTCCCTGCTGTCGGAAATGGAAACGCTGCAAGGTTTACGTATACAGACAGCCTGAAAGACGAAATTGCTCCTGACAGAAAAGTATTTTCTTGCAATGGCTCAATCACGTCCTTACTCTCAATAAGAAATTCAATATCAAAATATTAAGCTTACCAGAATATTTCCTGTGCACATTTTCCATCATATTTCCATAACGAACGTGAATAGGTTCTCAGGGTATGTTTTCTGGACGCTTCGTTCCTAATGACAATCGTTCCCAGGGCACTGATGAGGTCCATAATCAAAATACAAAGGGTTTTCGTTGAAATTGAAACGGGCGAGGGAATTGAGCCCTGGAAGTGCCTAACATCAAATTTTCACTTCGTAATTTCGTTCACTGTATACTTAACGGAAGGCGGGAGTTTTAATGACATTCCTGCGCTGTCATCTTATTCTCGTTAGGAGTGCTCGTTCTTGACTTAGTTGGTCGTAAATTATTTATCTCTGATGGTTTGATTATAATTAGGGTAAGATATCATTGGAAGACGTTGGAGAAAAATGTGAAGGATAGCTTCGCGTGGGAAATTGGTCAATTACACCCGAGAAATTGAGCTCGTTGTGCCTTCTCATGTGTTAAACCACAAGAAACCTAGATAATAGAATAGAAATGTGTACCCTTTTTGAAAGTTCTTATTTTATTGCTCAAAAATCAGTTTTTTCTTCTAATTCGATACCTACACTTGATGGCTTTAGAATAATAAATGAGGAGTATCTAATTTGCAGCGTTCTGTTTTGATCACGTCTCGAGCTTAATTTCTACTCAAACTTTTCTTTTCCAGGTGAACAAAATTTACGCCATCGTCTCATCTTTGATATCCTTCTGGACGCCATGCACAATCATGGTGTTCACGTATCTCGCCATCTTTAGGGAAGCGATGAGGCAAGAAAAGCAGCTTCACGCCCGAATGGGGAATCAACTTCTCCTTAATAACAGGTTCGCAATACTTTTCTACGAGATAAGAGAGTCATATGTTACCCAAGTATCAGGCGTTGACCGCAAGTGGTACGGATCATAAGGTCATAAGGCCACCAAATAACTATGCTTTCATAATACCTACCGGCCGATATCGACTAAAAACCTTTTTAGAGATTAGTTGACTCAGTGCCAACACTCGAAGTGCTCCGATACGAAATCCCATTGAAGTCAAGTTTAGAGTTGTCAACTACGACGAGCACTCAGCCAATTAAACGAACCATAAAGAACGACTAGGTGTGACCGTGTGGCCAAAACGAAGATTGCTTTCGGTACAAGAACAGAATAGAATGCAAAATAACTCATACCCATTGAAAAATGGTTAGGGATGGGGGCTAAACTTGAAATAATGCCTTCCTATAGATAGATATTTCCAGTAGAAAATTTTTGAGCTACGACGGATTTATTATTTATTTTTTTCTCTGCTAAAATGCTTTCATGATCCCTTTCTTGATATTTTCCCCCTTTTTTGCTCCCAAAATCTGAGAAGGTACTCTGTGCTCTTCAATTTTTTTAGTTGGCTCACCGGCTTAATTACGTCAGAATGGGGTGACTAAGAAATTAGCGAGGTAAATAATAGAGGTTGAGTAATTAAATTTAACATGCTCTGAATTTCTAGCAGAGACTGCAACGGCGACACGCTGGGCTCGTCAGGAGGTTCCAGCAAAGCTCTGGCTCTAAATGAGGTCGGCCTGCACTCGACCCCTACAAGAGACAGAAATATAATTAAAATGAAACGGGAGCACAAAGCAGCTCGAACCCTCGGGATCATCATGGGGACTTTTATTCTCTGTTGGCTTCCATTTTTCTTGTGGTGAGCTCTTTGATAGTTATAATTGTCACTGGCATGCTCTTACTTATTCTCTATATCACTCTTATATTTATTCATTTCATTTCCTCCCGTCTAACTTGAGAAAAATGACAGAAGAACTTACCTTTACATGAAAATACCTATACTTGCCATAAATATAAGTAATTTGTTGATTAAGTGTGAAGTTCCCACTAATGATACACATTGACACTGCTTTTGGTTGGTTATTCCTTAAATCAACCTATACAGTTATGCCAGCTGTAAACCTCTCCGATTGGCCCTACGATTTGACAGTCATCACTATGTTTAGTTGAAAGATCCTTCCGCCGTCCACGCCGTTTTCAATAGTACACAAATCCCTTAAAATCTGAAATTTTGGTCAGGGACCTCTATCCGGTTCTGGTTAGTCTTCCAAACTTTCTGCCCGATTGGACCACATTTGGGGAAAGTATGGGTAACAAAAATCGATTTTCCGGACTTTTGGTGAAATAGGCATGTGGGGTATCATTTTCCAAATTTTGGACGCTGAATCCAATGATATGGATCCCAGGACGATTGGCGCACACCGGAGGTGGGTATGGGTCAAACAGGGTACCTACCTACCGAAACTGGGTTCCGAGATTTTTAAGTACCTAGACTTGTGGGGTATCATTTTCCACTCAATGAAGGACGCTGGAACGATAGAAATGTGTTCAGGACGCTCCCCACTCACTGTTTTCCCCTTACTCTTGCTCCAAGGAATAATCAACTACTGTGGATGAATTTGCAGCGGTTTAGTTTTGAATACTTTTTTGCTTCAGCATTATATAAATTCAAATAATTCATTTCCAGGTACGTAATAACCGCCGCTTGCGAATGCGAGGCACCCGAAACGATTGTGGTGATGCTCTTCTGGATCGGCTACTTCAATTCGACCCTCAATCCTATTATCTACGCTTATTTCAACCGCGACTTCAGGGAAGCCTTCAAGAATACCCTCCAATGCGCTTTTTGCTCTTTATGCCGGCGCCCTCCGTCGGATCTTGAGTCCCTAGAGGTATGCGCCAGCCATAGAATCAACGACAATAGGGTCGCCAAAAACATAGCTCACTAAACGATATTCACTTTTTTCATTCATTGGGTTTTTTCAACTTCCTTTGAAAAAGTTTTTTTTTTTTTTTCAAAACCGCTTTTTCCGCTAACTCTTTTTCCATAATTTTTGTCTTCATAATCATTCCTCAATTAGTATTCCCTCCTTGGCGCTGATTGGAATTTTCCCTCAATTTCTGCTTTTTTGAATCACGGCTGAATTTGGGAGCACGTTGAGGGCTGGAGAATGAAAAAAGAGAGGAAAAAAAATCTCGCGTCTGGTTTTCTAATGGTTTGTGAGACCCGCGTTGGAGCCTATTCCGAAGAGCTGCTGCCCGCTAATTCGCCAGGACAATCGGCAGGCTCACTCAACTATTCGTAAGTTGTCACGTCCACAAAACAACCATATCCTAGTAGAATTAATAATTTTTAACAGGCCGAAAATAACACTTCCTGTTAATGATTTCGTGTAACGAGAATGTTGACGTGCAATAGAATTTCAACTTTTCCAAATTACGTCTCAAATTATATCATCGTCCTGTTCGCACTATTTTCACCTGAGTATGACATTCGTGAAAAAGCACCACTCCCTATGACACACCTTAATAACGAGACACTTACCCTAAAACCACACCAGAAATTACCTAAAACATGGTCTAATCGCAATGCCATGTTGCGGCCATAACTTAGGTCTAATATCCATGGTAATACGAAAACCCGCCCACTAACTTCCATGTTGATCGTACAATCTTGTACCAACCGCTAGATCACATCGGGGCGGCGTAATTTTTAACCAATCTCATCTTTTCTACATGAGACTCCTCACCTTGCTGCTGGAACATGCTGATGACAGGTAGGTCCTCCCCTTCGGATTTTTTTTTTTTTTTTTTAATTTATCCGTACTTGAATTTTTTGTAGATGAGGAATCATTTCATTCCTCGCTGGCCTCTGAGAGTTCCGTTGTTAATTTGACGTAGGTTCTCCCTGTCCTACTTTTGCCGTTGCGAATCGTCTTCTTGTAAAATAACCTTGAGTCCATTTGATGCACTTTTGACCCTTTTCATTCTAATACCCTTTCAATTTACCCAGGATGCATGTTGAATTTCATCTTTATCATTCTTATAACACAAATTTTGGTTTTGGCTGATATAGTCCGCCTTTTTGACTTAGAACAGTACAAAGTAGATAGAATGCGCATCAATTGATTCTTATTCTTAATATGAGATTTGGTAGGATAACACACCTTTTTCTCGCCTAGACAAAAAACCATACTGTCTCTCGCTTTCGAGTAACTTATTTCAACGTTTCATAAAATATTGTGTATATTCTGAATCTACAATGAAAAATAAGGATTCCTGATTTGGGACTACAAAGTCAACAGAACAAAGTTTGTGTTTATTTCGCTGAGCGTTCAAATATAATGGTTGAATTGTAAGAAAAATGCAGAAGATTACAGATTTTGTGGGGGATTTTCTCAACTTTTTTTTATTGTTTACACTCTGCGCCGTCCCGAGCCAATATAACCCGATAATCGGAAATTTCTTACAAGAACATTGATTTTTAATAAATCCAATTACTCATCATTATTATTTTATTTTTATTTATTTATTTATTTATTTATTTATTTATTTATTTATTTATTTATTTATTTATTTATTTATTTATTTATTTATTTATTTATTTATTTATTTTTTGTAAGTTTACCAGGGTGTGAAGCAATGGTCTGAAACTAGGTTGAATTGGTACAAAATCTATCTCAGATGTAGTTGACCTACAGGGTGCGTGTTGAAAGTAATAGGACTGAGCCGAGAACAAAAAATGTATTTCTCATGCAGGTACAAAGCTTCAAAATTGTCACAGTATGCCTCAACGCTGCCAGCGAGTTTTCCACGCAGTTCACACTTCCTGGAAGGCTGACTCAGGAATGTCCTTCAGAGCAGCGTCACATCCTCTTGGAGAGCTTTCACCAATCCCTGATGCGCCCTTTCAGAGGTGTCTTGAGCTTGAGGCTGAGGAATAAGTCATTTTCAGTAACCACTAAAAGTGTAAAATTTGTACTCACAAAATCGAGAATTTCTTGTGAAAGTCTTTTTGCTCATTGTGAGCAAACGTGGCACCAACTTGGCACAAACATTTCTCGTGGACAGGTTTTTCTGTCAAAGTTCCGTCAGCTGTAGGCATTCCCAGTTCAACGGATAACATTCTCAAACTCATTTGACGGTCACTGTTTAATTGCGCCACATTTGTGTCCTTGAGGTTTTGAGGCCCACGGTATTCAGCGTCTTCTCCCCCTCTTCAACAAGCTTGTGCCACTCAAATGCGGTTGATCTGTTAGTGGCACTATCCCCTTGAGCTGATAAGGCCTCGATGAGTTCCTGGATCACCTTGCTGCTTTTCCCGAGTTTAACACAGAATTTTAATGCTCCACAAAAGTGGAGGAGACGAGGTCTGAAAGAAATACTTTGCATGCACGGTCCGCAAGAGCAGGGGGCCAACAACCGCTCCTTCCCAGTGTTTTTTTGTTCAATCCCTCCCCCCCTCCCACTACCATCACCACCACCTGCAACTAATAAAACTCCCGTCCGACCGTCCCGTATGTTGAAAATCAGTCCTACTACTTTCAGGACGCATCCTGTATGTACAAAGTTGTAGGACTTGCAGGAACCCCCCTCTGTTTCTTGAGGCAATTCATTTCTATTTGATTCAATTTTTTTTAATTTAGGAGAATCTATAAAATGTTATTTTCTGAAAAACTGGTTTTTGTTTAAAATGAATGGTGTATTTTCCCGGGGAGTCTTAGCATTTAAACTGAATTGAAGACAACTCAAATAATTCCAACGACATCAAACTTCCATTGGATATGTTGAATTTGTTCGGATTTGTCAGCAGTAGATAAGGGAAACTCAGGAATGGTTATAATGAAACACGTTTACTGTAATTATTTAAACTAATTTTTTTCGGCCTTTCAGACTCAAGAATTTTTTTGTTTGGATTTTTTTTTTTAATTCCAGGTTCGACGTCCTTCTATTCGCTACGATGATCGAACGAGATGCATTTATTCCGAAACATATTTGAAACATATCGACCGGCGGCGATCCAGCGAACTAGGGAGCAGCCTTTGATCTGAAGCTCAGGTCTAACCCGTAAAGCGTTAGGCCGCGCTTCGTAGTAAATTTTAACGGAATATAAGATGTTAGGGAATTTCACGTATATCCACGTAATACACGATGAACTCTACACGCGAATGGGAAACGTTACCGCTGGTAACTCTCCTCGTTAGACGGCTCCCACGATTATTTAAAACGATGGCAATCAGCCTAAAATGACACAACCCTGAAAAACAGTGTTCTCGACTATATGAATCTCTTCTTCTAATCTGCGCCACCCACTCAAGAGCGTGTTTGATACGGAACACCATTGTGACGCTCGGTGTCATTCTAAAAAGAAGCAACTGTAAATAATAACCCATTGGCGTGCTGTTTATCAGAGAAATCTCATTAAATTCTTTGTACATATTACATTAAACGGCAAGTGATAGTGCAAAAATGAAAACCTTCGGTTACCATAAGGAGTACCTGCTACATGTAGAAAACTCTAATTTTACGGCTTTGTGAATTATATTTATTTCTGTTGAAATTTATTTTCAGCGTGCTACTTCTTAACTTAGGATTTTAAGATTAATCCCTTTATATTTCTTCCACCTGCGTTACGCCTGTAACGTCTTCTGTTTTCATACTTCGGCAAGTCTTCCACCATCCATTTCGTATTAACTATTCATCTAAAGAACTTCGAGGAAGTCATAATGAAGAAAAAACAGCTAAATTGTAACTGTAAACAGACGCATCAACCAAAGTTCGCTTGAATGGGACCAAACCGACTCCAAGTTGGTAAAATGAGTTTCAGTCAATTTTTATACGTCGTAAGAGGAATGGTGAAGTTATTTTGGTATTGGAACGGCGGTTGGTGTTGATCCTCGTAGTTTGGAAATGAAGATAATGCTCGCTATTCTGCTCTTTGTTGAATATTTTAGACTGGGGGCTGCGTTTAATGTTGAATACTATCACTGACTGGCCTAGTTTGCCGGGCTTCTACTCAGAGACTCATGACGTGGGTTCAGTAAGTACCTATCTACCAGTTTACCTTCTGAAAGGGTGCTTTTCCTTATTCCCGTTTCGTTCCGACAAGCTACCAACTTGGGTGCTACCTAATAATTCAAACTCTACTTCAGCTTCGCAAAGAACTCCAATAATTTTTTAGCCTGCCCAGACTCAAGTATTTGTGCAGTCCTCTGATAGGTTTGGTGCACGTACGTCTGACTCAAAAACCCATACGAGCACAGAAAACTTTAAACTTTTTAGGGTGGGACTTAAGTAATTTACAAAAAGTAACAGCGTGTCTTTTTATCCTGCAGTCAACTACGTTTTTTCAACCATGCATGATTGGCGCGAACCATATCCAGTTATCTACAAGGAATCACTCTCTGTTTTTATTCAGCCTCAACTTTTTCTTTTTTAATTTTGTAATCAATTTCAATAGTTTTATTACATTCCCTGAAAGAAGCACAACCCTAGTATTCTGCCAAAATTTGAATGTACATAAAACTCTTATTCTGCGTACGATTGCGCACTGGTTTAGAGCACTGAATATCGAAGAATGCCCTTATCCTAATTTAACCCTAGTCTTCCTTATGGAAGGTTAAAAACGTCACTTTGTTCATTTCTTGTGGAAAGATTTTTTGCTTCACAAATTCCTCTGTGTTATAATAGTTATACATGTTTTCTGAGGGAAGCAATTATAGATGTCCGAAGGTACGAGTGTAATGATGTTTTTGGAATATTTCGCGGAGATCAACAAGCATCCATTCTCAAAAAGAGACGTTTTCTGCTGTAAATAATAAACTCTTTCGCTCAATATAGCGTTGAAAATCAGTGTGAAATCATTTGCCACTCATAAGATTTACATGCATCGATTTTTTTTTTTAAATTACGCAACTACTGCGCTGGAGTGGGAAAAAAAAATCGAAAATAGCGTAGGATGTCAAGTAATGTGAAATATCGCTATTTTGATTGATAAAATAATCTCTCTTTCATTATTAACGTCATCTCAATCGGGTTGATTGTATTAACAATATGGTTCAGTACCGATAAATCAACTTTTTCCGTCAATGAGCTTCCCAAATTTTATAATCAAATTCAACAAAATAACGAGGTAATCAATGATGATGCAGTTCGGCCAAAAAATGTATTCCTGGCTGTTTCAATTGTTGGTCGATACCCACCCTCAGTGTATTCGTAATGCATTAAGTTCAACTTGTATTGTTTTTCATTTAGTTCAATTTAGTTGTTGCGGTTTTCAAATTCAAATGGTAGGTAGGTTTTATTAAGCCTGCGCTCAACAACTCATTCTGAAACATAAGTTTAGACTCTCTTCATCTTAGGTTTTTGAGGATTTACGATTTCCATGATTTTCTTTTAAATTCTACTCTTACCAAAACACGTTTTCCAATAATCACAGTAATAGGTTTTTCAAACCAGTGAGCATAACAGAAAGTGGGATCATTCATTTTCCAACTAGTCATGAAAATGCCTCCTGGTGGAATCCGGGACAAACGCTACTCAGTGCAGAACCATCTAATCTTCAGATTTTGATTTGGAGTGTAAAGATTTTCATTCGTTTGCACTCTTATAAAACTTAGTTGTTGGTTCTACCGCATACCCGTGATTGAAAAAGTGTCTGATAAAAACTTACAGTACCAAGTGAGTGTTATTGATTGTTCAGACACTTTTCATCCATTTCCCAATCTGGTTAAATTTGTTATTAATTGTTAGTCACAACCACTCCTATTTGTATTAATTTTAAAAAATCTTTTAATTAGAAAAAAGAACCAAAGAATATTACTAATGTGTTTGAGATTGTGATAAATGTTCCTGATTAAGCGATTTTTCATTGTGAAAATCCCAGTGTAATTAATCTCGAGGACATAAAAAGCATAATTTATAAGCGTAAGGATAAGCATTTTGATACGATGGAGCTGAGAAATCTCATGAGTTTTGTTCTCAATATAGCTGGTAGAATTTCAGGGGCTGAGGGAAATTCGGTTTGAGCTGATTTACCGACCATGTGAAACGTTTATAATTTTCGGAAAAGGGGTGGAAATGAAGCGTACTTCGAACGTTGAGGAATTGTTCTTCTTCTAGCGAAACCCCGTCAGTTCCAATCGTGTTTTTCTTTCTTGCTCCGCAAGTTTTTTAGGTGAATGTGAAATGAATCAATTAAATACGAAAAAGTGATTATAATAGTTTGCCAGACAATCGATTTGTATATTTTCGAATGAACATTGCTAATCCGAACTATTTAAAAAGAAGTGTATAAATAGACTGTTGAATAACATGTAACTGGTTACAGTAGAGATTAACAATGAACTATAAAACTAGCTGAAGGAGTAGGGAATTAACCCACTAATAAGTGAAATTACCTACAATATGTAAATATCTGTATTTAAAGAAATTTTCTTTTTGTATAGTTTTGTATTTTATGTGTACGTATTGTGCATTAAAAAAAAGGATAACCGGTGGAGATAACAAAAAGTTACCTCATAAACGTATACGATATAGATGTAGGTGAATGTAGTTGTCCTTGTTTCTGTTGGTTCATAAGTCTAAAATTTCCCTTCTTACTCCTAATCAAGACCTCCTGTCTCTACTGAAGAATCAATTCAACTAAGTACCTTCATTCATAGTTCGGGTGTTTAATATTGCACGTAAGAAATATATACAACAAGCGGTACCTTACAAACGATATTTACAGTTTAGTTTATAACAAACAAAAAATGTAAATTTTTATTTTTGTTGTTGTATAGATGTAAAACCTCCGTGAGTAAGAAATTAGCTTAGTGAAAGATGTCTACCAAATTCAAGAGTCAATAAAGTGATGTTGTGAAATTTGCGATTTTTCTTACTTTGATATCAATACGGTATTTTTTGGAGCTGATGCGCATGCTCCAAAGCCTAATCAACATGATCAGCCTCAGCTGCCCAATCAAGGAATGCACTAGAGCAGCTGCCAGCTACCCGATCAAGAAATAGTAGCCACCAAAAAAATTGTGGCGTTTGGTTTTGTCTGGTTATTCCTTGAATAATCAACCTATGTTTTCATGCTAAAGGTCAACATCTCTGGTATGGCTCAAAACAATTTGCTGGACTGGGCTGAAAAATTTCGAGGACCGTCCCAGGTTGGGAACAGACCCCTGACCCAAATTTCAGATTTTTAGAAAATTGTGTACTACCGAAAACGGCGCGGACAATGTACGGCGTACGGCGGGCGGGCATTGACTTTTTTGGATCTAGACAACATGAAACGTTTCATTTGCATGAAAACAGGTTGATTATTCAAGGAATAACCAACCAAAAGGTCAATGTCCGTCCACCGTCCGCGCCGTTTTCGGTAGTAGAAAATTTTCTAAAAATCCGAAATTTGGGTTAGGGGTCTGTTTCCGGCTTAGGACGGTCCTCGAAACTTTTCAGCCCGATCGGAAATTTGGGCGGGGTAGGGGTCAAAATGTGTTTTTTGAAAAATTGATTTTCGAGATTTTGGGCGATCTAGGCGAGTGGGGTATCATTTTCCACTAAATTTTGGACGCTGAATCCAATGAAATGGGTTCCAGAACGATTGGCACCCACTGGAAGAAGTTATGGGTCAAATTGGGTATTTATTACCCATTTTGAATGTTTTCGGGATTTCTGGTACCTTAGGCGTGTGGGGTATAATTTTCCTCTAAATCTTGGACGCTGAATTCAATGAAGTGGGTTCGAGACCCGCCACACCCACTGTTTCTCCCATTTTCCCAATGTTGAAGAAATAAATCTCCATGCGCCTGGTCCGAGGTTCAAATTAGTCTCCATGCGCCTGGTTCGAGGAATAACCAACCCGTGTGTAAGAATTTGCAGATTTTTTGAATGGAATTCGAGTCACTTACCTCAGGCCACGTGAAAATATATTCATTCATTTTTACAGGAAGCCCAATTAACAC
Organism: Cyrtorhinus lividipennis; assembly: GCA_019603395.1. Classification (NCBI taxonomy): domain Eukaryota; kingdom Metazoa; phylum Arthropoda; class Insecta; order Hemiptera; family Miridae; genus Cyrtorhinus; species Cyrtorhinus lividipennis. The sequence goes on along the minus strand of CM034002.1, from coordinate 4,694,297 downwards.
CACAGATCATCAAACCTACAAAGACATGCTTCTAGCATCCGATGTCTAGATCTATTGCTTGTATGTACTGGCAATTGGAAAGGCCCAATGAGACTTTGAACCGCATAGGAGTATGTATTTACTCTTCCAGACAGTGAAGGATCAACAATACTATTTATGAGCTCCAAACGAACAACGGCTCCATGGTGCGGAGACGTATTCATACAATAGATAACATGACCACATAAAGACTTGATAAATCCGAAAATACGAAATTCAAATACAAGACAATTTTTACTTCTTTGAGTCTCAATAAAATCTTAATTGTGGTTTTATTACACTTCGTTTTAATCCAGTCGTTTTAATCGACGACCGTACATTTAGGGCGGACTTTCCAAGCACGTGAGCCTGTCCAGAGTGATGCAATTGGCGTTGATTTTCCAACCACTCTGCTCCTCTTCTTCGGCAATCTTCAACGTATTTTTCTGGGGTTGACTGTTTCAACCTTTGAAAAGTGTTCACGTCGCATTGTTGCTCAATCGCTTTTTGAAGTTCTCCAAAACATTCCTGATCTCTATCCGATTCATTCAAGTTCCGCCTAACCAATAGTACCAAGCAGTAAGCTGCCTCGGTTACGTTGATCACCAGACCCATGTAAGTACAAAAAACATTGCCTAAGCAGGAAGTCGTCGGACCCATCTCGAACGCAATCTTAAAATGTTCAATTGCACGAACGCGCTCATCTGTGAGACATAAATAGTACAGGAATGCGCATCGCTTCCATTTCTGCAGGTCTTCAATATTACCACACAGTTTCTTCGCTTTCTCGGTCTCTTCAAAAAACTCTTCAGCATTGAACTGTCGGCCCAATATCATATTCAGCTCCAAAATATCCACTGAACACATAAGCGCACTCCGAGCACTTGATTGAGCGCACTGCACCGCTTTCTCTAGATCACCTTGCCGTCTGTAAAAGGCACACGCTTTCGAGTTCACGTAACAACTTTTTGGGGCCATTATAAGTGCTTTTTCAATATGCATAATGGCATAGTGCGAATTATTATTTTTTTTGCGGCTAAGGAAAAGAGCGCAGAATACTATCATTTTCGGACAGTCTGTGTTCTTTATGAGAACTTCGGATAGTTCAATGCTGACGGAAGTCAAATGATCTCTTCTCGTTTTGGGTGGGGAAAGCCGGTTATTTTCCAAGTATTGTACAAGCAGTTGTAATTTCTCGAACCGAAATCGTGTCTTCAATTCGGGCTTCAGAAAATCGATGCGAAGAATAGCATCGATGGTGTCCACCACGCTTTCTACTTCAGACCATTCGATGGCATGAAATTTGCATTCGTACGAGTAACCCTTGAATTGTATCAGTTTCAGGGTCAATTCCAGATTATCAGGGTCGATCAACACAGCACGTCTCAACAGATTTATAGCGCGGGGCAAACCAGCGGGTCCACACATCTGAAGAGTCTCCGCTCGCACAGATAACATGGTGGCTCGTTCACGGTCGAACATTCTTCTGGTCGGAGTTACATTTTTCAAAATCCGCTGGATTTCAGAATCAGATACTCCTCTTCTAACGAAGATTTCAGCCTTCAGAGAAAGAGCCACGTGTTCCATGACGGTGTGTATCACACCTAAAAATAACAATATGTGTCATATATATGAGGCTGGACTGGAGGGGGTGAGTAGTGGTGGTGTTTACACCTGGAAGATGTACGATTGGAAGATGTACCAACCAGCATCATCGGGTAAATCGTCATTCTTCTCATCAGCGACCTCAGGATCACCAAGGCACAGCTCTGGGTCTTTTGAAGCTTCCGAGCTTTCTGGGATGTACGAAAAAAACTCCAGCGATGGGCCCTAAATATGTTACATTGGTAAGCTGGTGGATCACGATTTCATACAAATACATACTAAAATCATTCTATGGAAGAAAAAAATGACGATCTATGACAATAAGACAATCTTATGTTACTCACCGTCCATAAGGGGCTGCTCATTTCTGGTAATGTATACAGAGGGTTAGAGGGTTCACCTACGAAATGCGTCTTTGATAACCGCAGAGCGTTGTCTATCATTTTGTCCCACCCATCGAGCTCCCACATGAACATCACGTATGCCATCATCAAATTTTGTTTGGGTCTGAAAAGAAAATAACTAACATATACTTAGGTACGTACATACCGATTGCACTCACTTTTTTAACACAACCCACAATTTACATGACCGTCTAAGGGAAAAAGGGCCTATTAATATCTTCTTAGGCTATTTTTCAGATTCATTTTCATAGTATGAGCCAAACCAAAAGCATTTTACATTATTGGTCCTATCTCGAACTATCAATCTTTGTGCTGAAGTTGGCATTCAATTACATAGGTACTGAAAGGTTCAACTTTTGTTCTTAAATCTAAAGATTAAAACTGTATACAAATTATTAAATCACAAACACATTGGACCAGAAAGCGAAGGAGTTTAATACAATGAGGGCGTAATAGAAAATGATTCCAGGCAATTGCAGAAGGAGTTTCTTCACAAAATGTCAAGTTTACAAATTTTTTTTTTTATTTTTTTTTTTTAAAAAGATTTTCCGGTTTCTGTTTGGTTTGATATTGTTGTTCTGAAATGCCTAGGTTGATTTGACACATCCTTATGAAGGTCCAAGCGAGAATAAGTATTTTGATTCCCTCAACTGGAATGCCCAAGCTTTTTGGTAGCTAGTTGCTCCATTTTTTGTAGAATCATTGGTTCGGAAATTAACTTATAAGGATCAAGCGAATCAATGAAACATTTTTCGATGATTTTTGCGCATTCAAGGAATTGTTCACTTGGGATTGTCAGACTAGTTTATGACATTCGTCTCTATCCTGCAAATAGTTGCCGTACGTAAGTTGATGTGGTCACCTCGGTAAAATAAGTAAAGTAAAGAGTCTCACTGTCCGTCCACCGTCCAAGCCGATTTTGGAAATTTTTTTAAGAATCTGAAATTCCGGTCAGGGACCCATTTCCGGCTTAGTTGGTCCTCGAAACTTTTCAGCCCGATCGGACGACATTTGGGGAGAGTAGGAGTCAAAATGTTTTTCAAAAAATTAATTTTCGAGATTTTCGGCGATCTAGGCGGTGTAGGGTGTAGGGTATCAATTTCGACTAAATTTTGGACGTTGAATCCATTGAGACGAGTTCCGAAACGATTCGCGCCCCGTGGAAGAGGTTATGAGTCAAAATGGGTATCTACCTTCCTGTTTTGAAAGTGACTTTTCGAAATTTTTGGTACCTAGGAGCAAGGGGTATCATTTTCCATTAAATTTTGGACGCTGAATCGACTGGAATGAGTCTCCATGCTCCTGGTCCGAGGAATAAACAATGTGAATGCATTTTTGCAGCGTTTTTTTCAATGTTCTGAGTCCGCTGTTCACGAAACGCAAACTGTCAAATATTGAGCCCAATCGGAGATTGACCTATGGTGTGAAAACAAAGATTGATTATTCAAGGAATAACGAACCAAGAGTAGTTTGCCCACCAGTAAATTGTACTATAAAGAAATAGTCCAACTACAAGGTTCACAAAGGTTTCTTTTCCCAATTTAGCCAGTCATAATATTATGCAAGTATTCTAAACGAAGTGAGAGACTGAGCGTGAAAGCTGGTTTCAGTCAAATCTTTTATCGAGTCACATCTAAGAAACCTTCATTTCTTTATAAATACCTGAATAAATTGTCCGCGGTGTTCCTGACACATTCGTTGAATTTGTCCCTCTGTTCCTCGACGTACATCTTGGCACCCTCCTTAGTACAAAAGGGGAACAGCTCCACCAAATGCCAAAAAAAATGGCATTGGGGTCCAGCAAGGATCTGTTGGTCATCGATTTCTTCGTCAACCATATCCGACTAGATAATATACTGTCCTTTTTTTCAAGCTATCCGACTTCCGACTGATGGACTGTCTCAGTGAAGAGCACCTAACTACGAAGGAAGGAGAACCATGACTCCATTTGTAAATCCAAAAATGCTACAATGAAACACGATCGTCAATTGGCCAGCCAGGCAGCTGTAAAACACCTGGAATATAATAACGAACAACTGGAGAAGGAACAGCTTATCAGAGGACAGCAATAGCTGAGGACCGTCTGTAGGGACAAAGGTCAATAGGCATAAATATAATAGAATCATGTCAACATAGATTAGGTTTGTTCCAACAGAAGGAAGGAAGTGGGAGAAAGTAACCAGCGCATGCGCACTGACTCGGAAGGCTGTCCCATCAGAAAAGGGGAAGTTAACTGCGTTGGAAGTTGGGATGGGTATCGAATTGAAAAACGTCAATCTTTACTATTCGATGTTTTTTCGACTTCAAACATCGATGTGTAAAAAAAAATGCATGAAAAACATTGATGTTTAAAAACATAGAAGTTTTTAACAAAAATTATTACGAGTTTACACTACATCTTTTGGGAGGCATCGCGAAAGAAGTAAAAATCAAAAAGATGAAAAACAATGAAAACTCAAAAGCAAAACCGATACAGTACAAAAAGATTCGAAAACTGTTATGAAGTGAGATGTGAGGGCTTTTGGTGGTGGTGGTTTCTTCATCATTATGCATGTCTTATCTAGAGTCAACCATGGCTGACTATATGCGACTTACATGAAGTGATAATTATGGTAAAGATGCAGGTTACAAATTGAAATGGTTGAATTCAATTTGCTTAACTGCAAATTGAAACGTAAATTATGAGGATAATGTAGGTATGATGGGAGAAAGGAAAAAACTTCGATGTCTGTGAAAAAACATCGAAGTTTGAAAAACATCGGAAGCAAAACATCGATGTTTTTTAAACATCGAGTATTCGATACCCATCCCTAGTTAGAAGGAAACCATGGGAATAAAAGAGAACACGTTTTTATTTTTCTTCCAACTTGAAAGTTGGATTGATGTCCTATCTACCGATAAGGCAGTCAGATAGGTAGAAAGGGTTTTCTATTCTATACCTATCATCACTGAATAAAACTGAGTACCCTTGATATGTGGTTTGGAGTTTTCTTGAGTTTTGCCTGTTGCACCATGTTCTGTTTGGAAGTAGGTACCCATTCAGTGGCGGCCTACAGAAAAAAAGCTATTTGTGTCGCCAGATAGACAATTAATTGCAGCCGGTTGCAGCCGGTCTACATAGTAGAAGAAGGCTACGTCTAAAAGGAGAAGAATAATATGACCTTTCAGTACGGTTATCAGGTAATACTGTTTTTATTTGTCTCAATCTCAATCCGGAACGAAGATGGGGCGGAGGGTTTCTGTTCGATGACTCTTTTTGTCTTTTTTTTTGGGTTCCCTGTAACTTTAGCGGCAGCGGTTCTTGTATTTTTTTCTCAACTCGATGACTTTGGTTTTCCGATCTTTTCCTCTCCATTTTATGAGTCGAACGGCCAATGACTCCATCTTGTGCAGCTTTGTTCGGTCGAGTTGAACCAACCTCGCGATATTTCATCGGTACTTACAAGAGAATGAAGTATGTCGACAAAATGTGTCTTTACAAGCGCTTTTGCTGTCAATTTTGAGAACATCCCTTCGGGTGTTAGTAATTAGCCGCATGTCCGTTTTGAAAGCTTGATATAACAACGGAAAAAATCAGTCAGATCCGGACACTCCAATTCATCTTAAAATTCGAATAATGAACGAAAATGTCTAGAAGACTTCTGAAAAGGCTGTGTTACCTCGCAGCTGCAGTCGTCGTTGTTTTCATCCTCACTGTATTCCACCTGAGCACCTTACCCATACCTGAAACTTTACGAGATGATTGGATATCGGTGAAGTGAGTACTTACAAATTACTACTTTTTTCCAAATTATTATTCGATTACGAGCTGGTTCTCTGCTGCATAGATTTTGTTGTAAGTCTCCAGAGCCTCACGTCTTGCATTTTAGTTACGATGGTCTCATGCTCAACTTCTTCCTCGATATATGCAGTTCAAGACTCGCATCTTTTCATCTACCTATTTGCTAATCATTGTTGATTTGATTTCAGGCTTAAAGACGACCAAAAGGAATACATCGATGCAAGAGGGGTCCACGTAGTCGTAGGCCACTATATGGGAGATGGTGCTAATGAAAATCAACCAAATTTAACTGACGGTATGCCTATTTCTATTGATATTTGAAGGATACATAAGATCAATTTTCTTCAAGAATTCCTCTACTTCAAGAATTAGTTCCACCAAATTATATCCACCAATGGTTAATCTAAGATCAGAATACGCACCCCTAACAATCAATAGGTCGACATGACGATGTCGACAGTAGACCATTGCAAGATCATTTATTTACAATAGATCGCATAAAAGTTTTCTTTTCCCATGTATAGAAATGTTGTCACATGTCAATTCGATATATCGATTGTTGGGCGTATACACTGATCTCAAGATTTTTGTAAACAGCAGTTGCCTTAATACCCCTTCATTTGGTGGGGTTATCTATAATAAATGTCATTGATCGATTGATTGTATTGTTTAATTTATTAGAAATCATCAACGCCAACCGATTCGCTCCTCTCCCCGGCGAAGGAAAGGATGGCATGCCTGTGGTCATTCCTCCTCATCTTGCAGGAAAAATGCACCAACTTTACCTTATCAATAGGTTCAACCTAATGGCTAGTGATCGGATTCCGTTGAACCGATCGCTTCCCGATGTCCGAAAGAAAAAGTGAGTTTTCTGAAGATTTTGTTGTTGGAAGGAGCAAAAGATTTTAGAAAAAATTTGCAGTAGTAGAATTTTTATAAATAAGTAGAAAAAGGCTAAACCCAAGTATAGGGACCGCTGTCACATAATCAACTGATAGCAATGATATCGCGCATACGGTGACTATCGATACTATCGATACAATTTGGATGCCTTTCATTTTGTTATTACTGAAGTAACACTGTTCCAATAATTTTATTTTATTTTTATTATTCATTTAATTATTTTTAAGTTTATTTCAATTTAGTATTTTCCCTCGTTTTTATAAAAACAAATATGGCGGACAGGGATATAATATTTCGCGTATATCGATAGTGCGTACTATCGATACTTGCACTTTTCAGTGACAACGGTCCCTATTCTCGGGTTTTACCATAGAAAAATACTTCCTATGTGACTCGCCTTCACACTTCGAGTGGTATGAGTAACCTACGGATTTTTACCGAGAATCTGATAATTCAAGGGTTTTCAAGCTTGACTGCTGATTAGTTGCCCCTTCCAAATAGGGGCTATTAGAGCCGCCCCTTGTCCCTGCGCAGAGTATCTCTTTTGGGAATCTCAATCACTGTACGTTCATCCCAAAAAAATTAAATAAGATGTCCGCACAATAATTTATAAAGTTCCTTCATTGTCATCAGATGTTTGGGAAAGTATGACAATTACTATGGACTACCTAAGACGTCCATTATCATTGTGTTCCATAACGAAGCGTGGTCCACCCTTCTCAGAACGGTTTGGTCCATCATTCTTCGATCACCTCGAACTCTTCTCGAGGAAATAATTTTGGTCGACGACGCCAGCACAAGAAGTGAGTTGGTTGATTGTTGTATTATTGTGCAACGGGTCTGATTAGTGTGAACTCATGTCCTGTAAGCTTTTTTTTTTTTTTTTCAGAGTTCCTTGGTAAAGAATTGGACGACCACGTGAAAAATTTGTCCGTCCCAGTTCGAGTAGTCCGTAGTAAAATCCGCATAGGTTTGATCAAAGCTCGGTTAATTGGAGCTCGCAAAGCCCAGGGTCATATCCTAACTTTCCTCGACGCTCATTGTGAATGCACTGTTGGTGAGTAGGTAATACCGTACCCATCAAGCACGTCAATTTCCTTTTCCTTTTTTTATTCATCGATACTTGTCGTTCAGGTTGGCTTGAAGCGCTCGTGAGCCGCGTTGCCGAAGACCGCACACGTATCGTTTGCCCAGTAATCGACATAATATCCGACCAAACGTTCGCTTACGTCCGAAGTTTCGAACTCCATTGGGGAGCCTTCAACTGGGACCTGCATTTTAGATGGTACTCCATGTCTGGACAAGAGTTGGAGAAAAGAAAAGTTGATCGCACTCAACCATTTCGGTTAGTACGAGTGACGTCCACAGACCTGAAACTACCTGATTTTTCTGCACAAGGTTGCTACTGAGTCACAAAAAGTGTTTGGTGATTTTTTTCTTCATTTTGTTTGATCATCAGGACCCCCGCCATGGCTGGAGGATTGTTTGCCGTAGATAAAAACTACTTCTTCGAAATCGGCGCCTACGATGACAAAATGGAAGTTTGGGGCGGAGAGAATCTCGAGTTGTCTTTCAGGGTAAACGCGCTGCTTTTACATAATGTTAGTTGGTTATTCCTTGAATAACCAGACATGTGGGGTATCATTTTCCACTAAATTTTGGAAGCTGAATCGATTGGAATGAGTCCGGAACACTCCACTCCCACTGTTTGTCCCATAATCTTGTTCATGACAACATTGTCTTGACATAATCAACCATTGCGGGATAATTTGCAGCGTTTGATTATTGATTATTCAAGGAATATCCAACCTATGTAATCATGCTCACGGCCATGATGGATCGACCATCTCCGATTGCCCCCCAACAATTTTTTTGGACGTTTCGTGATGTCGAACAAAAATAACCAACTAAAATGTACCATATCCGTCCGCCGTTCACGCCGTTTTTGGTCGTAAAAATTGTTTCTAAAAATCAGAAATTTTGGTCAGGGATCCGTTTTTGGCTCTAGTTAGCCCTTGAAACTTTTCTGTCGGAACGGACCAAATTGGAGGAGAGTTGGGGTCAAAATGGTTATTTCTAATTATGGATTTTCGAGATTTTTGGCGATCTAGGCTTGTGGGGTATCATTTTCCAGTAAATTTGGACGCTGAATCGATTGGTATGAGTCCAGGACACTCACTGTTTTCCCCATTTTACCCATGGCCCAAGGATTTTCTATTGACCTAAATTTCGACTCTCATCTACCTCCACGATTTCAGGTGTGGCAATGTGGCGGGAGCGTTGAGATAGCGCCTTGCTCCCACGTGGGGCACCTTTTCCGAAAATCATCCCCCTATTCGTTCCCCGGTGGTGTTACTGAGGTGCTTTACGGTAATTTGGCCCGAGTTGCGCTGGTCTGGATGGATGAATGGAAAGAATTTTTCTTCAAGTACAGCCCAGGTTCGTGATTTTGGTTGCTAAGCCTCATTTTACATCTTTTTTCTCCTCAACATACTGAGATTTTTGTCACTCATTAATAAAATAATTTGAAAAATGGAGCCTGTTTGCAAAGAGGAGTCCCTTTCTCCTAATCTTACCAACTTTTGGTATTTTTGTAAATGCACTCAACAATATGTCTAAAAATTAAGTTAATACATTGAGTTGAACGAAAAGGAACGTGAAAGCGACTTAGCATGGAATTTTGATCATCCCAAACAAAAATCATACTCGAAAAACTCGAGTTATGTAGTTTGAGAATTTCTCTTGACAATGGAGAAATTCAACGGTCGAACTAAAAGCTCCCTCAAAATCGTTTGGTTCGCCGAATACGTAATTTAGCCACAATCAATCTAGTAGTTTGTTCTGTACGGGCATCGTAAGACGTGGAAATTTGTTGGTGTTGCAGAAGCGGATCGACTGAGGGACAGGCAGCAAGTTAGAAGTCGAATTGAACTTCGCAAAAGACTGAATTGCAAGAGCTTCAAGTGGTATTTGAACAACGTTTGGCCTCAGCACTTCTTCCCTACGGAAGAGCGGTTTTTCGGGAGAGTAAGTTCCTTTTCATCATCAAAACTGACATGTTTGCATATAAAGAGGCTGGTCTAGAGGGTACTTGGGCAACAGATAACTAGTAAGTTACTACGGTGCGCTCCTTTACGAGTGAAGCTTTTTAGAAAATATCGGTGGTGGTCGACCCCTGTTACCTGACTTTCCGTCTGGAGGGGGTCGCCTATAGTCGCATTGTCTTTCAGCTTGCTCATGATGTTATGTCAGTTAGGATCTACCAGTTTCCTTGGAGTTGAACAGTTTTTGAAGGCTTTGAGAGACAGAACACACCATTAGAACAGGCGTTTGCTGTGGCTAAAGAGCTGCAAATAAACTAGAGGGCCTCAATAACCTGAGTATTTCCCACGCCAAAGAATTTTATTTTTCCTGGTTCTAGGTGAAATCAACAGTCAAGGAAATGTGTCTGGAAAAACCAACCGGCAAAGGATCCCTGAACCAGCCTATGGGAGTAGCGACGCTGACGGAATGTTCCAGTTCACGGCCGCTGTCACAAATGTTCGTCATTCCTCGCATGAATGGCCTCCACGTCGATGACGGCAGCGTGGAAGGACCTTTGATGACAGACGAAGCCGTTTGCTTGGATGCACCGGACAAAGATGATCAAAATTTGTCTCCGAGAGTGAAGATCATGGCGTGTTCTGGGCAGAAGAGGCAGATGTGGCGCTACACTCCGCAAGTGAGTGTTGCATTAATACAAGCGCGTTGATTCATTTTCCATTACTGCTGAATCTCCGGATTAGCGCCCTCTCTGCTTCTTGATGGCTCTTCCTCAATGGCCTCTTGTTGAGCCCATTCATAAGTCCAGTCTGGGTCCAGAGGTATGTTATTCCTCGGACCAGGAGCATGGGGAAAAGAGTGGGAATGGATTATTCCGGACTCATTTCAAAGCGATTCAGCATCCATCATTTACCGAAAAATGATATCCCTCACGCCTAGGTACCCGAAAATCTCGAAACCAACTTTCAAAATGGATAAGTAGGTACCCATTTTGCCCAAATCGGTTGTGTAAATCGGTCTGAGGCTCATCGTAATGACTTCATCGTCCAAAGTTCAGTAAAAAATTATACCCCAAATCGGCCTAGATCGCCAAAAATCTCGAAAATCCAATTTTCAACTAACACATTTTGATTCCTACATGCATGTGGGGTATCATTTTGGATGCTGAATCGATTGGAATTAGAATCGATGGTCCTGGCCCGAGTAGTAATCAACCCCTGTGATTTTGTAGCGTTTTTGCCCTAGATACCTTGAAACGCAAACCGTCGAATTTTGAGGCAAATCGGAAAGGTTGACCTCTTGCTGATAACAGGTTGATTATCCAAGGAATAACCAACCAAAATGAGAACTGGTACTTACGTGTAATAAAATTTAAATTATTGTGAAAAAATTACAAAAATAACATGAGTTTTTGTGGAATTTACTTTAAAATTACAGAATTTCAGTCAATCTTCTGGTGAATTTCCAATGGTTCTTCTTTCATTCAATGGGTTTTCCCTCAATCGTAATCATTTTCATATTTGCTAACATGATGACGCTCGGCGATCTCTGGTTAAACGAATATTTGCCTCGTTTCAGCGGAAATGGATCCAACATATCGCCACCGGACATTGTTTGGATTTACCCACGGACGGATCTGAAGATAACGGGCTGGTTCTAATTAAATGCAGCAACGCGAGCGCCACTCAAAGTTGGTCTTTTGAATCTGTGCCTTGGAGGTGACGGGCGTCGAATTTACAATCGTAAAGTGCAATGTGATGACGTTCTTTAGCATCGATACACTGTGATAAATATTTTATCGTGCGATCTCTCCCCGAACTATCGTGTTCAACGTCGGGCTTTACAGATTGATTCCATTTGGTTTCGAGCTCATCACCCGGCAGCGCAATTTTCAATTTCCTGCTGGTGGAAGGAACTATATTCAATCCGTTACGAACCCTATGTGGCTGCTTGAAGTCAATTGAGTCCCTTTTCCCGATATGATGGCCATCCAGGATACGTGGGATACACAATGTCACAAATCGACTCGCCCTCCAGAATCCTAGTCACCGACTCCTCTGGAGCGGGAGAGGTGGTCATTTCTAGTTCTGACAATCTGCTCACATTCCGAATTTGAAGAAGGTTCTATTCCTTCTTGAGCGCTATCCTGAACGCAGTGCAAGCAGCTTGAGCCAACGATAGCGCGTCCTGTAGAGGCACTAGTTGAACATCCCGTGGCCAAGTGGTGAGCTCTTACATTAAGAATGTATAAATTTGTAAATAATGGAAAAAAAATGATTTGAATATTATTGCCTGTATCCTTAGCCACCAATTGACCAATATAAGTTATTTCCTGTTTACCTATTACAATTTTAGTAATTCCATCCGTCCCAATTTTAGGTGTAAACTGTACGATTTTTTCTTTTTTTCATAAATTAATGTACCTAATGAAACTCATCATTCCATGAAAGAGGGTGTCCTCGTTAAAAACACTAATATCTGTTAATTGTTACTACGTACTATTTGATATACTGGCGCCTTTGAAAACCGCAAAATTTTCAAACAGCAACACAAAATTTTGTATTTCTAAGGATTTTTTTTCTTTTGAATGGTACATGACGTATATTTTCAAAGATCGGCGTTTTATCGGTAACACCCTATAGACTGTGTAGGATTTTTGTAGACTTGTCTAAATTTAAGAGATAATTAATTCTTTTTAATGAATAACCAGTAGTGATTGTAGTTAATTTTTTCGAATTATAAAAGCATTTTATAACGTGTTGGTTCTTTGTTGGTCCTTCCATCTCCGCTAGCTTGTCGTGCTGTTTTACTGTTTCTGGAATAAAAATAATACACCCCACATTCTACGTTGATGTTGTGTGGACTGTCATTTTGAAACGTCTTTACCGGGCAAAAAGCCGCCAAATTATCGCTTGCAGAGAGCTGATGTCTATGATTACAATCTTATTCACTTGTTGGATATAATCCTTTTGTTATTTACATGTTTTGAATGTTATTTGCTATGAAATCATACACGTTTTTATTTTAAATTTTTATAAATCACAATAAAAACATTATGAATATCTTAAAATCACAAAGAAAACTTAGGGTAGGGTATAAGTTGAAATTCGGCCAAAAGTTATATGTAATGTTGTTTTTGTGAAAAATCGTCGAAAAATCTTTTATGGTTTTCCACAAAATTATAATTACAGCAAAATCACAACAAATTATAAATAACGATAAAATCATTTAAAATGTGAATGTGGTTGTAAACATTTTCGGATGCATAATTAAAATTTGAACGTTGATATTCACGAAAGAGGTCCCTGGTTATTCCCATCGAAATTTCAGCCCGATCATCTTTGCCAAAATGAGTCGACGTTTTGAATGGTAAATTGTTGTATTTTTGACGTCTGTATCCCTACCTGGCCATCGAATGACTCAAATACTAACAGAATTGTCATTCAACTCGCGATTTATAATGCAAGCTATTCAGATCTCTAAAATTCATACCGATATCGAGAGGCTTCGAGATCATTTCATCAGTTGACACCGATGTTTTACTCAAGAGAACTAACAGAGTTAATCCAGTTGGTGTGTGTTCTACTGAATAATGCTAACATTGCGAAAAGGATGAGAACTGACCTAATATAGTTGCATCAAGTCTGTAGATTGGAGTATAAGTTATCAGACTAATATTGCTTATAAGAAGATTATGTGCATACATATTGGTTGGTAATAATCAACTTATGTTTTTATGCAAAAAGCCTATCCCTCCGATTCGGCCCAAAAAAAAATTTCTGGGCGTTTTAAGGTGTCTAGATCAAAATAAGCAAATAGTCCGCCGTCCACGCCGACTTAGGTGGTAGGAAATTTTCTAAAATTCTGGTCAGGGACCGTTTTTGGCTTTAGTTGGTCCTCAAAACTTTTCAGCCCGATCGGACCAAATTTGGGGAGTAGGGGTCAAAATGTGTTTCGAAAAATGGATTTTCGGCGATCAAGACGTGTGGGGTATCGATTTTGTCCAAATTTGGAACGCTGAATTCAATGAGACAGGTTCTGGAACGATTAGCGCCCACCGGATGAGGTTTTGGGTCAAAATGGGTATCTATCCATCTATTTTGAATGTGTTCTTGAGATTTCTGGTACCTAGGCGTGTGGGGTATCATTTTACACTAAACTTAGGACGCTGAATCGAGTGGAATGAGTCTGGCCCTGAACCGAGGAATAACCAACCCCTGTGAAAGGAGTGAAGGGATGATTGCTACATCAACTAACGTGGACCTCCGTATTAATTTGTAGAAGCAGTTTTCTGGTGACCTCGAAGGCACAATTAAACGAAAGTAAAGCATCTCAGATGTGGTGGTTCAGAATATAATTGCCAATATAAATACATTTTCAATTTAATTTGTGGAACCGATATAAAATTCAGACACAAATGAGTAAATGATGAATAAAAGCGAAATTACGATTGACGCAGGCCGGCAGCTGGTTAACCGTAGTAGTTCCCCGGCCGCTCCCGGTCTCGGTCTCGACGCCGCTCGTGGTCCCTCTCGTGATCCCTCTCGTAATCCCGCTCGTGTTTCTCGAAATACCTGTCGTGCTCCCGCCGCTTGTCGTCGCGGCGGTCTCGGTTTCGGTCGTCCCTGAATCGCTCGCGTTCGTCCCTGGGCCGCTCCCGGGGACGATCCCGCCTTTCGGGGGAGCGGTGACGTCGTTCGCGGCTGCGGCTCCGCGGTCGAACCTTGTCCCTTTCTCGGTCTCTTTCCCGTGTTTTGTCTCGCGGGTCACGTTCCCTCTCCCTGCAAAAATAGAGCGAATTGATCAATGTTGGTTCATTTAAATATTCACAATTTGTTCATTATTTGTATCAAGTTTTGAAATTAATACTCAAGACACACAATAGATTTTTCGAAAAATTATCATTTTGATTACTGGTCTGTACAGGATAGGTTGGAGGTCCGAATCTCAAACCGGAGCATGTTTCAATTTAATGAGAGTTTTAACAAGTTTTTTTTTTTACAGCAGAATCCCTGCTAGTATTTTGGACATTTCACAAATTATAACGATGACATTTATTCAAGCAATATCAACTGGGCACATACCGCTCTCCTCGGTGTTTACGATCCCTCTCTTTGCTTCTTTCCCGCTCGGGCTTCTGGCGGCCAGCAACGGGCGAAGTGCCCCGCCTTCGCTCCTCCCTCCTCGCCGGTTTCTCCGGCGGAAGGTCGTCTTCGTCACCGGACGACGCCTCGTTGTCGTCGGCGTCGTCGTCCAAAGCGGAGATGCGTGGCTCCATTTCGTTCGCCTCCTCGAGCACGTGACGTTTCTGGATGCGAGGAAGGATCACGTCGAACATACGCTCCTCGTGGAGGAGTTGATCGATGAATTCGTCCATGTGAGTCAGCTGAAATGTGCCGTCGCGCGTTTGGTACCTGAGTTTCCGCCCGTCGTTCAGCAGCGGCTCCAAGTATTTGTAACATTCGATAGACGTCCCAACCAATCGCATGTACATCGCTCCCAACGCTCTCACGTATTTGAATTCTTCGTTTCTAATAAACTCGACAATAATGTCCTTTTCCGGCTGGATTTGCAGCATCTTCAAAGTCAAACACAAATAAGGAGTAGGCTTGATATTACCACCATAGACGCCACCCAAGAACCTCAACTCCATGGCTTTGTCGACGATCAATTCGGCCGAAAGAGCGAAACATTCTTCTTTCCAATACTTGCACTCGTAAATACGAGATCTGATGATTTTTTCGACAAGGAACTGGGGGTTCGTTCCGCGCACAGATTTGGCGTCCTTCACTGTCCGATTGGCCATTGCGGCTTTCGGTAGAAAAACTAAACCGAGCTAAACTATGTTCCGATTCACTGCACAGCGAAAATATTCAACATCGGCATTTTTTAAACCTATCCTAAGCAAGGAATAATTCTTAAATCGGCTCCAACAATATGCAAAAAACAACTTATCAAATCAAAACATAACACACACTTGCCCCTCATTACAGAAGCACGGCGGGATTTGCAGAGCGCTCTACTGGGTCTTTACAAAAGTAACAATAATTCATGTTCATTGTTTTGTTTTTCTTCAAGTACTCACTATCTGTAATGACTATAAAGGTCATTTGTTTTCATTAGGTAAAAAATTAATTCTTGATTTCACCGGCATCTCACATCTTATTTTCCACAGCGGCCAGAATTTAGACGGAATGGCAGTAGCCTTAGCACTAAATTGTTTCCAATATGTTAAAAGATTAAAACAAACAAGAAAGCGGGTTAAGAAAAACGTTTCAAAAAAAAGAAACGATTTTTTTTATCGTGACTAACAAGTATATTTTTGCAGTCTTTCTTTGTGATTTTCTGTGTATTTATGTGAGTATAATTGAATACAGTGTTAAGGGAACAGGTGTTTGAGGATTAAATGGATGAGAATCAAACATCACGGTGAGTTGGGTGCTGCTATTTGGGACAAATCTCAACTGAAAACTACATTTTTGCTGATGATTTGTACTGGTTGGTTCTCGTTTCAACATCCACTCTCAGCTTACAGAAAACCTAAAAATACAATGCTGTAGATTCTCTAACATAATTTTTTCATCCCATGATTCAGAGTCATTTCCTGGTGTGCATTCAAATGGTTGCAAAAGTCGGAATATATCGAACATAGCTAACTATGATTCACTTTCATGTATCGATAGACCTGAAATTGCGCTACACGACACATGCAAATTCAAATATTGTACCCAATTCATAATTTTAAAAAAATGTTTTGTAGGTATGTGGGGTTTTCTAGGTTACTCCATCCTAACATATCGACCAATAACAGCCGTCTAACTTTACTCTGAATAGCTACAACTTCCAAAATAGGGAACAAAACTCACGGTTTTCCAGAAAGCTTTCCGTTTATGTATTTTTAGACAGTTCTGATATGAAATACAGAATTCAATGCAGTTCAGGTGATAATCGAAATAGAAGAGAACTTGTATCGAAACTAATAATCGAATACAATACCCAACCCGATCGTTCATGGCGGACGCTAATATCAAAGTATAACAACTACACGCCGAACACCGAATCTGGGGAGAATAAATTTGCATTAGTTCAATTAATGGAATCATAGTAAGAAACAAAAATGTTCATTTTTCCAGAATTTCTGCATTATACATATTTTTAACAGGTATCATGAGATTTCAAATTTCTTTAGTCTGGTTTGTAATTAGGTGTTTTGTTATTGTCTTCCTTAGCTGTTTTGTGCTGTTCGTAACTGGTGGCTTCATTTTTCACGATCATCGAATTCTCTCAAGAATATTTTCTATAACTGAACACCGATTTAATAAAACATAGGGGGGGGAGGGGGGAATTTAGGATTCGATACATCGATTGTTGAATAGGAAGGGAAAGTTGATAACGTTTTTGGCACGTATTTTTATTTCATCCACTTGAATGTAGCCTAATGTCACTTTTTGCAGGAAACTTGAAAAGAACGTGTAGAGTAAAAGCCCAACGGAAACCAGAGAAAAAAATTAAAAATTTGAGGTTCAGGATGATAAGAAACTGATAACAGTTATTCCTTTTCTATATCACCTACGTTTCGATTCAAAGAAATCGATGGTCCATGAATCTGTATATTAGGAATATAATCAATCGAATAAGCATTTATATCAAACAAGAAAACTATGGTTCTTTTTTGTTATCTAAATATGGAGATTTTGGACATTTCGTACAACCAAAAAAGACATGAGATGTCTGAAAAATAACCTGTCAAAAAATATCGAAAAGTAAACATCGATGTTTGAAACATCGATATGTATGCCTGCCTATTGATTTTGATTGGTCGTTTTTGTTGTGCTAACTGTTCACTGGTGTGATTGTGTAAATTATTAATTTAAATGTTGGTAAACACACAGGGGGAACGCTGTGTTGGTTTTCGAATAGTAGAATAATTTCATTCAAGTAAGTAGCAAGCTGATGAATGTTGATCCGTGATCTTCAGTGAAGTAATGTGTCTTACGCTGTCGTCTACTTTCTAGGAAAATAGCAGGCGAATTCTCAACTCATGGTAAAGTATGAAAGTGTACTTTGTAGATTTCTTAAGCGTTTTGAAGTAATGTTCCTCTTTGAACGCCCACGGAATGGTTTTACCTTGATTCTTTATAAATCGTGGGTCTACCTAAGCTTCAGAGGAGATTTCCATGGCTCATAAAGTGATCTCAACAATCAAACCTGAGGACCCAAAGCCTGCTGCCCACGGAGCTTTAGATTAGAGGTGACCTCAAAGGTCTGGGGAGCATGAAAATCCCGTAGGTACAGTGATATAAGAACATATATTGTCGCTAATTTCATTCAATGATATCCAAACGTTCATGAGCTTGAAAATAAAACCAAAGGAATGGCGATGATTGATATCTGGTTTTCCGTAATAACTAATTCATTTTTAGAAAATATCATCAATAAGTAACTAAGCTTTGAACTTAGCAGAAGTTTGAAAACACCAAGTTGAATCTCACAAGGTAAAACCTGAGTAAGAGGCACATATGAAAATCACAGTAATTCGTATTATTATGTGCAGGGTGTATAAATGACCGGAGAGAATAATATGGAAGTGTATAGTATTAACAAAAAGTTAGACCAAATAATGTATGGTAGCAATATCAGCCAATCAGGCCTTAGCAAGTTTACAAGTTTCAAACTTTTTTTATTTGATTATAATTGATTTTTCAATAACAAGGAACTATGGACTATCCATTAAGGAAAGCAAATGAGGATTCTATTTATCTAAAATGGCACTACAATGGAAATATGGCTAAGAATGCATACATTAAATAAATGTGTAATGTACTACGGTAATAATAAATAGTAGGTTGCATTGTAAGGAATGAAGATGTATGGTAAGTGAATATGAGTTGCGTGGTTTAAAATAACAACTGAGAAATGGACAGGCCGCCCTGATCTTTAGGTCCTGATCCATCAGCACAGGACATTAACGACGTTAGCATTGTACTACAATCAATCCTGTGAACAATGCGAACGTACAGAAATAAATTAATTTAATTTAATTTATACAACCTATGATGACATTATTCATTATGATTTTGGGGCTAAATTCATTTTCTGGAGTTGTCCCTAATGTGATATATTCCCTTTCAGGCGTATGACATGTATCGCAAAGTTCTTATGAACGCTATATCCAACCTTCTCATCGAACATGGGTTCGACTCTGCTGAGCCTCTTGTTCTTGAGACTCTCACGGAGATGCTCAGCGCCTGTGAGTTCAATAAATTACGTAAAAGTTGCTGTAATTAGTTATCGCAGAGGATAGAGTTGAATTAAATGTTGTTTGAATGAATTGCAGTTTTGTTTGAGGTCGGTAAGAGCAGCCGGACGTACTCGGAACTCGCTGGAAGGGCAGAACCGCTTGCTGCTGATGTGATCTTGTCGCTTGTGAACGTTGGTATGAAAGTTTCGGAGTTGGAGGCGTACGCCAAGCGTCCTGGCAAAACAGTGATTGCACCTCCAGTGCCGTCGATTCAGCCGAAGCAACTTTCTATATTACAAGCAGGTGCCAAAGCCCCTCATCCGTCTCATATTCCCGCTCACCTTCCTATGTTCCCTGACCCCCACGCGTATATCCGCACGCCGACGCATAAACAACCTGTGACAGAGTACGAGGCCATCCGTGAGAAGTCCGCCGTTCAAAAACGCGATATCGAACGGGCTTTGAACCGTTTTGCCGCCCGGACGAGCGAAACGGACAGTCTGTTTCTGTGTCAAGACAATCTGTTTCCTCTGATCGCCTGCAAGCCGCAAACTAGCGTTCCTCCCTATCTTATGGCTCTCCTTCCGAAAGATCAAGTTTTCGAGCAAGAGGATGAAGACGTGCGGTCGAGCCCGCAAAGAAAGCGACCGCTGGCGGGAAAGGAACTCGAAGAGGCACAAAAAGAAGTGGAGATCGACAGCCCGTACCTTCTTCCTGTCAAATTACCGCCCCCTAAAATCAAAATCAAAGACTTGCTGGCTCCTCAAGCCATCCAATCGGCATCATCCATGCCTCCACCGCCATCCAGCCCTTTGTAAACCTCAGATGATACCTCTGTATACTACAATCTATACCTGCTCTGAGCTGCAGAGTCCGAGACGACGACAAGATGTTGACCAACTCCTCAACACGGACACGTACCATTGATTAATTAGTGTAAGCATCATTAAGTGTGAATATCTGAACAAAGGAATAGTTTTTAAGGAAATGGTCAAAGTAATGTTCCCATAAGTTATTTAAAAACATGGTGCAATGAAACATGTCAAAAGACAGAGTAGACTCTTCCAGCCGATACAAAAAACAGCACGACTGAGTTTCCTGGACACGACCTCAACGTCTGAAATCCCTTTTGCGAGAATAATTAGGTGTGCACATACCTTGCATTGTCAGAATACAATTTTCTCTGAGCCTATTTCACGAGTACGCTACTCAAAACGAATTCTTTGGTCTAGGTAGAATTTAATAAGAACAAAATTAAATAGTTTTGTCAATTAGTTGAGATTTAAGAAGAAAATTAAAGTCTCGACGAATGCGTAGTTCTTCTTCCATGAGAGAGTTTTTAGGATTTTTGCCAGCCACTTATTTGAGTGAGGATTGCCATGTAAGTTCCACCAGCCGAGATCATCTGTCATACAAAAACAGATGTTGACATAGAGACACAAGCTACATAGTGAATCCGTTATGTTACTCAACAAGTTTACTATTCTTCGAATCACCTAATTTTAGGGGAACTAACCCCATACGGCTAATACCAAGCTCGATTGCTCTGACAAAATCACACATTTTTGTCGGTGGAGATTAGTGAACCTTAAAAATCGATTGACCCGAAACAAAATTGTTCAAGTTTTATCTATTGACAGATTAAACGTTTACTATTCCTGAAGTTGTACGTATATAATCTCCTGTGGTGTCTGCGATTCGGTACTTACTGAACCTGCTAAAGACAAATCGATGCAGACAATTCCAAACGGTATGAATTCTACTGGCCGATTGTTCATCAATAATAACGTCGTTCTAATCTGGAAAGAAAACTTGTCGGTATTAAGAAATACAATATTCGGCTATTTCACTAAAGTAAAATATTTAGCTCATGAAAATAAAAACTCACTTCCTGTGACATCACTCCAGTTGTATCTTCCAACATAAGTCTGTACACTGCGTGGTTGAGCTCTTCAGCCTGCCAAGTAATTATTTTATTATTTAATTTGTAATTGGTTAAAAAATTAGAATTTAGAACTTATAAAAATGATGTCATACAAGATAGAGTATAAGTAACAAGATACGAATCTCTTTAACACTTATACTAACACTAATACTAACACTTATACCACTACAAAAATCAAATAATAAATAACGATAACTATATATCGATAACTTTCTACATCGATTCTATATAATAACTCGCTAGGTACACGTATCGTGAAACATCTTTTCACGCCCTGCATATCTTCTCCATGGAGGCACTTTGCCGATCGATGTACAGTTTCGACTGATTTATTGTACTTTTTAAAAGGTACTTTACACAAATTTACCCGTTTGATCATGTCATCCCTTTGATTAGCCAAATTTGGTAACTTTTAGTGGTTTTTTGTGAGTTCCAAAACTATGTCTATACCTGTGTTGTAGCAATCTGCCTTCAAAGTCATGATCCTTCTCTTTAAGCTGATATTTTATTATTTCCTCTGCCTCTTAATACAAGTTTTTTGTTTTATTCAAGATGCTTTGTAGTTATTAGAGAGTTACTAAGAAATAAGTAAGAGTTGAAGAGCGCTACACAAGGACAACTTGATGTCCGCCATAGATGATGTTTGTGGCGCGGAAGTATGATGCTGGATAGAACACTACCGATTCCTGTTATTAGCCAATAGGTAGCGGTTCTGTCGGCACAAGATGAAAAATGTTCCGCTGAATTTCAGTACGAGAGCAATGAGGGCGTAAAATACTAGAGACCATGAAAAGGAATTGGTTGACAACCTAAAGGTAATAGCTATGTAAATCGACAATACAACATCCCATTCGCGAGTTACTAACTTTCCACACTAAACTTGAGCATTTATAAATCAAATTCAGTATATGAATGGAGAAAATTGTTGCCCAACAAAGATGTGAAAAGCTCTCATCCGGATGGTCTCGTCCTTTGGCAATGATGTTATACGATTCAGAGAGCGTAACGAAAAATGAGAACATGAGTACGCAGAGAAGTTGGAATCCAAATACGGCATTGAGTCTCTCAACCGCAGACACCTAAAAGCATTTAAAATGGCGAGTGAGTGCAAAGGTTACTCAATGGTAAGTACGTTAAGCGTATGAAATCTGTAAAGAGTGGAAGGGGGTTTCCAAAGCATGATAATTGTTAACTTCTCTCTGGATTCCTGACATGAATTATCCTTCTAAAAGTCAACTCACCAAATGTTCCTTGGCATTTTGAATGTTCTTCAACCCACGAGGAGCACGTTTAATGTCTCCGACTTCATCTATTAGCGTTTGGAAGCAATGCGATATAATATCTACGAATCCCGTGAAATTTGTAATGGTGGCGTAAATCCCCAAGGAAATATAGGTGTACCTGATGCAAATAGATATTATTAATAATGGTGCCTACTTTCAGACTTATTAAAAGTCGAATGGTATTTTTCTAACAAGCTATTCGGTATTATCCATTCGACAGCGTTGTGCTTCTCAAAGAAGACATTGTGATTCGACAATACAAACAACAACGAAAATGTCATCAGCGTCTTGATATTGTTGGTCTTCATGACTCGATAAGAAGTGAATTCTTCGAATTTCATTAATTCGCGCAACATCTCCTGAAGCGCCTTCCTGTGGAGGAAGATCGACGCAACAGACATCAACACGATGGCGTATCCCGACGATAGCTGACATTTTATTATAATTATTGAGAGTGACCAAGGGTTTTCCGCGTCTCTGTGAATTACGTAGATGGTGAACGCGAGCGCGTGAAGTGTAAACCCAATGATGGAAGCATCGTATGCGAGGGTTGCTTTTGACCACTGAAAATACAACAAGAAGCCCACCTGCAGCTATTAAAATGTATCGTTTTCATTTTTTGAAAATGGTATTCTTAATGAGGCTGAATATTTGTCTTCTGCTCTAAAATAGGTAATCCTAATCTTCTGCAGAAACCGAACATTTTTTCGCTTACCTTAATTAGTGAATTATTCGTAACGAAAGGGTAGACTCCAACAAGGCGAGGAACTTTACAAGCATCTTCATACAAGTCCCCGACTAATCCGCTTCCTTTCAGCCAACCCATTGAGAATAATTTTTTGACTAATTATTATTTTTTTAAGGGAAGACTCACACGTTCTTCTTCTCGTTGAACCAGCAGCGATATGGTGGATTTCCGAAACCAATCACTTCACTTCTTTATACTGTAATCGTATTTGTACACAGATCGATTTGAGTCATTCATGTAAGTGGCGTGTCCTTCATGGGCCTAAACCGTTCAAATGTGGCAAAAACCGCGTAAAATCGGCCGCAATTGAAATATACAGCAGAACTTGCAGTTACTGCTCCAAGCTTGCTTATGAATTTACCTAGCTCACCGTGCTTTTGTTTTCAGGGGTAAAATGAGTAAGGTACAACTATGTAGTGGAAAGAACGATTTTTCTTCTACACAAATCCAAGGTATGACAAGAAATAAGATTAATGCTGATCTCAAGAAGAGAATAGGATTGATCCAAATATTTATAATGAAATTGCGTTTGACCTTGGCTCAATTGTGGTAATCACTTTTTCTCTGCTGTATATAAGTTACACTACCGAACATTGAAGATACTCAAGATCTTTTCATTCCAATAGAAGAAACGTCCTTCTTACCTGGTGCAATGCATCACACTTGGTGCAATAAGCGTGCAGTTCAGATTTCTGATATAGTCAAACCACTGCCAAAAAGACGAAAGAACCTGAAATGGGGCAAACAGAAAAGGCAAGAGTGGACCGTAGAGGAGGGCATGGTGGGAGGCTAAGGTGGTTAATTACTTAATTCTCTGAGTATAAGCCCAGGGTGGACCAATATGCTAGGTAAGCCGGATGCTTCCCCAAATGTAGTTGCGTGGCTCAACAGAACTAACTCCATGTCTTTTCATTAAGTAGTGATGCATAGATTGTTGTATGTACCTAGCAACTTTTTTTTGTGATTTGAACGCCACTAAAATGAGGACATTTCCCACAACCACAAATTACTTAAGACTTTAGAGGACAATATAACCATGCCGGTTGAGATAATAAATGTTTTTGACGAAGATGGCCTGTACGAGTCTCTGAATAAGATAGAACAAGGAGAGTTCACCATAGCAGAGTGGATTCCACCAAAAGAACTACCGCATCATCCAAACCAGAAGAGGAAGAAGTCACGCAGCTCAAAACGGTCCAAACGTTCGAGAAGCTCAAGCAGAAGATCTGGTAGAAAAATGAGTAAATCCAGTGGGAGGAGCAAATCGAGCAAGAAAAAAAAGGGGCGGAAACGAAGTTCCGTAAAAAGAAAAAAGTCAAGGGCAAGCAGAAGTGGAAGCAGGAAAACTCGCCGTAGTGCAGGAAGCAGGAAGAGTAAGGTGAAGAAGTCATAGTCTAGATAAAAAGATAGTAAGTAATGAAGGAAAGAAAAAGCGGACTTCAAGCAAAGGGAGCAAGAAGAGCAAAGGAAGCAAATCTAAGAAGGAGCATAAACCAATGCCTGAAATGCCACCTCAAAAGTCACCTCCCTGGTGGGAGGGGCGGTACCAAAAGATGCAGACCTACATATTATTTACAGCTCCAGTGGATGAAGATGGAAAAGTGCAACATGAATTGGCTGCTCAAGGTACAATAATTGTTAAACATTAATAGCCTCTGGGTGAGTAACCCTTATTCATTTTATACTCCAAATTATATGATAACATGTTTGGAATGGGACAGACAGGATTATGAGAGTTGATGAATTGAGCCGCCGCTATACCTAGCTGCAGGTGTACAAATTATGCTGCATATGCATAATATTAATCATGATTATTCTTTCAGCTGAACAATGCCTGCAGAACTATCTTCGTCGAATGCCTCCACGACGAAAAATCTGCGTCATTGTCGTTCGTCTTCTCCCATTCATGTGAGTACCTTTGACTGCCTCGTGATACTGTTGACTGTGAATGAGTATGGCTTTCATAATAATGGCCTCCTTACACCTCACTGTCCGTAATGCAGCGAGGAAGACGTTTCAATACAAAAATCTTAATTTTCACTAAATTTGTACTTTTTGGCAGGTACGGCCTCTGTGCTCCGCTCAATTGTAATGCGTATTTCCGGGTATATGACATACCGCTTTTGATGAGATGGAAAGGACCTCAGCGGCTCTGCAGGTCCGAATGTCTTAATGAGCGGCTCATACACCTGTTTTTTGAAAATGACGAGCACCATCCAGAAAAATTTGTTGGTGACACAGATTCGTTTTTGGGGTCGCTCTTAGCGTTGGTAGACGAGAACCGAAAACAAGTGACAGTTCCACCAGATAAGAGAAAAGGAAGCAGGAAAGGGAGTAGAAAAGGAAGCAGGAAAAGAAGTAGAAAAGGAAGCAGGAAAGGAAGTAGAAAAGGGAGCAGGAAAGGAAGTACAAAAGGAAGCAGGAAGGAAGTAGAAGAGGAAGCAGGAAGGGAAGTACGAATGGAAGCAGGAAAGGAAGCAGAAAAGCAAGCAGGAAAGGAAGTACAAAAGAAGGCAGAACAGGAAGTAGGAAAGGAAGTAAAAAGGAGGGCATAAAAGAAAAAGGGAAAGAGAGCCAGAATAGAGGTAAAAAAGGTGGTAGCAAAGGAAGATCAATAAAGAGAAGAGAGTGAACATTCAATCAATCATCATGAGACTGCACACATTTCTCGCCTGATGCCACATTTCAAAATAGTTAAATTATTCTCACCCGGCTGCAATCCTCATGCATATATGCGTCCATTATAACCGAAAAACAACATAACGTCTCACTTCCTTATACAATATTTATTATTTTATTTGTTATTGTGGTTCAGTGTTATTTTTATTTTATGATAACGCTCATTTTTGGTTACTTATTTTTACTAAAATATTAAACCTTTTGTACAAAAAAAAAATTTTTTTTCCCAAACTTTTTTCTTCAAAAGTCTAACTAGCCTGTGAAAGGTCATAAAATCAACGGGACACCTATTCAACAAATCCTGTTGCTTTCCTGGATCCGGCATCTCCTATAATTATGTATATTATTGCATCAAATTGATAAAAGTTCTTTAAAAAGTTATGCTTGGAACATCGAAGTGTAATATCGATTTTAGAAACATCGATGCTCTCTTATCAGCTTAGCTGTTATCTTTAATTTTATCAGTTAAATGATAAAATTTAAAGCTGAAAAGCGTCTTCTTTGGTATCTGAACGCAATAGTTTTAGTCGTTTACTCGAGTTTCATGCAATAATTTCATTAATAACTTCATTTTTATTCATTTACTTGAGAACCAGAGTATATGAGCTATGTGAAAGCTCAAAATCGAATGGTGTCGTAAATGATTTCTGCGTAGAGCTCGCGCAGCACTTGATGGAGTTCAAATTCAATTTTTCTTGACATTTTGTGGGATTTATTATGGCTTTGACTAGATTTAGACGGTTTCTGTGCCATCAAAATAACTTTTTTTTCGTGAGAAAGTCTCACTACTTCGTGACGACGCCCATCTATTACGTAAATGCCGGTAAGTTCGTTTTGAGGAAGTACCCTCAAAGTGATAAACTAGGAGAATATGAATAACACGCATTTTCCGCGACAATACGATAGATGGTACGATTTTATGCGTGCTAGGGGTTCGAGCTATTGCCGTTGCAAATGTAATGACTGTAATCTTTTCATGCTTTAATTTTAGTTCCTCATATTGGACACCTGTATACATCCCTCCTCGCCGATGCTTCTCACCGATTCAACATTCTCTTAGAAAAGAAGCCCACATTGTTCTGCACTGGGACGGACGAACATGGCACCAAAGTGCAACAAGCCGCTGCCGCCAGTGGACTACCTCTTGATAAGTATGTTTTTGTTGAATAGGTCCATAAACTCCGTTTAGCTGTTTAACTCATTCACTTGAGGCGGTTTTCATCTCTTGAGCGTGTTCTGTAGTTTTTCGTTCAAATTTACTGTAACTTCCCATTTTAAGAAAACAAATATAGCTTTTTAAGATTTGCGAGCGAGGATTTCACTTCCTAGGAATCGCCCTCTTTGCCTTCTTTCGTTGTTGGTTGTAACATTGTATAATCGATTTTGCCAAAGCGAGCGTCAGTTACGAACCAACTTATCGTATTCAACTAAACTAAGGCGTACCTATCTGGGAATGACTTAGATGCGAAGCTAAGCTGAAAAGCCTCCATCGATAAACTTCTATTCATGTTTGAATTATTACTTTATAGATAGATTACTTTCTTTACCACATCATTTTTTCAGATATTGCTCTCAAATTTCCACTCAGTACAAAACTCTTTTTGATGGAATGGGGATTGAATACACTAATTATATCAGGACAACGGATGTTGGACACAAGGAGAAAGTTCATTGGTTCTGGGTAAGTATTGAGAACAAATTATTCTCCTGTTTCCTTTCTCATTATTTTACTTAACGTGAGGTAAATTATGAACTCTTCCATCAATCCAGGAACGGTTAAAAGAAAGGAATCACATTTCGTGTGGTAGTTACTCCGGATGGTACTGCGATGCCGATGAAATGTTTTTGACGGATTCGCAGCTGAAGAAAGAAATTACCAAAGACGGAAAGGAAATTCTTGTAAGGTAGGGTTTGAACTGTTATTCATTTTTGAACTGCTTGACAAGAGTGGCAGGGAAATATTTGAACAAAATACACAACCCCACAAAAAAAGGTCAAAGTCAAAGTCCATGAAAGCGGCCTGTGGGGTTTTATGTTTTTTGGGTCGCTGATTTCGAATCTTTTGCCAGTTTTTTTCAGATCAGATTGCTTTCAAGGTCATTTGAAGGTCAAATGGAGAAAATATAGCTAAAAAAATATTGCTTAAAAAAATCTGAAAAAATTCAGACAGGTTTTTTAGAAAGCTGAATCCAAATCCAGTGTCAGTTGACATTCATGAGGTCAAGGTTAAGGTCATTTGAAGGTCAAACCAAAAAAATAACCTAAAACAAAATTGTAAAAATTTATGTATGTGTTTTGAGGGTTGCTGAATCCAAATCCAGGGTTGGTTCAATCATGTATGGTTATCTAAAGGTCATTTGAAGGTCAAATTTTAAGAATAGGCTTAAAAAATCTGAAAAAATTCAGACAAAAGTTTTTTAGAATGCTGATTCTAAATCCAGTGTCGGTTGACCTTCAAAAGTTCAAGGTCAAGGTCATTTGAAGGTCAAACCAACAAAATAACCTCAACAAAAAATTGTAAACATTTATGTATGTGTTTTGAGGGTTGCTGAATCCAAATCCAGGGTTGGTTCAATCATGTCGGGTTATCTTAAGGTCATATAAAGTCATTTGAAGGTCAAATTTTTACAATTTTTTTGAGGTTATTTTGTTGGTTTGACCTTCAAATGACCTTGGGCTTGACTTCATGAAGGTCAACTGACACCAGATTCGGATTCAGCATTCTAAAAAACCTATGTCTGAATTTTTTCAGATTTTTTAAGCGATATTTTCTACATTTGACCTTCAAATGACCTTGAAAGTGATCTGATCTGAAAAAAAAAACTGGCAAAAGATTTGAAATCAGCGACCCGAAAAACATAAAACCCCACAGGTCGCTTTCATGGACTTTGACTTTGACCTTTTTTTGTGGGGTTGTGATATTGAAATTAACGGGTAGTGCATTTCATTGCATGTTTTTAGTGCAGAATCAGGAAGGACGGTGCATTGGGTCGAAGAGTCTAACTACAAATTCAATTTGCCTGCGTTCAAAGATCAATTGAGGCAATGGCTGAATTCAGGTTAAATAATTTATTGTTGGTCTTTTTGTTTTGGAAATACCTTGTTCTTGGTTATTTTGTCTACAACTTGCAACAAAATTGCTTGTTGATACAGTTGGGTGCGTGAAACCAGACAAATTCCGTCAAATGTTGTTGTTCTGGTTGGAAGAAGGAGTCGCCGATAGAGAAGTGTCCGTTTCGAGACCACAAAGCCGCGTTCACTGGGGTATACCGGTGCCTGGAGACGACTCGCAGACCATTTACGTGTGGTTGGACGCGCTCGTCAACTATTTGACGGTAGGCCATCCAGAAAACTGGCCTCCATCCGTGCAGATTCTCGGTAAAGACATTCTCAAGTGAGTCCTTCTTGATCCTCTGTCCCTCTTATTATAGACCTCTCCAGAGTCCTCTGTTTTGTTGCATCATGCACCCGACATCTTCTTCCTTAGTCCTCATATCCACTATTTATTTACAGATTTCATGGAATTTACTGGCCTGCGTTCCTTATGGCGGCTGAACTAGAGCTTCCGAAATGCCTCATGGTTCATTCACATTGGATGGTTGAAGGTTGGTTGAACTTGAATTTATAGTTGCTGTTGAACTTGATTTCTCCAGGCCATTATTTTATTTACCTTCCTCACTTTCCAGGGGAGAAAATGTCAAAGTCCAGAGGAAACGTCGTCTCGCCATGTGACGTGTCTGGGGTTAGTGTAATTTCTCCAATACGGTTAAATTCTCATTTCTTAGATATCATTTCATTTGGTGACTCATGGATCATTTTTATGTTATCCAGATTTATGGGCAAGAAGGCTTGCGGTATTTTCTTTTGAGGGAAGGAACTCCTCATTCCGATAGCAGTGAGTGCAGTATATGCATAAATTAATAACGTATTTCCCTTATTTTCAATTCTTTACTTACCATCATTTCATTCTGCTATTACACAGACTACAGCGAGGTGAAAATTAGAAGAGTTCTTAATGCTGAACTGGCCGATACAATGGGAAACCTTTTGAATCGTTGTTGTGGCAAAACAGTGAATCAGAAACAGTATTTTCCCTCGTTTGACCGCGCTAGCTTTGATAAATATTGTACGAATTCAGCATCTGAGCTCATTTCTACAGTTGAAACGCTTCAAGGTGATCTAGCTTATTGAATCTGTATTCTTCAATCTCTGTACTTCAATATTTAAGCATCGCCTCAGTAAACTTGTACCTTCAGTGAAATTAATTCGTTGTCAGTAAAATTTGGCTGTACATTTCAGCTAACGTCAGGGAGCAATTCGGAGAATTTAATTTCTATCAAGGCATTGCCTCCGTGATGCACGCTCTGCATGCTGCAAATAGATATTTTGAATCGTCGAAACCGTGGGAATTGAGAAAATCTCACGAGAATCAACCCCATTTAGATATTGTTCTTCATCTCACTATGGAAACATTGAGGATATGTGGTAAGAAATTTTCGAAGTGACTTGGAAACGTGACTGGAAACTTCAATTACCGAATAACTGTTCCGAGTTTCGTTCCAGGTATCGCTCTAGCGCCGATCGTTCCCTCGATTTCCTCTCAGATGCTCAACAAATTAAATGTAGAATCAAGTCGACGGAAGTGGTCAGACATGACACCGAGCTGGTTGCTTTCTGAAGGAACGTGCGAAAGATCGCTCAGTCCTGAAAAGAGCGTTTTGTATCGCAAAATACAATAATGTTCCTAGTCAAAGCGTGGTTTTTTGAAAAAAAAAAAAAAATCGTTATATAGCAGTTACACGTTCAATTTGAAGTTGTACGCTGGAATTTAAGTGAAGTGTAAAATGAGATTTGTCGTGTAAAAACTATAAATGACTTTCCTTTTTTAACTACCAAAATTTTTCATATTGATTTCCTTGCTGCAATTCACCAACCTACTTCCTTCCAATGTCGTTCATTTGTTACGAACATGCATTATGACTTCCATAAAGTGTTTACAGAGATCTCAACACAGCGCAGAGCAACACTGGTGTCTATGTAAAAGCTTTCGATTAAAAAAAAAAAAATCGAACTGGAATAGCGTTAAATAGTTTTAACCAATGAAAAATACGTCAATAGCGATTTTGGCAACTGTGAGAAGTAGTATTGCTACTGTGTTTAGGCATGTGGCGCACCAATTGCAAAATCAGGTTAAGGATGCCGAGTGTATGAAGAAAATTCCTATTTGTTAATGTGTTTTTCTAGTTTTCCTAATTTTGGATTATTATTCTATTAATAATCAACCAATGTTTTCGTGCCAGAGGTTGATCTCCACGGTTTGCTCCAAAAACAACATTTTGCGTTTCAAAATGTCTTGATCAAAACGCTGCTAATTCTTCATTAAAGATTCATAATTCCTTAGAGCAAGAATTTTCGAATTTTTGGAAAATACATCCTACTAGCATAAACGGCGGACGGGCTTTTATTCTTTGAACTCGATTTTAGGGGACCCAGGAGTGTGTTGTAGATCTATTTTGGTTGGTTATTCCTAGAATAATCAACCTATATTTTCATGCAAAAGGTCAACCTCTCCGATTCGGCTCAAAAGTTTTTTTCTGGGCGTTGTAAGGTGTCAAGATCAAAAAAGGTCAATGTCCGTACGCCGTCCACCGTCCGCGCCGTTTTCGGTAGTAGAAAAATTGCTAAAAATCTGAAATTTGGGTCAGGAGTCTGTTCCCGACCTGGGACGGTCCTCGAAACTTTTCAGCCCGACCGGACCAAATTTGGGCGGAGTAGGGGTCAAAATGTTTTTCAAAATGGATTTTCGAGATTTTGGGCGATCTAGAAGAGTGGGGTATCATTTTCCACTAAATTTTGGACGCTGAATCCAATGAAATGGGTCCCAGAACGATTCGCACCCACCGGAAGATGTTATGGGTCAAAATGGGTATGTATCTACTCATTTCGAATGTCTGTTTTCGAGATTTCTGGTACCTAGGCTTGTGGGGTATCATTTTCCTCTATATTTTGGACCCTGAATCGATTAGCCTCTTCACTCCCAGTGGCTACATATGTGCAGGCTTCTTTCAGGGGGAAATTTGACGCCTCCAGTAGCATTTTCGGGTTGGTTTCTTTTCTATCATATTCAGGAACTTTCCAAGAGAGGTTATACTGAGCTGCCATCTCTCGGGATAAAGCAGAAAACATCGTTGGATCGATTTTTGAAGCGAACCTACCGAATACTTGAAGCCTCTGGTAACTGCTGCCTTTCTGATCAGTTTTCGGTAACTTACAGTGAATTCTTTTCATTCAGAAAAATATTTTCCGTTAGTTTAGCTTTCAATAAGACATCGAGAATAGAAAAAAATAGAATATTATTAAAATTTGTCTCAGCAAAGCGGGTAACACTGATGGCACATATTATGTAGCCACTGGGTCTCAACAGTTGTGGGTTCTGTCACTGCTATCTGATAACAACGGCTACCCCCTTCGACCGGTTTTTGACATTTCCAGCCACAACTTTTTAGTTCCCGGTTATATTTTCCGATGTAAACGTAATGTAAACGATGTAAACGTAATGTAACGTCCATCTGTGCCTCAACGGTCAAAAAAATTGTTTTCTCGATTTTCATGAGAGTTCTAATTGATCTCAACTTGGTTCGGAAAATTTTGCTAGTCTGAATTTTTTCAGACTGACTATTTTCTAAGTCAGAACGTTTTTAAAAATAGTTCTTTGTTGTATATTTTACTCTTGAAAAGTGTAACTTTACCCAATTTGTCATTCAATTCGTCAGAGACTAAAATTCTTCTTGGTAAAGAAAATATTGTGCTAACTATTCGGTGATATCTACTTACTTGAATATAAGATATTGGTCACGGATCAGTGTTCCAATAACATATTATTTATCTATTTATGAAAAAGTTCGTTACCTAACGTAAAAGTTGTTTCCTAACAGTATTTTTAATACAATTGTGAACTTTGGGTATAATTCTTTCCGTTTTTTTCATCTCCCTAATTTTCTTCACTTGAGACCCAGTGGCTACATATGTGCACACTGCCCTAAAATTATACCTGATGGATAAGTTGGGCTGGAAATCGTCTGTAAAATCTCTAAAAATAATAAAGAAACAAAAAATGGAAAGAAAAAATTTTTTCTGTTCACCACCGAAATGTGGGACTGAAGAGGTTAGAATGGGTCTGGGACCCACCACACCCACTGTTTCCATTTTCCCCATGTTGGAGAAATGAGTCTCCATGCGCCTGGTCCGAGGAATAACCTACCCGTGTGTAAGAATTTGCAGCGTTTCACTGTATTTGGCATGAGTGACGGAGAAAATGGCGGAAAACGTTAAAAAAAAATAAAAGTCAACCGGTCTCGATTTTTTCTTTTTTTTTTTCTTGGGCTATGAATGGTGATTCAACGTTGAAAATATTTCTGCTCCACTACTAATTCTCAGATGGAGATTCTCTGGAGACTCAATTCGCTTCATACCTAAGGACATACATTCGCACTTCTTGTTATCAGCGTTCAAGAAGCTAATTTTTGGATGAAGAGCCGAGAGAAAAGTGAAACTTGATTGCTGTTTCAAAAAACGTTAACACCTCTTTTCACTTTCTTCAAATGAAAAGTGAAGGTGCTATCAAAGCTTGCTGCCGTGCTATAAAAGAACAGTAAGGATACAAATCTCGCAATATAAGAATGCTTTGGTTATCGAGCTATTTGTCCCCACCTTTCCCTCTTCCCACCACTTCTTCTCCACTGTTCACGGAAGATAAGGACGGATTTTGATGTGATTTTGTGATACCTTCGGTCAATATTTACTTTCCTTATTCTTTTCTTATTATCGTCTCAACATAAATTTTAATGTGATAGTTCGGGTATTTCGTTATGAGTCTTCTTCTTCGCTTGGAATTCGGATGTTCACGGCCTCAGCGCGATATTTTAGGACTTGGATGAAATTCAGGTGTCGTGCAAGGTGCGTAGGTTTGACGCTTATAAACGAATTGGCCCACCACGATCGATTCATTTCCTTTTTTTACCAAATCGCTTCGAGTATTCGCCTCTCTGTAACTATGAATTATAGACAAAATACTTCCTACAATATGCATTCTGTCTATGCACACATCGGGCAGCTGAAAAAGGCTGAAGAGAAACCTTCCATTTTGAGGTTAGGGTCTGTTTCTCTTCACGCGAATAATTTTTTCTCTCATCGGCTTCGATTCATATTTTCCATTTTATCTATTTATATACGTATTTATTTCTTTGCAGGCCTTGAGATGATGCGTTTTTCAGACCTCTTTCATTTGAACTGTGATCGCCTAATGTGTTAGGTAAGTAACCTACAAACCTGTATGTTGTACATTCGAATATGACCTACCTACCATTTCCACCCTTAATTTGTGCTGAATTGTTATTGAATATCCGCAAATTACTTCCGTGACTACACCGTGTGATAGTACATGGGGAAAAATCATGCTCCATTGCGTTTATTTATTTGTATTGACTAGTGTCAATGGCATAAGTTCCCATGCCCACACCCAGTAAATTATGGCCAACTTCGGTCCAAATTGATGTTTGGCAAACATTTCGGCATGACCCGCATCACGATAGAACAATGCCACTTTAATATAGGCACGTGATTGGGAAGAGATGTATTTTTTACAAAAATCTTGGAAATAAAGATTATGTCTTGTTGTAAATTCTACCCCAAAAGTTTGAAAGTTGACTCTATTTTTTGCGATTACCCCTAAGAAACTCACAGGGAGAATCGCAACACATCTAGTTAAAATATGGATAAAAAATAGTTACCTACTTCTATGGTTTCTAGGGGGGAAAAGCCCAACCAAAAGGTAACACGGAACATGTTCTTAGACAGGTTGTGTTGTGTCACAAGATAGGTATGATACATAAGAGGAGATTTCCACTCAAGTTGAGTCATGCCAAGAAATGGTGGTGAGACCAATTTATTTTTTTCTAGGGCGAAAAGTGGCATTAGGAGAAGGGAGCTCTGGTCCAAATTAAAATATATTTCATTTCAAAATGTATTGCAACGCTAATGTTGATTTTTGTCTCCGTAAGTGGTGTTGCATGACTCCGCAACAGAGATTTAGAGGTTGCAAAAAAGTATCGATTCTTAATGAAATCGCTTTTTAAATTAATAGGAATCAATACTTTATGATCCTCCCCTTTTGACAATAAAATCATCCAATAACAAAAAAATGAAGCGAATACCTTTAATTGAATACTTCTAATTGAACGAGGTAATAACACATTTTTGTACACAATTGTGTCTAAATCAGTTACTGATGTGTTGACGGTCAGTTCCCGGAGAAAAATAATAGGTTTTATTAACAGATTATATGTTTGAGATGAGTGGCAAGAATTGTACTTATGCCACAAAATAAACTCAATATGAATGTAAATGTAAATCTGCTGAGCAGTCGTGGGAGTAGTTTGAGAGCTGCACATCCACTCTTACTTCTTCCTGTGGCCCTTCCCCCTCCAAACTCCTGGTTTTCCAAGCCTGGTTTAAAAACATTTATTTAATTTTTTAAAAAGTGTTTCTGGGAGGTTGAGGTTCAATAGATGGCATGAATAAAACAGTTTTGGTCAAATCTTTGTTGTCGCGAAATTTGCAGCATTTCTTAATTTGGTGGCTGATGCGTTTGGGGATATCATCTTCATTGATATTCACATTGAATTGTCGCCTAGTGGCTTCTTGAGAGTCGGGTATCAAGGCTAGCCGCCTTGGCCTTCTTAGTGAAAAGACCGTTCTGAATACTAACGGAGGTAGCTACTCAACAAGCATTTTTCCTTTTGACGCCGTGACCTTTTTGAGTACGAATTCGTCATTGACAGTTGGACAGGAACGGCTTTTTTCGTTACCGCGAGATTTTATCACTAACCTGATGCGTGTTTAAAGTGAATTATAGTCCGCTCTCACGTGGTTCTCATGAATATTTGTCACAGCTAGAAGAGGACCGAATAGTGTCGAGCTTCGAATGGCAGGTCAATCCATCAGCAAGGCCGTTCGGATTTAACGTACTCGATGAAATGTTGAGCCATTTTCGGCATCAGAATGCTCAAAGGTAATGGAGACTGCTGGTTTCCAATGTACCATTGTAGTGCACGAAGAGGATTTATAGAGAACTTTTGTTACGGTTACTCTGGAGTTAAAATTTGTTTTCTTGAAGCCTGATCCAATACATTATTTGATGTCTTAGCTGAAATTGAAGATGATAGGTTTGTCTGCAGAAACCATTTTCACTGGCTTTAAATTATTTTTAAATGAGCAGGAGTAATCATCAAGATTTAAACTATTTCTCCTCTTTGTTGTTGAATGGTTGAAAGATAAAATTACTTGGAGTCTCCTATTTGCCTCCTTTCCTTAGTAGGTCGCAGAAAGCGTCCATCCATCAGGTGAGAGCAACCTTGCCATCATTCCCTCTTTGCTTCTTTTCCTTTTGGCTCTCAGTTGGTTAGGGTAGAGTCCTCTACGAGGAGATCCCTTAAGCCTCTTCCCTATCCACCTGGGCAGGTACCTCTTATGGACGTTTTCCTAAAGATTGAGCACAGTTTCGCTTTGCGTCCAGGATTGCCATACTTTACACCATATATAACGATGCAGGGCGCGCTGATTATAGTGAGAAATGCATTAAATTATTTTGGATCTCCACCAAAAATCTAGTTACATTTGAACTGTTACAAAGTGAAACTGTGTCAAATCTACCAGAATTTCTTTTAGTTTGGCGACCCCATCTGCAAATGCGCTGCTGCTTGTGACGTCACAGAGGGCCTTTGCAAACGCTTACAAATAAGCATGGTGAGGTCAAGTTGATATGATGGTTTCTGCGAACGAACCTAATATTAACGTCTTGAATTGCATGGAATGTTTTCTTGGTTGTTAAAATCCGAATATGGGTACTCATGGGAAATGTTGGCAAATTAGTAGATGATTAATCATCGTATTATATTTCGAACGATAGGATTACGCGCCGACAGCGCGTAAAAACTGTTCGGTTGAATATGCAAGGATGTTTAAATAGTAAGTTGTAGTACAAAATTTATTGTAATACAATGTTTCTTGTACCTGCATAAACATGTGACGATCAGGGAAGGACCTGGAATGGAGATTTCTTAGTAGGAGCGATATCAACCTTAATGTAATGTCAGGCCTACTGGCGCTAGTTGAAAGTGTTCCACTGTTTTCAGGTTTTATATCTGAATAATAAAATTACCTCGTAAAATTGTGGTAGAACCAATGATAGAAGGAGGGATTTTCGAACATTTGTAGATCTACAATTACAGACGTACCGCGAATTACAACTGATAGACGCCTGTGACAACAATCTTAATAAGCCCGAAGACCATTTTTTTCGAATTTATCAACTGCTCTCTTGTGCTTAGTTCGTTGTCTTTTTGCATTTAATAACATAATTATATTGGGGATGTCCCGATAACTGATTTCATCGCAATTTGCGGTCCTACAAGTTATGTACTCGTAGGTCATACTGTAAAATGGCATCTTGAAAGAAGAAATTATTGTATTAAAACAATGTGGATCTACAATGCGGATTCTCCCTTATACAGCGTGGCCACCCTTAGATACTGTTATTGAGATTTTTAAAAAATTTTGAGCATAGCTCCCTCAAGTGCCCATAACTTTCCTGACCACAAATGAAAATCCAGATTTTATTGAATTAAAGCTTGATTTTAAACTGATTATTCTCCTTTTCCAGGAAATTTCGGAAGCATGATCGAAAGTGTATCTCGGCGAGCGTTCGGTGGTTCGAGTGGAACTTACAATGTACGAGCGACCGAACTGGCGCGCGACCGCCGGTTGAAAACCCTTAGCGTGACAGTCGTCTTTTTGGACGACACCAAACAGCTTTTTCAACTGGAGGTAACGCAAATAATAAAGATTAATTTGTTAGTTAAACAAATCATTTAATTTAATCGTTAAAATCACAGGGGTTGGTTATTCCTCGGACCAGGCGCATGGAGGTTCATTTCAATCGATTCAGCATCCATAACCTCTTCCGGCAAGCGCCACTCGTTCAGGGACCCGTCTAAATTGGATTCAGCGTCCTAAATTTAGTAGAAAATGATACCCCCACACGCCTAGGTACCAGAAATCTCGAAAACACATTCAAAATGGGTAGATAGATACTCATTTGACCCAAAACCTCTTCCGGTGGGCACCAATCGTTCTGGGACACATTTCATTGGATTCTGCGTCCAAAATTTAGTGGAAAATGATACCCCCACACGCCTAGATCGCCAAAAGTTTCGAAAATTCATTTTTCGATGTACACATTTTGCCCCCTACACCGCCCAAATTTGGTCCGATCGTGCTAAAAAGTTTCAAGGACCAACTAGAGCCGGAAACGGATCCCTGACTCAAATTTCAGATCTTTAGATAATTTTCTACTACCAAAGTCGGCGTGGACGGTGGAAAGACATTCGACTTTTTTGATCTAGAAACTTTGAAATGCCCAGAAAAAGTTGTTGGGCCGAATCGGAGAGATTGACTTTTTGAAAACAAATTATTCAAGGAATAACCAACCAAAAGCTCCGATTTTGCGGTGCGGACGCCATCATCGTCGGAGAGAGTCTTGGTTTGCCGAAGTGTTGTTGAAACGCATCTAACATGTGTGCCACCTGTGAACATTTTTATTTTTCTGTACAGAAAAGAGCAAAAGGACAAGCCCTTCTTGAGCTGGTCTTCACACACTTGGAACTAATCGAAAAGCATTACTTTGGTCTACAATTCTCTGACAATGGCTCGCCACCTACACTTTCCAACACAGACCTGATGGTGAGCATGAATACGAATAAATATGCGTGCATTTTTTCCTGTAAAATATCGATTTATATTTATATGGCGTATTTCCTTCTCTTTCAGCGATGGCTTGACCCGACAAAACCTGTCAAGAAGCAAATGCGAGGTTAATACTTTTGTTACAATTATTAATTTTAAATCTCATAATACTTTGTTATTTTTTCGAGTTTTTCATCCATAACACTCCGCTGCCCATTAATTTTTTCCCATACGTATAAATATGTTGTTTTCAGGCCCCGGCTATTTTTATCTGCGTGTAAAATTCTACGTTTCCGACCCTAGCAAGTTACAAGAAGAGTATACGCGCTACCATTTTTATTTACAAATTCGTAAGGATATTTTAAGCGGTAAACTCCTCGTACCTCCGTCCACCGCCTGCCTTCTTGCTAGCTACTCCGTACAATGTAAGCGGTTTCTTTTTTCATTTTTGTGCGTCCACGATTTTATTTAGTTTAAACATAATCGACTTATCTCATCTTGAAATTCCATTTTGTTGGATTTTTTTTTTAATCATTCTATACTTGTTTAGCTGAATTGGGGGACTACCATCCCGATGAACACGGACCGAAATATTTATCTGGAATGGCTCTTATGCCCGGCCAGACGGAAGAAATGGAAAAGAAGATTGCTGAAATTCACAAACTTCATAAGTAAGTTATTCTACGTTACCGTAAATTTCCGTGTCCGTTGAACTAGCACGTTATGAAAGTTAACTTGCAGTGGTATAATAATTACTTTTGTTTTCCTCTCTTACAGGGGTCAAACGCCTGCTGATGCCGAATTCAACTATTTAGATCATGCTAAGAGGCTGGATATGTATGGGGTTGATCTTCACCGTGCACGGGTAAATTCATCTTCAACGTTGTTATTTTCAGCTGTATGACCTACAGGACGTAAACTGCCGTAAAATTAAAAGTTCGTATACACTTCAAGAGTCCCCTCTTGTTGCAGGATTCTACGGGGAAGGAACTTCAGCTGGGTGTGACGTCCAACGGTCTAGTCATATTCCAAAATGGTATTAAAATCAACAGCTTTTCGTGGGGAAAAATTGTCAAGATCTCCTTCAAAAGGAAACAATTTTTCATTCAACTGAAACGGGAACAGGTCAGATTTGTATTCATTCTATATCTAATGAGGTTTTAATGAGTCGATCGTGACTCGGTTTCATGATTGTTCAACGAAACCAGCGATCCCGGTGAATCTTTTCAGTTGTTCGCGGTTCGAATTGAAATCGTGACGATTCCCGTTTGTCAACAGGGTGAGAGCTATGACACTCTGCTGGGTTTCAACATAGTTACGTATCGCTCGTGCAAGGTTTTATGGAAATCCTGCATTGAGCACCATACGTTTTTCCGCCTCCATTCGCCGGCTATCAAGCGACGCACGCCGTTGCCTCTGGGTTCCAAATTTTCATACACTGGGCGTACTGAAGTTCAAACTATGGAAGAAGCAAAACTCCGAGTCCGCTCTGAGCGGACTTTCATCAGGTAAGTGAGACCTTGACTGAGTTTCAGCACTCCTCGCTTGTAATGGACAATTTAATTAAAAATGAAATAATTTTGAACAGAAACTGTTTGAAATTCCTGTAAATCCGATGAAAATGCGAAAACCCGATGATGATTACATGTAGTTTATTACATTCTAAATCGACATTGCGAAAATCTCAAAGCTCCCTAGGGATGTAGTATCTATAACATTCCATATGTTATTGAGACCCATTACAGTATAGTGAAACCATCTTTGAAAATCACCAAAAGTTCTAAAAAGTGTAGAACTCTAATCGCAGTGACATTGACTGACTTTTTTCGGCTTTAAATGTGTACCAAATCGAGCTCAACCGCAGCTCTAGTAGGTCAACACTTTTCCAAAAAGTTTATATTTTAGTTGTACAGTTTATCTGTAGCTAAATTGTGGCTGAACCAGCAAGTTTGATTCACGAGTTCAAACGAATCGTTGGTTTAGCGCGGGTTTCGTCCTACATAAAATATAAAACCAACATGTGTTCACCTTCTGGAAAAGTGTTCTAAGTCCTGTAATTTGTTTATTATAAGACATACAGAGCTGCGGTTGGGTTTAATTGCTACAATTGATGTTCTTCGGAAGAGTTCTAAATGGCTGTTATTTGCTGCGTTTTTTCCCACAACTTTCTGGGATTCGCAAACTTAGTTTTACTTTACGCTGTTGGGTCTAAACCACGTATAGAGGAGTAAGATATATCATAGCAAGCGATTTTATTTCTAATCTGACTGCCCAATTAACTCCTAGATTTCGCTTGTGGGCGAATCGTGTCCATTAAGTCCCCAATAAATATCCAGATCTATATTTCGTATTATATATATATATTTTTTTAATTTAGCTTTTATCTTGGATACAAAGAGACAAATTGAAAATTCTCAAGTTCAATATTAGGTAGTCCACAACGCTGGCTGGTGGGATGCTGGGATTTTCTTGGATCTCAAGGCGGGCGATCGAGCACGCTTCACTTTGTCGATTACGCTTACTATTTCGAAAATAAAATAATAAATTGAGTATTGTTTACCGGGATGTCAACAAATTTATCTTATCAACACCGCTAGATTAGGAGACGCCTTTTTTTCGCACTCTACGCTCAATATCACCTCGGTGAAATAGGTTCGATTTATCCTTGAGAAAAGTTTCCTGAAAGGCCCGATCGATAGGGAATTGCTTTGTACCATGTTACAGTATTATTTTGGGGCTATACGCCGAGTTTTTGGGTGAGTTATCGGAATGTCTTGCGAAAATTTTCGTTTTAGTTGGTTATCCTTTGAATAATCAACCTAGGTATTTATTTGAGTCATTAAATTTTTCAAATTTATTTAATTTTATCTTTTTTATTTCTTTTTGGTTTGTGGTAAAATTGATGTTGTTGCAAATAAATGAATACTTGATTTGATGTATTCATGCCCTAGGTCTTGGGTTTATTTTTTTGACGCGGCTTACTTGTGTTCTGATCAAAGGTGCTCAAGCAGAAAATTGGTCGTGAACTCAGCTGAAGAAAAAGCCAAAACCGGCATCACTTCGTCCACCCGATCGTCCAGGCCCTACGATAACAAAGTTACATCCTTGTCACACGAACCTAGACGTGCTTGGACAGAAACGTCTCCGACAACGTTGGACGAGTGAGTTTTCTTCTAGATTTGAATGTTCGTTGTGGGAGTCTTTTATCTGCTCTTTAGGTGAAAGTCACACTGAACGAGCTTTAAGAATTGCTTGATTTCTCAATTGCAGCGAGGGTGGCTTTTTGGAACGAAGTGTTGTCGAAGATCATTCTCGTGCCTTCACTCCCGTCCTGCCTCCAAGAGCAATTTCTTACGCCGATGAAGAACCGGATTTAGTTGAGCGGCCGACTACAGCAACTGGTGTCTACGAGGTTTCTCATATTGACTCCATCAATCAGCCGGTAATCAAACGTACTTCAAATAACTACTTTCTACATCAATTTCGTTAACGTTTATCCGCGTTGGATGACCGATCACGCTCTTAGTTTCGCGCTATACCACAGATTCTTGAGAGATTCCGCTTTCCAAATTGCGCTGAAGTTGATACAAATTACCGTAGTGAATGAGAATTATGCGTTACTGGGTAGCAGCGACACGGGAAAACCATGTTGGTTGGGAATTTCACTCCTTGACATGAACTGATCAGGCACTGCGAGTTAAAAGTCGAGTCACCGAATCCTTTTCCCCTATTTTAATTCACCCAATATAAATTTCAAATAAGGGACCGAAAATGGGTTTGTCTATCGAGTGTTGTTTTAGGATGAACGATAAACCACGAAAATGCGGGACAGAAACAGAGACAAGACACCCTCTATAGTTATTTGCAGAAATGAACCCCTCCCCCTGTCATAGTGAAAATTACTGTTATTTGTACCCGTAAGCGCTGTTATGAGTGTGATACGTTATTTTGATTATTTCTACGCCACTGAAGCGATAGTGATATTCAAGAGGCTTAACCCCCCTAAATATACTAAAACACACAAGTTGTAGTGCAGTCCACTCGTGCTTTTGACACATTCTACAGTTACATAACAACTAATCCTCACATTTGTGGGGTTTCGCCGACATTCATTCAGCCTCGTCGTTGTCAGGCGCTGACTCATCTTAGAAGGCA
Source organism: Cyrtorhinus lividipennis (assembly GCA_019603395.1). Taxonomy (NCBI): domain Eukaryota; kingdom Metazoa; phylum Arthropoda; class Insecta; order Hemiptera; family Miridae; genus Cyrtorhinus; species Cyrtorhinus lividipennis. The sequence goes on along the minus strand of CM034002.1, from coordinate 4,651,692 downwards.
TTCCCGTTCGTCCTCTGTTTAAATCTTCTCTTCTTTTAATATCCAGATTGACGAAGGTTTGGTGAGCATTCGGATGACGCCGGACGAAGAAGGTCGATTCGGATTCAACGTCAAAGGTGGGAGTGACTTGGCGATGCCGATTTTGGTATCGCGAGTTGCTCCTAACACTCCGGCCGACCGGTGCTACCCTAAACTCAACGAAGGCGATCAGGTTGGAACAAGTAAAATTTGTTACAGTGTCGTGTTACAGAATCAAAGTAATAAACCAGGTCTCAAATCGTTAAGTTCACACTCCAAGATTTGTTCCTTCTCAGACTAAATTTAACTTCATTTTTCTTTCGAGTTATTAAATTTAATTTGTTTTTCCCGACCAGTGACTCTTTTTTCCTAATAATTTTTGTTTGAAATTGTATTCGATCAGTAGTTGGATAAAATGGTTTCAAAAGATTCGTCTTTCAGGTGCTATTCATCAATGGGGTTGATGTGACGGGTATGCCTCATGAACAAGTTGTGAATCTCATTAGAGCATCGAGGGACCCCTAGAGTCGGCGAACTTGTGCTGACTGTCCGACCTAGCAGTGAGTTTACGCTTTTTTATCTTAACCTATAAAGATCAAAATACCTCCGAGCCGTTTTGACTGGACCCAAACTGCCGCATGTATCGTAAAATAGACGAATAATCGTCAGCGTCTTCCACGAGTTGAAATTGGGTGATTTTCATTTTTTTTTTAAACGCTCAAAATCAACATTTTGAGTTTATTTTTTAGTGGTATGTTTACTCGTTGGTAGGATTTTTAACGCAGAATCGGAAGAGATTGACTGTAGATCTGTAAATAACGCAATAGCTTCTTCAAGCAATTTAATTTAATTTTTTGAATGAATAAAGGCATGGCAGAGTAAAGCAACTCAAGGAGTTATTATAATAGGAAAATATTACTCAAATTACGGTTTTTAGCGATTTTCGAAAATGAAAATCATCTACTCAATTTATTGATAATTTTCCCACTAAATTTTCATTCTTATTGTTGTATTTCCTTCCTAGGCGTCTACGAATCTGGAGAACCCGCCGAAGAAGAGCCTGTGTATCAGTACGTCACCGACACGACGGCGGTGCGTGAAACCCTCGAACAAAGCATGGCAGCGCTGAATGATGGACTCGTAACGGGGTCGCTCATCGTCCAGTTTGATCACTTGTTTAGGAAAAAGCTCGGTCTTTCTACTTCGCACGCCTCGTTACCTCAAAACACCAATGCTAACCGATACACGGATATTCTTCCATGTAAGTCTGTTCTTTTTCCCTTCAGAATAGGAAGGAGATCAGAAGGAGGTCTTTGTTGAAACGGTAATATCGGTTATTGTCATACTTTTTCTCTGCTTACAGATGACCTGACTCGAGTAATTCTCGAGAGAGGCTCAAGTGGGGACTATATCAACGCTAATTTCGTCAACATGGAGATACCCGGATCTGGCATCATCAACAGATACATCGCTACCCAAGGTTTGGATTTCACTAAGTTGGTTAAGAGTCTGTCATTTTATAATAATAGGGGTGTATAGTCGTGTGTACTTATGCGCTTTTGTAGACAACGGAGGGTTATTATGAATTTTAATCCTAATCATCGCTTAACCCCATCTCAAACCCGAATTGTCAATCATACAAACAATATCGAGTTTTTCATATCATATCACTCAAGACCGACTCACATTTCTAGGTCCGTTAGCTCACACGGTTGGCGATTTCTGGGAAATGGTTTGGGAAACCGGTTGCTCGCTCATCGTCATGGTCACTGGTCTCGTTGAAAGAGGGCGCATCAAATGCCATAAATATTGGCCGAACATCGGCGAGAGCATGGAAGCTGCCGGGTTGCGAATCAAATCCATCAGATGTCACTATAACAACCCAGCCGGATACATTTGCAACACGCTTACACTTCATCACCTCCAGGTATGTTTTCTGTTGTGGTCATTTTAGTAGGGGATATGAATCCATCAACGTTTAGATGTAATTCAATCAAAATTTTGTTCACTTTTTAGAGTGGCCTGGAAAGAGAAGTGACTCAACTGCAATACATCGGCTGGCCTGATCACGGAGTACCTGACAACGCTGCTGTTTTCCTACAGTTCATCAATGAAGTTCGAAGGTGCCGGGTCAACATGGTGAGGCCTTCGTTAGAAGAAAAATTGGCGTACATTCAAGCCCTAGATCAATTAAAAGTGAACGTTATAAATTTCCCACAGATGGAGCCTACAGTAGTCCATTGCTCAGCCGGAATTGGTAGGACGGGAGTCTTGATATTGATGGAAACAGCGCTCTGCTTGATAGAAGCGAATCAACCGGTGTACCCGATAGAAATCGTCACGCACATGAGAGACCAGCGTGCGATGATGGTTCAAACATCGGTGAGTTCACACTTCTCTATTGTCCGAAAAAAGTACACATTTTAAGTACACGACAGAATCGATCGGGATCGATTGAGCAACCGGAATCCTGTGAAAATAATACATCACGCTTCTATGTCCCCAAATTTTCTCGAAGCACCCCGTTTGAAATAGCCATTTTAACTTATAGCTGTAATAGGTATATCTGCGGATCCTAGTCGAAGTAGATCTGCGTTGAATGGGCTAAAAATCCTTGCGAAGGCTCATTTGCGTTCAAAATCACGGTTTTAGTATTTTAAAAATGTTAAATTTTGGATTTTTTTCTAAACTTAGTGTGGTATCGTCAGTTTTTACCCAGCAGGTCTTCAAATGCCCACTTATTTCCATCAGAGAATGAGGCAGGGTTGTATAATATAAACTTTTAAAATTAAGGCCATTGGGCTTAAAATGTCATAGTATCAAGAAATGTCAACTCTAAGAATTCAGTTGAAGAAGGGTTTTTTGGTCTCATCTTCAGAATTTCCTACTCAGACGATTTCAATCATTTTCAGCCAGCTACACAAATTTTTTCCCCCATTTCAGAGCCAGTTCCGATTTGTGTGCACTTGCATCCTCCACGCGTACACAGAGGGGCTCTGCAAGCCTCTGCCAGACTACATCTACCATTGATCCTCTTCTCTAAGCATCCGAGGTCGAACTGAACCCCAACATACCCGCCTTGTACCAGCGACAGATGAGTACCAATTTTTTTTAAAAACTACTCATTTTATTGGAATAAAACCCAGTACTGTTTTTAGATTTCCGCCTTTGAAATTAAAGGAACCCCCTTTCGGCGACAAAATATCTGTTTTGAGAGTTGAAAGACTTTTTGTCAAAACTAGGAATGAAATGCGTTGGATATTTTTTGAAGTTTTGTACGGAATGTGGATATTTATTACGCAATTTGGGGCGAAAAATTGAATGCCTTTTGTGCACTTCTCGTATACCTCTGTAGAATTTTGGGACGAAACTGTCGACAACATCATTGTGATATTTTACATTTAAAAAAGAAAACATCCACGAGTTAAATGATACGATTATTATCTTTTTCCATCCAGTAGACGTCCTTATCGTTCGCGAACGATGCCATATAAAGTGAAAGTGTTGATAGCGATAGGTTATTTATTTTGGAGTGGTGTTATTTGTGATATTTAAACAGTAAATTGAAATGTTTTCGTCTAAATGAAATGGAGGAAATGTACGTTGTTACGTCCGGAGAGTTATTCGTAATCGTTAGTTGGTGCGTTAGGTAGTTTTTTTGTGTGGAGCAGATTAAAGAACAACAAATTGACGATGAAACGATTGTATTAATTTGAATATATATCTTAAGTCAATGAATGGTGCATTTCGCAAAACAATTGTACATTTTTTTGGGAAAATTCGCCGGTGATATAAATCTTGTCAAAATCAACGCCCTTGTCTACATTAAACCATCACTTCGTACTCCAAGGCTCCACGGCGCCTACTAAACGCTTTACCGCACTTGTATCATTACTGACCGTGAGAAGATTCCCATAATATTGTCTTATGCATTTGAAAAGTGCCAATTTTAGTATTTCGTCGTATTGATTTTATATGATAGATTGATGGTTTTTGACGGATTGTTCTAAGTAAATTTCGTTGGTTTTTTTTTTTTTATAAATTTATTTTTTGTACTGTATTATTGGATAATTGCTGTGCCATAATTTTTAACTCTGTTCATTTTTTCTTATAAGAAAGTCTATCTGAATTTTTTTAATGGGATTAATTTATTAGGTATTTTATAAGAAATCGATCTGGAATTGTAGTCACGATGCGTACCAAGTGGTGGTTGGTTTGAGCTGCTGCTGCTCATGATTGCTCACTTTTTTATCCTAAGTTGGTCGGGAAAGTCGATGCCAATGATTTACGAGTCTCGCTCGTTACTAGTATTGTCATGCCTCATCTAGGTGGACGATGGTTGTGAACGCTGAGGTACTGGGTGTCTGTCAAGACCTGTTGTACTCGCGTGAGACTGTCTGGGGCTGTATGACTAATTACAGTTAGTCCTGGGAGGATTTCAGTCAGTGGCACAGAGGAATTTCCAGTTCATAATTTAGCCGTCCAGGTAACCTTGTGCCTAATAGAGGCAGGGACGGCTTCCCGAGGAATTCGTCCTCTTTCCTGGCCCTTAAAAGCTTATGGAATAGCTTATCCTATAATTTTAGGCGTCGGCCTTATCTTGTTTCACGAAACAACCCACACCTTTTTCGCCAAAACTCCTGACCGAAACGTCAAACGGTACGTTCAAACAGAAGCAGTTCAAACATTTGAATCTAGTCCTTGCATCGTGACTATCAGTTCGTTGTACATTATTCAGGCTTCTAAATAATTTTTCTTCAACGACGACTTGAGTGAAACTGACAATGTTCTTCCCTGTATCTCTTGATGCTCACCTGATAGGGGAATGGTGTATTTCCTTGCGCTTTTTCATCATTGAGCATTCATTCAATTGAATTCGAGAAATCAAAGTTTTTTAGTGATTCTGTCGCACCACGTTCGGTCTTTTTGTTTCCGCTGTGAAGTCACAATGCTCTCTGTATTTCTGTTGAAAGATCGGGAGTATTCATGGTACGAGTTACGAAATTTCCTTTAATCGAAATGGTCGAAAAAATAAATTTTGGTAATGCTGGGTTGTAGGCTAAACGTAGGAAAACACGTTTTATACCATATCCGTTAAATCATGATGAAATCCTTTCTCGTTACCGTAAAAAATCTCGAAGCGAGTAGCAGTAGATTTAAAGAGCGGGTCAGATGACATTGTTAACAGCTTGGATATTGGCGATTTCTTCTGAGTTGGAAGGTAAACGAGTTCAGAACCGGTGTCCAAAAAAACGTTGGTGCCGCTTATGGATGAATAAATAGAAATGAGCGTGTTCACATGAATATGAATAAACTTCCTTAATTTTAAAATTGGGATGTGAACCAAGCAAAAGTCACCATTCATTAGAAATTAAACTAAAATGTCCATTTTTTATTTGTACGATTTCTAAAAATGCAGTCATTTTTTGTGAAATTGTTCAATGTGTGAGACAATTTAACTCGAATTTCCAAATGTTTTGCTAAAACTATGCTAAAAGTCGTCTTCTTACGTAAAATTCTACATTAATTTCAACTTTTCGCCCATAAAAAAGGAAATATTTCTATTTCAATAATAAAACATGGAATAATCGCAACACTTTTTCGTAATAAGTATTTTATTGAGACGATCTGAATTTCAGTAAAACTTCTCACAAACGACATTAACTTTCAAATTTAGACAAAAATTATATGAAATTATTATTCAAAAATTTGGTCTAATTTTAGTAAATTTTTGCTTTTCTTGTTTTCGTATTCATGTATTTCTTTTTTATTCATGTTGGAATACGCCCATTTATGATTATTAGATAAAATGATTGTGGGGGATCATAAGCAAAGCCCTTTTTATCCTTGCTTCCAAACTGGATCGCCATGTACTGACATTGCAACCTTTTCGATTTTACATTCGTACAATCGCGGCAACTGTGAATACTCCTGTTATTTCCGTCGTAATTTGTGCACACCTAAATGAAAACTACATAACTCGATTCAAATATTCTGTCTTTTCACTACATTCTACATTGTATGTACCGGTATGTTCAGCGAGCACATTCTTAACTGTTATCAAGTATCGTGCGACTTTGTTTTAATAAATCCTCCACTTTATCTTCACATTCACACGTCTCCTCAACGTCTGGATTGCCCACCGTTTATTATTGTTGGATCTTTCGCCTTTTTGTAGCTATTTGGTCGAGTTTCTCATCGCTACCTGAAGGTCGATTAGATTATAGATGATTTAAGGCAGATTTTTGTATGTATTCATCTCGTTTGACAATACTTATTACAGTATCTGATTAGCGTTTAATATATCAGTTTAGAACGTGAAAAATCTTGCGTTTATTTTTTCCCCCCGTCCGTTTTTAAATTTGTTTTCCTTTTGTTGAGTTTGTTTTAGCTTGCTTGGACGACGAAATTGAGGATTATAACATCATACGTACCCAGTTTTAGTGTGTTCTTGTGTTTTAGTGTTCTTGTTACGAATTGGAGCAATAATGAATCGTTGGGATCTCTGGTTTTATTGAATGTTCTATGAGAACAAGCCTGATTTTGAGGTCTGCTTCGTCGTTGCTGTTAATTTGTTACTTCTAATAGGTTTGGGCAAGATTGCACCTTAAGAAGCTAGGAATTACTGAAAAACGGCCAGAGACAGCACTTGAAAAGTGTTTGGACAGCAGAAGGTAGAACCGGTATTGGGGGAATCCGTGGCCGGCCTTATTCACGGTGCAAATATATTTTGCGACAGCTTCATTTTATTGTGCTACATTGGTAACCCTTCTACTAGGAAGTACGCTCCCTGCAGTATACATAGACTCCATTTAGGACATAGTTGAGCCTTCCTATCAGCCCAATCGCCCAAAACGGAGCCAAGGGGTACAGGAGAAACGTAACGTGTGTTTTGAAAAATGTTCTACAAGATTTTTGAGGACTCGGACGTGTGGGGCCCACACATATTCGAACGCTGAATTGACGGAGAAGTCAAATCCTTCCAAAGGATTTGAGCGGATAGCCGCAGACAGGATAGAAGAAACAGAGTGCGGTATGTGTGTCAATTTCTATATGAAAACGGCTTGCTAAATTTTTGTCCTAAATAAAAATCATGCAAAATCTGCATTTAATTTTTTTTCTTTTTACATGCGTGACATTATACAACTTATAAATCAATGGAAATTCTCCATCTGCCTCTGGAGTTATCCCATTTTTCAGTGGTTGGAAATAAAACACAACAACTCTTTATGACGCTTATATTAAAATATTTTCTAAACTAATTTTTATTTACATCATCGTGATAATTTCTTCCCAGTATTCACCGCATTGTTTCAATACGCTCATTAACTGAAACTTAATAAGCCGTATTTACTTTTTTCCAGTACACGAAACCTATTCTTCACAACCCTAGGAGTGAAATGGTACATGTACGTAACATCATCCTGGCGTTTCAAAAGTAAAATTGTTCTTGAAAGCCGCCATCTTATATGATAATAAATTACTAGTAATTTTATATTGAAAAAAAAAACAACAATAATACATTTTTGTAACTTAGTACACAGTTCGATAATAAGTATTGCTAAAATCGTAGTATTTGACCATGGTAGTTAATTACAGTTTTTAAACATCCAAAAATATTGAATTTTTAAAAGTGATTTGTCTTTGAACACATCGAAGACGAATTACAATTTTTATACCCTTTTTAGGTTGAACGCTGGTTAAATGCTCTAAATTTTGAGCACTTAGGAACTTGAAGTGAATAATCCTCAAAATGAGATTGGGGGAATCTTTGAGATAATAATTCAGTCGACCTATGATCGAGTGAATCGGGGCGTTTTTCCAGTATTCATTTGATTTTAATCTCGATGTTCAAACTTTGAATAGTTTTGACTCGTGGAATGTGCGACAAAATTAACGTTCTTGGGGTTTCGATCTTGTTTTTGTATTTTATAGTTCATTATCATTCGGCTTTTTCGATGATTTATCTTACCTCCAAAATGACTAGCTTCGTTTTTCTCATTCATGATTTACCTTGATTTTGTAATCATGAATATTGTTGATGAACTGCTTGGACGCAGTTGACCTTCATTTACCGATCCCAATTTTGGTGTTCTGGCGCCTCTTGCCCCAGGATGGCCGACTATGATCTCAGTTTTTATCCTTTCATCATTGAAAGCAGATGTATCTTGAATAACAAAGTCTCCAACCTACGTGGAAAACAATTTCTGGACGATTTCTTCACCCGCGGTGTACGTGCCGATGAAGAAGCCGCAAAATGCTACGAAAATGATGAAGTAGTTTTTACACGACCAGAAGAAGAATTTCAGGCCGTGCATGTCGTACCAATAGGTGAAGAGCTGAATGATTGCCGGGAATGATAGACCCATCGTGGCGAGACACATTGCTCCTATCAGAGATATGAAGAGTTCCAGGTACGGAATAATAGCGGCGAAAAGAACTGAAACAAAACGACAACGGTTATTTGAGATTCTTAGGATCTATTTATCTTGCTCCGTCGCTCAATCTTCATCATGTAATGTCTCAGTAATCCTCATGTTGACAGTACGAGAAAACTCAGTCTGCGTCGGGATTTTACCGGATTATAAAATTGTTCGGTGTTTTTCGTGAGACGATGATTAGATCTAAATGGGTTTTCTTTACCTTACGTGATGAAATTCTCGAAAAATAATAATTGATTCGGAATTTTATTCTTAGTTGGAATCAACTTGGGGAACTCACCGATGATCAAAACCAACGACGTTCTCACAATGTATTCGACCAGAAGTCTGTTCTTTTTCACTTTAGGCTCTACAAACTCCCTCCACGTGATATCGAAAGCAACCCAGCAGGCGAGACCGTGCGTGATGAAAATGGCAAAAGCCAATCCAAGTTTACTCGTCTGTGCTAATCTGAAACAAATTGAAGAGAACAAAACTTTTAATTGGTATAAAAAATATATTCTGGGTTCATCCTGAGGTTTGTGATCCTTCAGGGGGTGGTGTTGGGGGGTTTCTTTTTCAAGACTGAGTCCATCTGCTGTATGCTAGCTCCATGAAAATATCACCTCTCAAGATACTTCAGCAACTCTAAGATTCCTTCACACTTGTAGGAGGGCTCATGCTGACGCCCTTAATTTTCGATGAAATCCAAAAAAGTTTCGAGGAAATTTAGGAAAATCTACGGAAATCTTAGTACGTAATTCAACTTACATTTCACCGTCAGGAAGTGACAACGTTAAAGCGGCTTCAACCCTATCGCCATATTTCAGGTACCCAAAGAATCCGACGAACGTGTACAGCAACGTGATCGGAATCATAGCTACGTTCAAAACGCCGAAAGTTGATCCAAATTTCCTAGGATTTTTCATTTCGTTCTCCAGCGGCATCACCTAAAAGGAAAAAAATAGTAGGTAAGTTTTGACTTTTGTTTAATTTATATATTTTTTCGTAAATCCATATTAAACAATATACTCACCACACCGATAGCCTCCATAGCGAATAGAACGGTTCCAAAAAACAGGGGCAACCCTTTCCAGCTTCCGAATAATTTCCGTTCAGAAACTGGGGGCAAATGGTCGAACATATAGTAGAAAATGATGGCGAAACTGACGAGTGTGGCGGCGTTGGCGAGGCTGGAGAGGGGAGCCAAATATTTGAGATTTCGTACCCAACTGAGCAAAATGAGCGGAACCAAAACCATTAGGATGTACCACCGCACGTCCAACCTGTCCGCTTCAGCTTGGTAGAAGTCCACCACCTTTAGGAGAAGAAAATAATATTTTATTCAAATTGTATGTTTATTTGAGTTCGTAAATACGCTCCTCTTAATCTGTTCCACATTAATTTCTCTCACAATTCTGATAAAAAATTCAACAGTATGATAAACATTACCCTTCATACAGTCTTTTTATAATTAGCTTTGATATGGTGTAAATTGACTTTCCCATCGACGATGGGTTTCCAAAAAAGTATCGTGTTCTTGCTTTATATCCATAACCATGGATTTTATCGTCCTTTTAAAATTAATCATGAATTAATTATCAGTTACCCATTTACCAGTAATCAATCGGTGCCAATTAATAACCACTCAAGTATCTTTTGTACTTCAAAAATCATTTATATATTAATTTATTAGTATTTGCTCATTTTTTACCCCCGGTAAATTCGTAAATATAGTATATAAGTTGTCCTCATTGACACTTACAGCTTTGATATTGGAAGAGATGAACACAACGTAGATGCAGCACGATCCAATTTGATACAGCAGAAGAAACGCATTGCAGATGGTCCTGTAAGAGATAATACGAGTAATGATGAGACATTTTGTACGAGTATTCTTCCGAATTTTCAAAAACACTACAATGTCTTCCACAATGGTTTATTATTTTTTGAAGCAAGATTATAGAGAAAATGATATGGAGCGTCTTGACCCATTCCCATTGATTCAGCTTTCGAAATTTAGTGAAAAATAATATCCCACATTTTGGTTTCATTTTGAAAAATTGTTAAGATTTTGAAAATAATGTTCCCGGTCAAGGGAAAATATTTTTCACTTCAAAACTGTTTTATTACTAAAAGACACCATTTCCCCCGTCCCTAAATCCTACTTACGTAATTTAGATTAGACCTTTAAAAACGGATTTTCCCCAAGTTTGAGGGGTCGCAGTGGAAAACAACCTAGTAGAGATACAGGTGTTTTCAAACAATTATAAAAGTGATTTGACCGATTTTCACTCTTTAAGCGGATTTGTCTACCTAAAATGATCTTTAAAAATGTTGGTTTTGCATCAGAAGTATGAAAAATTGAGGTCTATCGCATTTTTTGTCCAAAATTAAGTGTATATTTCGCGGGATGACAACCTTTACTTAGAACACTTCGCTTTACCAAGGATTTAGGCACGTTCAGCCGGGAATTTTGTGTTCAACCCCTGCTCCACCCATATTGTTAGAAAAATTATTATTATTTTAATGGCCCAAATCGAGGGGAGAGTTGTTCTGTCTTATAAACTTTGTTGTTTCTGTTGTAGGTCTATTCTTAATCGGATGCACAGTTCTGTGCTTTTATGTTTATAAAGTAATTCTTTCTTGTTTTGGTTTGCCAGGTATTACAAATGGTTGGCCCAGTGAGGGAGATTACGTTGATGCCCCAGATCTCCAAGGATCATTTACTACTCGACTTCACTCCTTATGAGGAGACTTGTACATTTACAGCATGTAGTTCTGTCCTTCAAGGTGACTGACTTTAAAAAGGTTGTGGCTCAATCGTTTTAATTTACAATGCAGCTATGGGAGAATGTAAATTTGTTAACGATCTCAATTCACTTACGGAACATAAGGCGCCATCCACCTGACGCTTTCTGGGCCTTCTTCAACAGCTGCTTGCGCCGTCGCTGGATAAGTCAGACTGGATTGCTTCTTCCTCTTGCACAATTCGTATTCCGACGATATCTGGAAACGAATGAAATAATATTTTGACATTTTCAACCGGTGTAGTGGCGGAGAATCGTACGATCACCCATCATACTCACCAGGATGTGAATCGAGTAAGTGCAGATCAACCCGATCACCATGGTGCCTATAGTTGCGACCAACCAACCAGCGTTGTTAAATGCTTGCGGCATGGCTAAAATACCCGTCCCTAAACTGGCTTTCAGCATGTGTATCATCGTCTCCCAATATCTGAAAGACAATTTTACACTTTAAATTGAAGCCGTATATACTTAATATCAAGGCCCTCGATTGAAATCCCAGTATCTGACTTACGTTGTGGGATGTTTGACGTCTCTGTGATCGTACGGCTCGTAATATGCCTCTTGTGATTTTTGTGACTTCAGAGAAGGTTTTGGGTTGGTGATGTACACAGCCTTCAAGTTTCCTTCTTTGTCTGTCCTGCGAACAAAATCGACAATAATATGATTCTTTCAATGCCTTTGACGGTATATATGGATCTGTAGAGGGACAAGATGAAAAGTTTTCCTTTCTTGCAATCATTTCTACATCTTCATCAGTGCTACCCTTGCTTAAGACGTAAAATACGATTAAAAACTATAAAATACTATCTCGGCGAAGTAGTTCAAATTGCCGCGTTGTTCCGAATATCTGACGTCATTCGTTGAGATACAACAAGTATCGTTGCTGAACGAATCTCTCTTTGCTACTTCAGTATTGAAGCTCCTTTTTTCGGCCTGATGTAAAATTGCATCCGTTCGTTGAAACCTTTCGTCATAATTATGTGATTATTCCATTCTACGTGAATTCTTTATTGCCCACTCGACCGCAAAAAGAGCTTTATCGCGAAAAACCGCTCTTTTACCAGTTATTGATTGTAATGCAGCCATATCCTTTCATCCCTTTCAGAAACATGACCGTCGTCCCGTTGGACTCGAGTACCAGGACAATATTGATCTATACAAAATCAATAATTAACGTAGAGTCTTTTCAATTCAATGTTCGTTATCTTCGTTTCGACAAAATCCAATGAAATTGTCATGTGAAGATGTCGGTAACTTTTACCATTCTTACGCAATCGAATGAGAAATCCCTTTCTAAAGTATAACTTCTGATGAGTCTTGTTGATGTTATCAATGGATTAATAAGCGGATGTAATCAGTCTACCTACGTTCTTATTTTCTCATAACTTTCATCATTTTCATAATTATTGTAAACCTAATGTTCCTCCTTGAGGATTCAATCGGTTATTATTATTGGAGATTGACGTGGCGCCGAAAGAATCCACCGTCTCTTAGATTTCGAAATTTAATAATCCATCCTTTTGTCACCTTGATTTGTTTGCTTCTGCCATTACTTGATTCGTTTGAAACTGCTAAGTAGACGTTTCTTTGCCGTAATGACGTTGAGAATCGCAGGCGTAAAAGTGGACTTGACTCGTGTCATTGCTTTTGTCAGGTTGGAACTTCCTCGAAGGCCATCGACGTTGCCAATTAACTTCGCTTTTGACCGAGAATGCTATTTTTCTTTTCAAAAAGTCATTAAATCGTTTTTGAGGAAGTCAGTCGACATTTCGTTGAGGAATTTTTGTTTTTAGAATATGCTATTAACTCGCACGTTATCATTGAATTTGTTGAGTTTGGATCATTTATTGGTTTCATTCGTTTGGGTGGCGTGCGTGAGCGTTCATTATCTAAATTATATCGTCTAAAACCGGGGAGGGGGCTTTTATCTGACGTTTTTCTCAATTACACCGCCGTAACTGCCGATTTGTAACCGCTACCGACCTGAACATGTGTTTTAGAGCACTTTTACCCTTGGGGATATGTTTGGTGTAGGGAATTTTGGGTAGGACTGTTTAGCAAGTACGAGGACAAGATTGCGAACCAAACCTCTGAGGGCAGTTTAGTAGGTACTCATCGAAACTCTTTGAGCACCACTGTTGGCTTACGAACGATAGTGCAAAGACTTTTAGAAGTTCGAACAGCGATCAGGAAACTCTTGTTGAGCAAGATGACCTGCGTATTTGCTGATTAAAATAGCATACAATTTTGGCCTACAATATTTTTTAACAATTCAGTTTATTTTGTATTAACATACGATTTTCCGTTGCTTTGTGCGTTGTTTTTCTCCAAGTTGGGCGGCTGGACTGACGAAGTCCTCCGGCACATGACCATGGCCGGATTGTCAATCCCCAGCTGAAATCATTCAACGAGATTCATTAGTGCGTGAATATCCTAATAATGTTTTAGCCATTGGTGATGTCATACCTATGTTCTACGTATCCAATTGCCATGTCGTACTTATGTAGTACGGTCCATTTCAAAATTGAAATCAGTAATCAAGTTCTGTTCGGTTCGTATTCGACACCGAGAGGCTTCGATGGGCCCCCTCTTATTACTACACGAAGTTATGAAAATAAACTCTCGAGCCAGATTAACCTACGTCACGTTTGTTTTGTCCTCTATTGGCTATTGCGGTAGGTGGGGAGCTCACTTCGTATAAATCATTGGTTTAAATTTACACAATAGTCAGTGGGGAATGAGCCAAATGTAATACCTTGGTTTCATATACTGGGAAAGGTGAGACTTCGGTTGTGAAAAACTTAATAACTCGTTCATTTATTTATATTCTATCAATGATGGTGTTTGGCTTGAGATAATTATTTCAACACATACCGGTATTATAAAAAAACACCCGGGCAAGTATTCACTGTTCGCGACTTGTTTCTCAACGGGCTGTATACTGTTCGTACTCAAATCTGGTCACACATTTTTTTAATTGCTAAAATCATGACAACTCCTTTCGTACGTATTCGTATTCCTTTCGTAGGCTATTATTTTGTTATTTATACAAAATAAAGTAGACCGTATTCCCTTGTTTGAGGACGTTTTAGGATATTGTATGACTGCTGAGAAGAAAGAGGTGGGTTTTATGATTTAGTAGACAACTAATGGAAAACAAGCAACCGAATAGAGTCGCAAATCGCGGAATAGTATTTTCAGAAAATACAGAATCGAATTATTTCCTTCCCATTTACTCGTACCTCACACGATTGCAATATGTAATATCCTAACAGCGTGTCGTTCTATTATGACTGTATGGCAACACGTCCTAGCTAAAGCAGGGTTTTCGTCAGACCATTACGTTATTGGCGTTTCATCGTTAACTCAATTATGAAACTTGTAAGACAGAAGAATTTGTAAATCGTATTTACGCTGCACTGGAAGCACCAACAAGTGACTGCATTGGCATCATTGCGTTCGGTTGATTTCTTCGTTTTGGCGTTTTCCGAAGACATCACCGAAAAATTTAAAACGACACTCGAGCACCTTGAATTCCAACGTGCATCCGGATGTTGGTTTCAACGATCACCACTTTTTCCCGAACTTCGTCTTCGACATTACTGGGAGCATGTTCCGACGGGAGGAAGAGACAAGAAAGTGGGATCGATTCCAAACAATGTTCGACTCGTCGCTTTTTGGCCTCCGTCTCGTTGTCGCGAGTTGTCCGCCAAACAACAAAACATCCAGTTCAGGGTACATTTAAGTCATCGCATGAGCTGCAGTATTTTAAGGTTTTCCCCATCAATATAGGAAACTACTCAGTGGGAAATATTCTGTAACCTCACGCTATTTTGAAATCATGAACGGAACGTTATGTCCGCCTGGGCCTTAAAATTTACAGAAAGCGTTCAAATAAGGGGTGCAAAATGGTTCATCGTATTATTCGAAGAGAATCTCGCTCGTCAGAACTATCCGTATCTTTGAGGTCTTCAAAACCCATTTCAGTAGGTCCGAAATTTAGTGGAAAATGACACCCAGAATATCTAGATCTCCAATTATCTCGAAAACCCACTTTCCTTTTTTATCCATATTCTGGTGCTTCCGTTTGGAGCAATAGCGCCAAAATGTTTCCAGGACCAACTACAGCTTGTTCAGAATGAGCCACTGGCCAAATGTCATATTTTTGTCTAAATTCCTACTATGGAAAACAACGGAAAGGGTCAGAATTAATACGAGTACCGTCAGAAACTCATTTCTAAGTTGAATTACCTAGTAGCTTATTCCTTATTGTTCATTCTATATTCTATATTTCTATCTACGTTAAATGATTTTTGGCTTCATCCCTTGAAGCTGATGGTTTATTAATGTTTATTACAACACTCACCTTTTCATCGTGAAGATTGACGGTCGTCAAAATCTCTCGCGAGCCGACGTCCATGCCTACTGATTTTGGATACCCTGCAACAAATGATAGCTGAAGGTGAGAAAACGCAGTCATCATGGAGCGTAAACTAACAATGAATATAAAATTGATGAATCCGCTATGCAATTTTTGGCACAGAATAACTCAAATAGCTTCTTCAACTTATGTGGAAATGGATAGACTGCGTATTATCGTTCTCTCACCCCCCCCCCCCCCCCTAAACCACTGTAAAACTGATAGTTTCGAAGCTGAAACATGGATTTTTCCGTAATTTGGAAATACCCCTTTTTAACTACTGGACCACTTTTTCTTTCTGGTTAACGGATTTATATTTTTTGCAAGATTTCGCGAAAAAGACCCCTCGACCGGTTTTTAATCGCGCGCGATCCGCTCTGCGAGCCTAGGAAGTTGAGGTTTTTTAGCTTAGACTTATCTTTTTTGCTTATTTACCCTTAAAATTGAAAAATAATGAAAAACCAAATCACGTCAGCGTCGAAAATTGATACAAATTTTTGTTAAGTATCCCCACATTTATTTTTCCCCTGCAAACGTTAGGTTTTCGACAACCCTTAGGACATCCTGCGGGTATAGTGGATTAATATTGTGCAGGAATATAGTGAATGAGTTCGGTTTGAGATGAACTGTCCACGTTTCAGTGATACGCTCGCTCAAAATTCTCCATTCTGTAAACATGCAGATGCTGTGTGATGATTACCGGTCGAATTCCGGTTACGAACACTTCTGAGACACGGATATAAAGGTGGTCAAACAGTCGAAACTTGAAAAACGGCAAAACCGGGAAAATCCGCGCACGGTTCTATCACCACGTTTCACATATTACACCACATTAGTTATTAGTTTGGTAAAAATTAAAAGGAAGTTCAATTTTTATATCAAAATGAGGCCTCAATTCGCCATTCACGTAATCACGGTGGGTATAATTAACAGCACGCGGATGTTCAAACAAAATGCAAATTACTGCCGTCTCGGTCGGTTGCTGAGTTTTGACGGGTCGCATTTAGATGAGGAATTTTTTTCATCTTTTTATCAATAAGAATATGGCAGCAGATAAGAGAGTGCTGCCCTTGAGTGGGGATTTAAGTGAATAAGTCGCGTTCCATGTGATTTAATTAGTTAGATTGTACCTACAGTTGAAGAGCTAGAGCGAGTGATGGTCTCAAGATAACTGACAGTACCGGAGAGACACGTTGGAATACGTAAATGGGAATAAAACCATAAAAAATTAATAAAAATCATTTTATACCTAACATGTTACCTTATGGAAAAAAACCTCAGATTAATTTTGGCCAAATGGTAACCGTTATTTCTTAATAGTTGTCTGTTATAATCGGAGGCTGTTTTGTTGCCGTATATTCTGGAACGACGCTCAAAAATGGGATCTAATTAACTACGCATCTTAAAGAATTATATTCGCCTCCAGCAATATTAATCAAAAATGGGTATATTCAAGCCTGAAAAATGAAAGACACCGCCGTGACTCCACTGCCCGAATGGTGAAAGCATATCAGCCAATAAGTTGCTGAGATTATCTGAGAATTCAGTGTCATACTCAGAATTTGAGGTTTCAAAAAAGGATTTGAACTTTCAAATAGTGACTTGACATGAGGAACCGTTCAAGCAGCAGGTAGCGACCCGAAAACCAACAGTAGGCTAGCAATAAAATCTTATGGATAGGATTGTGAGTTATAAAAAAAAGGCTAAAGGCATTATAATCGCGGTGCAACACTGAAAGCGACCGAAATTTAGAGGTGGTAAAAAATGTATTGAGAGAGGAATAACAAACAGAAAGCAGCGAGTAAAAAAAGTGAGTGTGGGAGTCTTTATCTCACCGTTAGAATTAATTCATTGGGGGAAAATGACTGGAAGAATAGTAACTTATTGGGATGTTAAATCACCTTATCTGGAAGTGTGACTCCCCATTTAGATGTATAAAGGACCTTTTTTGGGGTGTGTTGGCAATTTTGTGGAGATGAGTTCGAATTAACATCTAAACACCTCTTTTTTGAATGGCAGGAATATTCACATCCGCATAAAATATCCATTTTCACTTGTACCCTGTCTCAGTAAAAAGTGTCGTGATCAAAATTTTAGATTTCAGTTGTTTTCAGAAAACTCCTACCGCCAAAACGGCTTGTACAAAGTTAAAGTGGACGATCGTTTAGCAGTTTAGATGAAAACGGAATGAACGATCTCAAGAAGAAAATATGATAAACCAACAGGAATTGAAAATTGATCACCAACAGCAAGTTCTCGAAGCTATAAACTCGGAAAGAGATGCAGATTTCGTTCAAAGAATGAACAAGAGAAACAATTAGAGGTATGGCAAGTCCACCTATAACGTCGTTCGATTAAAAGTTGTTTCTTGGTTATTTTTGTTACGTTAATCACTTGTGCTGATCTTTGAATACACTGGGGCAACATTAACAAGAGCTGATAAATTTATTTATATCATTTGTGATTCGTGGAGACAAAATGTGGGCACTCAAACCGTATTTATGGGACAGGATCGTCGCGAAAAGACGAGGACAGGGGAGGCCACACAGGCGTAACTCGTTTTTTCGTCCGGACAACCTTCAGTCTCAAATGATCCAATAAATTTGGATTCGAACGCTTTTTAGAGTATAAACTTACCAGGACCTCTCCCTCGTCCAAGTGTTGAAGGCTGAATCGCCCTCGTCCGAATATTCAATTTACATACTTGTGATGGTTCTGAACTTCCACAAACTGTAGGTTAATATACTTTTTTCCATTTTTTTCAGCTACTTGAAAATGAAGTGCCACTTACGGACGTTGTTCATGTCCACTCAAAATTCGTCTTGAGCTAGAGAACACTATTAAGGACAAGGCTCCACCTTCACATAAAAACACGCTACCGGAGTCAACAACGTACCACTTAGCTACACCGCCGTCGCACAATTATTGTAAACTGAGAACCGAATCAGAGGAGCTCTCATATATAGTTACGTCGATCGCCGAAAGAATTATGATGATATTTAGCGCCAGATTGCTTCGAAATACTCGAAACCACAAGAGGGACAAATGACACGACGGGAAATAATTGCAGGTTGGTGTAATTGTACAAGTGTTTTCTGACCTGCGTCACTTGCCGGGCGGTAAGAAGGGACGGTATTTTTCGATTGAGATGAAACCAGATCTAATCGCATACCACGAGGAATACATTTTCGCAGCAGATCGTGTACATTTTGATATTTGAGGTCGCTTTTGAACGAAATTATGACATATTCGAGTGTGATGGCGATGCAGTCTAGTGAAGAAAAGTGAAGAAAACTGACGGCACATCTAGGGATTTGGCCTTCGTAACCGTTTGATTTGTCTCTAATACATTTCACGTCAAGTTTTCTACAAGGATCCCCCCCCAAATTCCCCTAGTTTTCGACTTTAAAAATATCAAGCCCTTCCGTTCATTTTCCCTCCAATTTTTGGGAAAAAATTGTACTTTCTCCAAAGTGTGAAATTAAAGGTCGTTGGCTTCCTTTTCCCTCGAAGAAGGGATGGGGGATGGGGAAATCAACCTGATCCGACAGCAAGAGATGGGTCAGAGCCAACCCCAAAACTCTAGAAGATGAGAAACAAGAGAAGTGACGAGAAAGTTGGCCAACTGGAAAACGGGCATCAGATCGCAGGATTTGACTAAGGAAACTAATTCATTGGACTTTGAGATTTCTCTTCATTTCTATTATTATCAAGGTCAACCCCGATACAAAGCCAAAGTATTGATTAATCTCAAGAATCTTCTGCTCATTTCCGACAATCGTGAATGGACGATTTGACGGTAATTACAATTAATTACAGTTGGAATCTAGCTGATGTGAAACGTTTGTTAATTTGAAATAAATTAGACATCGTGAGGTTTATTTAAGAAGATATAATATAATCATCTAAAAGAGCTTTTTATTCGTCTAGTGAACAAGGTCCCGCTGACCTTAGCGGCTCGGTGTCGTGGCCTACCTCAAACTGGCCGAGTTTGTTGATCCCTCAAAAACGGGCTCTCGACGGTTTCCACTAATATATTACGAATGTATTTTATGACCTCGCTCGCTCGCGAGTCGATTGAACCGTTTCGAAAGTTAGCCTGCCTCAACATCTCACTAATTCAGATTGGAGACTCGTCGGCCTATTCTGTGACGTTGATGTAAACCACGTGAACCGAGCTTTGTCCTTGCGGGTAGAATGCGAGAGTTATTTGGATCAGGAATGTAGAAGCGGAACATTGTGCTTCGCGGATTTTCTGAGTCATTGCCTTATGTGGTTTGTAGCGTTTCAAACAATTGTATATGCACTCAAATGGATACTACTCGCAATTCCGAGCGTTCAACGATGTTTTGTAGTCACAATTAATCTTGTCGCGGAAAAGTAGTTTGCAAATTTTTCAATTTATTTTCAGGAGGTGGTCGTTTATCGTGTTTTGACCTTATTATACTGCAGAGAAGATAACACGACAGCAAACTCACTTACATATGTGTACAAATGTCTCCAATTTTTACACAACTTTTTTCCTTTCGCTTCTTTTTGTACGACAACTTTTGATACCATAAATGGCCGAACCTTTTCTCAAGGCTCGTTCAGCTAATTTAGACCCCAAGTTACATTTTTAAAAAAACATTTTGTCGGATCAATTTAACAGGTCTACTCATGATCTGCTTGTTTGGCGCCGAGCCTATGAGAAAATCAAAAGTCATATCGGTATTATTTTCCGAACATTTTATATATGTTATCATTTCATCGTCCAATATCCCCTAATTGTGTCTCGAGGGATCATATTTACGAGTCAAAATCCGGCGAATAAAAAAAGATGCTCCACTCAAGTCGTTAAATATCCGAACTCGACGAAGTGTCAGTTTTATTACCGTCAATTTGAGATAAATGACCGCATATTTTCCGTATTGGTTGGAGTTGCACTTCAAGCGTAGCAAAAAAAAAGGACGATTTGAGATCCCGTTACAATCCGTTCAAGGACTTTTGATCCTCGGGGTTCGGTTTCTACATTTTGCTTTCACTCGGTGCAATAGATTGTCCAGTTGGAACTCCTTTTTGCTTGCATTTATGATTAATTTTTCACTTCGATGAAAACTGATGTAGTAACAGTGGCTCTGGGTCTCTTTTCACTTTTGTTAATAAAAACAGACAAACGATATTTCGCTAATTCCAAAACCCACAACGATCATTCCCGGTTTCATTTATACGTAGGTATTGTACTTTTAGTGACAAATTCCCGCTACTTAATTACAGAGCGTAAAAGTATTCATCCCTAGAGTACATACCTTATATTCGGATTCGACAAAATAACAGTTTTGTGATTTTAATTTTGGTCTGTTCATCTAGGAAATTTTATTCAGAAACCGTCACTTACCGTAAATAAAATTAAAATTCGCATGATAACCATTTGAAAGATGAGACAAATTAGTACTCATTGAGAAAATAGTAAATGAAGAATGAAAAGATGTTTTGATCTAAAACAAATTCCACAACATTCCTGATGCGACAGTATTATGATAACATTACAAACTGGTGCGCAAAACTACTTCAAATTTGTATCGACACCGTATTTGTTCAAGAACAGGAACTGAATCTTCAGAAGACTGCGATGAGTTTACTGCAACAAGTATTTGGTTTAAAGGCTTTTAAACGAGAAAGTTAATGCGAAGCCTTTGAATGGCAGGAAGATGAATGGATGGGCAATGCCGAAGAAGTTGAGGATCTGGTTAGAACTGGATACAACCGACTTTAAACGGTTTGTCATTAGAGGCACAGGGGTAATGAGTTCGGTGCAGATTTCAAGCTATGATTGGTAACGTTCCAGTCCCATACAATTTTAGTTCTGAAGCTGATACTGGTCTTTCTTTACATTAAGACGGGTGCCTACATGTAGAGGAGAAACAGGACGCTATTGTCCCTGGATCCAAGCTCTTCGCCAGGCAAACCTTACAATAAAACTTCTTACAACAACTTCTTATTATTACACGATCAGTGAGAAATGAATGTTAACTATCCGTACGAGACCGAACCCCTGACATTCGCCTCTGGCGGGAAAAATAATTTGATTAAGCCGTTGGAGCCTCATTTTTAGGTGGAGCTTCAGTGGACGTAAGCGAAAATAAGTAATGGCTTCTTTAGGCTGACTGTTGTTAGTTTGAGAAAATTCAAAATTCAAACTGTTATTGTAGCCTATAAAACGAAAAATTGAGTGAGGAGTTTGTTTTAGGACGACGTCGAGCAAATGGAACGCTCTTCATTTCGTCTTTTGAGAAAGTCAAGGAGAAGTGAAAGGGTGTTATTGTCATTGATTTTTTAATTTTTTTCCAAGAGAAATTTGCTAATCTTAGTCTTGTTTACACGAGAACGGCCCATGTATATGTCATCATCGCCGTCCTTTTGACGGGCTACAGACGCGGTTGTACTTTCAACACTTTTACCTAATCAAAACGCTTATACTACACAGTTTGTCTTCCTGTTGAAATTGAATTACGACTCACATATTTGGGAGGAATAAAAACATGATCTGACGAGAGTTTTTTTGATGGCATGAAACGCGTTGAGACTTGGAAAATGCTTCAAGTTCTTACAAACAATCAAAGAACAATTGATGTTGTCTCGTTCAAGACGGTAGATCTATTTTTGGGCAGTTTCTCTCGAGTTAGGACAAACAACTGAATCACGCGAAAGCCATTTCCGCATTGATTATAACGGCTGCTTCAGGCGCGGGTCGATTAAAAAAAGATTTATCTTTGAAAAAGTTCAATAATTGTTTGACATCGTAGGTGCATTCGATTGACTCCTAAACCCCATCACTGCCTTCGAAACGGCTGTAAGTTGTACGATTTTAGGCAAAGTATCTTTTAATGTTTTTTTGTCGAACCTGTGAACAGTTTTAAGATTTTTCCCCGGCTTTAACTAGCGAAATATACAGTAAACAGATCAATCGACTCAATTTTAGTCAAGTTTATAACCCCTCGTCTTTCACCGAGCTTCCGAGATGCACAATTCCATCATCAGAACTTATAATGATGGCTAAGCTGTCGAAATCGTTGAATAATTTTTTTACTACTTAATAACTTCGTATTCGTATATTTTTTTAACTTGCGATCCACATAGTAACTTGTCAGGTTTCAACAACCCTTGATCATCAGCCTGCTATTCCCGATTTTAAATTCAATACAAACTTCTCAGGTTAGATTAACCTGGACAGGAAAGGTCGCTGCACGTCGTCCTTGTTTAACAGGGGCAGTATGTCGTGTCAAATCCAGCCTAATGAACCTGTTTGGTCAATTTCATCTTGAGCCAATTTACATAAAAACTTCAGCCTGTTTCTCTCAAATATAAAAAATGTTTAGCAAAGTGGCGGTATTCACTTGTCATGACTTAATACGAGAAGGTTATAATGTCGGGGTATTATCATAATTAAATAAACACTCTTCCTCATCGCATCATTCTCTCAATCACTTCCCATGTAATACGTAAGTATCTACTTTCTCTGTACGCTGTAGAGTTTATTTACTTGAAATTGAGCTCGATAAGGATTCGCACACATTTCAGGCTCGTTTGTCACAAGTCAGAATGGACGTTTTGAGGTTAATAAAAAGTGGCTAAATTGCGTCTGGAGTATTTATTATAGGTACTCATAATTGCTGATGAAATGGAAGAGTTCTAAGGCCGATTAAAACTGGGTGATGTTGCAAAACCATTAACCGCGATTTTCTGAATAATTGGGTAGTCTTCGGATTGAATTGGCGCATTGTGGTTTCGGAGAGGTCCAGCGATGCCTGACTGTTTTGTCTATTACTCTCTGCATTCGTGCTTGACGACCAGCAAGAGGTCAAGCAGAAATGTCCTTAATCGTTTAAAAACTTGTTCTCACGATGCGGTTTTATGCGATGTAAATTGTTTTATAAACAATCTCCGTGATAACGAATTCATTTTGATCCCACGTTCGAACGTGGGGCGGTGGAAAAAAGTACGAACGATATTAATTGCGTTGTGAGTTTCAAGGAAAACTGGATCCCCTTCGCTCATTACGCCCTTGGCAACAGGCCAATTGTACAACGTGCACACCGGCGAAAAGTGTCTTATTTCCCTATTTTTCCTTATGTCAAAACGAGGTCGTCGTTTCTTGTTTGAATGACGTACTTAATTTATACGTATTTCACTATGATATCGAGGAGAAATATCAACCAGTCAATAAGTCGAAATAAAGGAGTTAGAAAAGTTACCAAGGCAATAAACTAGATTCTGACGCATGTAAGTGGTAATAGTAGTCATCCAAGGGAGGGAAACCCCGACCAAGCTCTATGATAATGGTGATTATGCGTCAATTACCGCCAACTGCCTTGTTCTGGAGTGTGAAGGTTGATGGTTGCTCCCTGTCGATAGTAGTTTTGTCATGTGTCGGGAGTATATAAGAATATAATTCGTTATTTAAGGAACGATTTGGTGTAGGGACGAATTCAATAGAGGCAACCTCAGAATCGGGTAACCTCTCCGTCGTTTAATTATTCCGGCGCGTGGCCGTTCAACTTCAGATAATTGATCGTCGATGACTGATGGCTTCAGGTTGGTTAAGGGATTTCCCGTTTGGCTCCCTGCTATTAATTAAAATAAATTTTCTACTGCCGGCTTGTTATGGCACCTGTTTGTAAATTTGTGCCCCAGGCAGCCAACCCTGTTGAATCTTCTGCGCTTAATCTCCAAGTAATCAATCTCAAGAGGATTCATTTCTGCCTCGGCACTCGGGTCGCAGATTCCCACCGAATAATCTGTCCTCACAACAGGGGCTATTCGGTGTCAGGCTTGAAATAACAATATCACACGACAACGCTATTATAAAAAAAATAATTCTTGGAGGGAAAGGAACAGGTTTTTTAAAAGAATTTAGATAGTAATCTTTTCTCCTCTATTAGGCTGAAACCAGTGCATTTCTTTCCTCTCCAGTAAAGTCGTTAAATCCATGTTTGCGCAAGCTATCCCTCAAAATATTTGAGGTCATTTTTTTTTTTACAAAGTCCTCCGAACATCTTCCCTTCCTTGGATATGAGCGCCATTTCATTAGTTTGTTGGCCTGGTTTATATTACTGTAACCGCAATTAAAATGGTCAAATAACCTAAAATGTATACCTCGGAATCACGACCCTGCAAGCGTTTTGCCGTTACTGTTGATAGTAGGGTAGTTTTGCAAATAACTTTGGTAAACAATTAAGTTTCGAGTTGAAAGCAGAGAAAAAATGTATTGGTCTGGAGTCAAGGTTGCCGAAAATTGGATTATTGTAAAACT
The DNA here is from genome assembly GCA_019603395.1 of Cyrtorhinus lividipennis. Lineage (NCBI taxonomy): Eukaryota > Metazoa > Arthropoda > Insecta > Hemiptera > Miridae > Cyrtorhinus > Cyrtorhinus lividipennis. Next base: position 4,626,729 of record CM034002.1, on the reverse strand, counting down.
CATTTATATCCTGGTAATATTTATAACGGCTGTTTACGCTCCGATGCGGTATGAAGGCCGCTGGCGGATTCAAAAGTTGACCGGGGTCCAGAATCTTCGCCTTGAACAAAACAAGTCCTCCTCACGAGTCGTTGAACCTTCCCCAACCAAGTTCCGCTTTTGTTATCCTATCACCCCAGGGGATTTTGTGCCTGTCCAGTTCAGAAACGTAGTTGAAACAAAATCAATCATTTGTGAGCGTATTCATCAAGATGTCTGCAAACATTCTGTTTAATATCCTTGGTTCTCTAAAGGGTTGGCTATATCCCCCGCAAACAAGATCCTCAAAGAGAAAAGTAGGCAACGAGTGCAAAAACCACTCATCGGAAAAACTGAAGTAAAAATCCAAGAGATCTGAAAAACTTTTGGTGGATTTCTCAAGTAAAAACCTCAGAATCTTGCAGAAGGCTTCAAGAGAAAAGTCCTAAAAACAGCTCCTGCAGCCAAATACGAAAACCTGGTCCATCTCCAAAGTTAGCCAACTTTTTGGATAATCCTTGCCCTGTAGGGACATGGGGTTTGCTTCTGACTCCCTTCCCCCTCTATCAAGGTCCTCGGGGAGGGGAGAAGCCAAACGAGAGCGCAAAACCCCACACATAGCAAAAACCAAGATCCTGGTGTATAAATCCAACTTTTTCTCCGGAGAAAATTTCAGAATCTTGTAAAAGTGTCCAAGGGAAATTAATATCTGAGGCCGATAAAACGGCTCCTGCAGCCAAATCCCGGAATGGTCCGAAAAGCAGAGGCCTGCTCCGTTTTGAAGTTCCGTTATACCAATGTTGCATTTCTGAGGAGCTCATACTACATTTTCTCCGATTTTTTCTTTCCTTCCTACTTGATCAAAGACCTGAAACCTACAGGGTTCATGGAGTAACATGTCTGTAACATATGGTTACATTTCCGGAGGAGCGCCCGTGTAGCCACCGTGGGCAAAACAGTTGATTTTGCGAGACTACACACATTAAACATTAACTTGAACTTCAATTATTAATTTCATTAATATTCATCATTAAGTATACGCCCATCTCTGGCTACGAGCCACATAAAAATGAGCTCCATGACTCCCCATCGGCTCGCATCTGTACCTATTCGTTTGGCAGTGTTTTTCCGCAATTCTCTTCAATGGGCCCAGCTATCTAAATCTTGAGAATAAAGGCGATTCCTTGTTCGCGTTGATGTCCTGTCCCTACTTCTTCATTCCGCGTTTTCTGTCCACCTGGGTGAACACAGTTGGTAGATCAATTCCGCGGTGAGTCGATTCCTAGACCAAGGTCATGGGGAAAAGAAGAGTCAACTAACAAGTTTTGGTTGAAAATCCAGTTCGCTCCTCGAATCTCGGCCACCGACTTTTGAGACAATATTGTCGATAGCCGATACGATTTCATTTCAAGTCAAAAGTAATACGAATAAACCCTTCAACAACTTATCAACTTATTAAAAATTCTTATATACACAAATAGGTGATCAAAATTCCGGCGTAGCGAAGTTATAGTTTCGTCATATTATTAAAAAATTGAAAGCTACCACTTTCAGACCGGAGCTCGGTATGCTTGTGTTATAGAAAAATTATAACGCAGTCGCTGGTAAGTTGAGAAATTAAAACACGGTTGTCTCATACCAATTCGTCTCACCCACGGCCAAGTGATAATTTGATTTTCGTGGCTCTTTGCCAAGAGTTATGATTCGTTTGAAGTGAAATCCTCAACGAGTTACCCATTCAAATCTCGCATCGTAACGAGACAAACCTGTTTCCAAATCAAAATGCATCCTATTGAAATGGAAAATTTCCGCTCGCAGCCGGTTTTAGTATCTCTACTGTTTCTCGAGACGATCATTTTCGCCGTCTTTTGCAAACAATATTCACAATGTTGATGCATTAGAGCTTCCTCCTCGCTTGAGATTATCGCGCTCATCGTGTATCATTTATAAGCGATGGGACGTTCTGCGTGTACTATCACATATTTCGTCGTCCTGACGATCGATACAACACGGTACACGTACGTAAAACGCGATACACAGTAATCACGTACTGTTCAGTCTATTTGACGTAGATGGAAAAGACCTTATTACTCTCAATACAAAATGTACTACTACAATACTACTTCTCACTTTTATCATTCTCTACATTAGAGAAATCGTACCAACTCTGTCAAGCCTACATAATAAATAATACTATAATACTTATATATAATAGCATGTTTAGTTTACCACGATAGGGATTGCGCATCCGATCCTGTCATCCCATAGTAAAACTATGCCAGCTAACCAAGAATTCGGTGCAAAAAAGAGCTTTTGGTACACGTCATGTCTCAATCAGGACTCGATTTGATCAATTAGTATGTTAGAACTGGAATAATTTCATGTAAGTATTTATCCAATAGATTGGTATATAAAAGTAGTGAAGCAATCGCATATATTTGTTTTATTTGTTCATGTTCGAGAAATCCTAAATATATCAAGGTGGAATGTACAAATGACCAAGAAACAGCTCGATAAAATCCTTCAATATTTATATAATTCCATCAATAAACTGCGCAAATAAAAGCGGAATCACAGGATTCCGCAGAATACTGTCAGTCGTTCTGGACAATTACAACAATAAATTATTTACAACCGGAAAACGGATCAAGTCCAACTATTGCAGCTATGTAGCTCACTCTTAATGAGGTTTGATGTGATTTAATAAGTGACTGGGAGGCAAAAAATGCATCCTTATGCATTTGGGCGCATTAGAAGACTATAATGACTGAGTAAAATTTCATCGACCGAAACCCGCATTCAACGGTAAAAACTACAAAATCCAACTGCAATAACCGAGACAACTTAGTTTTTTTTTTTTTTTAATGGCACCCTCGTTCGAAGCAACTCCTTACAAAGTGAAGTTTCCAATGGAATACCGAGCGAGTTGATTGGAATAGTGAGGTTTGCCTTGGAGCGATAATCACAAAGCCGCCTTCGGAATCTATAAGCTTATCGGACACCATTGTGAAACGCGGGCTATTCGCCCTAAATTGCAATGTGCGTTACTATCTAAATTGACCCAAAACCCGCATTAAAAGAAAAAAAAAATGTATTCCTCAAATTTTCTTAACTTTAAAAAGTACCATTATTCACGCACACTTTTCCAAACACAAAATTGATGAAATTAGAAAATTGAAAATCTTAATTTTCAACGAGAAGAAATTGTGTGGCTTGCGCAATATGGTAAAGAGCCTCTCAAAACCATATAGAAGCCACCCATCTTGATTTTTCACGTTAGATTCCAAGAAAGCAAAGATTGTAGTAAAAAATAGGTTACATTTTCGTAGGTTCTTTCTAAAAATGTCTTCGGTTTTGGATTTTATGGCTTATCTTAGCTGAATTTCAAGGACTGCTATAAGAAGGAAACACTTTTCAATGGGATTCTGGTCAATTTTTACTAGTCAAAATGTTGGATATAAACAGAAAAAGTCAAAAAGGAGATTTTTATATTTGTTTGTTGTGGGGGTGGAAGCTTGACGTGTATTGAATTTAATGCCGTTTTATTCACATTAATCTTCTTTTTTAATTACTAATTTAGCATACGTCTTTCCTAATTTAATGGATGCATGAGTACATTTGGTAGAATCGCGGCACGGCTGGTACTATTTGAAATACTTCTTCATTCCAACTCTCAAATTTAGAGGAATTTCGCTTCTAGATTTCTGTTGTGACGTTGACGGTAGAACTTATATTTTCTTGTACTGTTGAGTAATAGATACATTTCCGAAGTGATTTTATCGTTCATAGATGTCCTCGTTTTTTCAAGGAATAATGAAAAACCAGTATGGAAAATTTGGAAAACAGTTGAAAAGGAGTGCCAATGTCATGACAGTTGGATATCTGGAGGACCCTAGAAGGTAGAAGAAAATTCTTGCCGCGAAAGGAGTCACGGCGGATTGTTTACCAACATGAGAGTGGACTTTCACTCACCTGGTTTGCTGGAGAAGACGAGGTTCGCAAGCTATGGACAGACTGAACGGCGCGGACGGAGTTCTTGAACTATCAGAGGAGGTGGAGGTCGCTCCAGGATGGCGCGGGTGGGGAGGACGGCTTTGCTTAGTCGGTGGACTCGAAGACCAGTCTGGAGTCCTGAATCGGGAATTTCCACAGTGCATATGCCGATAGATATTCCCCGATACGTGAGGGGTCATGGAGAATTTGGCGCCAGACTTTCCCGGTTCACGTAGGGAAAGACCCGGTCTTGTGAATATATTATCAACTTAATGAAATTCTATGCGACGAAGGCGGTAGAATTCACCAATATTTTAAAACTAAATGATTAATAGGCCGGTAATACCTATTCCGACCCATATTTTCAATTTTTGAAAGTCAACACCAATAGAAGGATAAGTATTGACGCCTCCCAGCAAGCATCCCAACGATTAGGCAAATATGCCCGATTGTCGCAAGAACTATCACGAAGAAAAAACTAAATATCAAGAATCGGGAAGAAGTTTAATTTAGATTTTTTTTTACTGAATATGATTGCTAGCTATCTAGAATTTATTTAGAAGAACTGGTCAGCCCTAACGTAATATATTCAAAAACGAATTCATCTTCGGAAATTCCGGGAAAATCCGGTATTTCTGGCAACCACAACGAGTTTTACCTTTCTCTTTATCTTCAAACATGCGCTCTGAGTGACTATATAGTTGAGCTGAGCTTTTCTTTTAATATTACCTCGTCCAATATTTGAATTTTATTTATTTATTTTTTCATCGTTAGTAATGGACGACCTTACTCGTCGGCTGAGCTCTGAAATTTCTTGTCTAGGTGATTTTTAATTCTTAAAAGGCCAAAACAATCACGAAGTTCTATCATCAAAATACTCATATCGATTAAGTACTCCTTCCTCCTGTGCGGTGCACAGTCCGACGGATGACGGCCGTATAACATGTACCCCCCAAAATGGATACTCACTTACCAAGCTAACGTGCCATGCTGATTTCCTAATTAGCAAAATCAAAACTCCCTTAATCTTGACGCTCACCCTTCACGTCAAATTCAGCTGCGGGATTATCCTGTTTATCGTACACAATGTTTCAGTTTAATCATTGATTTAATTGAACTTATAACATTGCACAACCCCTCTAATCTAACTAGTTTGCTGCCTGTACACACCTGCGTATTTCTCTGCCAGTTTTGCATTCTGCTTACGGTATGATCAGTTTAAGGCTTTGTGTTTCAGAGGGGATTTCGACTCTGCGGTAGGGGTGTTGAGAACCATCAGAACGATTATCTGTCAAGGTAGAACGGTATGATTGCTGATGACTGGAACCTAGACCCCGCGCCAAGCCTGGGATTTTGAAGTTGGGTTGATAGTTGTAATCAGCAGGTATTGTGAGGGTGGAATATCCGTTAGGAGATTGCTGAACTAGATAATTATTCGAACTTAATTGTCTACCGGGAAAAGACCACTCGCGCATCGGGCTATGATACGATTTGCTGAATTCTCTCCATGGTTCGTATAGCTGTTGGTTGGCACCATACGGTCTCAGATCAGGCTGTATTCGATCGTAGAATGTGTATTCTGATGGTCCGCCGGGAGCCCCCGTAGGGCTGAATGCGGCAGTGGCAACAGAATCTTCATTTCTCATTATTCCCACCAGTTTGTTGCCAATGCTTTCGCTACTCGTGAAACGAGGATCTTCCATTCCCACAATATCCTGTTTTCTATCAGGGAAATTTGAATACTGCACCTGATCATCATTAGATATTCCTGGAGCAATAAGATTGGCCGTAACCCTTTGTTGGAACCCGCTGTCGCTGTACTTCGGCCCCTGTTGTTTCATTTTCCCAACCTGGTCCGTGCCTTCCGTTCCCAGGTGGCGATGTCCAAAAACATCCTCACTCTGAGTTTGATCCACTTTTGAGATTTTTTTCAACTTATGAAGATTGTCCAAAGGCAACTGTCGAAGAAACATTATAACGTTGGAAGGAACTGTAACGGGGCGGCAGATTCCAAGCGCCCCGTCAAGAAACTTCGGCGGCGGGGTAAGGATCGACCCCTCTCCTCTCCAAGCGCCTGACTCAGCTGGGCGTGTCCTCATTGGATTGGTTGGGCAATGGGCGGCGCAAGACACCCAGGGAGGAGTAGAAGGGGAAGGCGACTTGACGAGCGGACTGGGAGAAGGAACATCAAGCAGTCGTATCCGAACTCAAGAGAAGGAAAGTTGGAATCCCCGTTCGCGGAACGGAGTGAAGTGAACCGGGACATCGAAGTGAAGTGAACCGGGACATCGAAGCGAAGTGAACCGGGACATAGAAGCGAAGTGAACCGGAACATCGAAGCGGAACACCCGACGCGTAGCAAGTCAACCCCTTGTGACCCGGTGTTGTGAAAGTGACCTGAAGGAACGAGTGTATCGTGGTTCCTTCAGGGTGAGAACTCGGGAATTGGGAGATCAGCCAATTCCTATCCCGTAACAGTGGACCCTTATACGAACTGAAAATCCCCCGTCGGACCCGAGTGTTGATCCGTTCGCGCCCGATCCGACGGCCAATAGTCCAGGTTTTCCACGCACCGCCAGTCGTCGGACCTCCGTCGGAAAGAGCCTCGCCTCCTCCGACCTGGACGGCGTTCCCCTGACCGAAGCCGAGCAGCGAAGAGCACATCACCCTGTTGTCTCCATCCGAAGGAGTTGGTGCACGTAAGTGGCGAAATAACTCTGTCTCGTACCCTAGCAACGCGAAAGTCGACTCTTTAAATCTGGCCCAAGCCCTGACGTGTAGTCACCAGAAAGCTGATCAGAGAATTGTAACTTGTAACCGTAGTATTTAGTATTTTGTCTGTCGTAGGAAAAGCAGAGGGAATTAGGGGAGGACATTAGTGAATCACTTGTATTTTTCCGTTATTCCAAATCAAACACTCCTGAGCCTTCAGCTACCTCGTAAATTCATTGGCCTTCAGCCCTTCACTTCTACTTACTCACTAATTAGATTAAGTCATAGTCAGTATCCTTCTCGGCCGAGACATTCCATATTTCATATTTCTGACAATTGCGTTATTATAAGCCAATATTGAACCCTTGTCTTTCAATCACGAAACCCCATTCCTCAGAGCTTGGTAAATTCAGGTGTACTTGGCGTCTATGACCGACCATCTCCGACATTCCGGACGGTAAGTGAAAGTCTTTAGTCTCCCACTAATTTATTCGCCTAGGTCTATTTCTGGATCCCTAGCCCGTTAGGTGAAACGGCGGGTTACATCTTTTGGTGGCAGAGGTGGGATATTTCAGAAATCTCGATTTCTGTCGTATCCACAACAAGCGATCTTGACCAGGCGAATATTGGTGAGAAAAAGCTCTGAAGGAATTGGGTCGCGTTCTATAATCTTGAAATTTAAATTGTGCTAGTTGTAGATTCCGAAATTTAAAATTGTAAGAAACAAACAAATCGGCCCGAGTGTGAGGAAGCGAGTGAGGAGTCAATTAACTTCAAATCCGTGTCTAGGATTTTTCTTTCTTTCCACAAATCGAAATTTAAATACTGGCTCATTTATCTAGTAGCATCACTCTCGTTGTAGCCCCCTGTTCCGAGACTGTCCCGGGGCGTGTTCCGAGGCCCTCTGTTCCGAGACTGTCCCGGGTCTGTTCCGAGGCTTGTTCCGAGGCCTCTGTTCCGGGACTGTTCCGAGGCTTGTTCCGAGGCCTCTGTTCCGGGACTGTTCCCGAGGCTTGTTCCGAGGCCTCTGTCCCGAGACTGTCCCGGGTCTGTTCCGGGACTGTTCCGAGGCTTGTTCCGAGGCCTCTGTTCCGAGACTGTTCCGGGTCTGTTCCGGGACTGTTCCGAGACTTGTCCCGAGGCCCTCTGTTCCGGGTCTGTTCCGGGTCTGTTCCGGGACTGTTCCGAGACTTGTCCCGAGGCCCTCTGTTCCGGGACTGTTCCGACACTTGTCTCGAGGCCCTCTGTTCCGGGACTGTTCCGACGAGCCTTCAGCTCCAATTGACATCCCGATTCCAGACCCGTCATAGCTCTTACCAACTGCGAAGTCCTTTCTCGATTCGTGGGGAGATTATCGGTCCTTGGTGCGCAAGAAAGTGATCTATCGGTGCTATAATTGTTTTTTTTTAATTATTTATTTATTTATTTATTTATTTATTTATTTATTCTTTATTTAACAAGTGAATTCGCAACCATGCACCAAAACAGCAGCCCCTCAGACGAGGACGAGGCCATGATGAACCCCGATCTGGAAATAAAATGCACAACACAAGTACTTACCTTGTTTTACTAATGACCGTACCTCATGAGTCGTGACAGGACTCCCTGGGTTCCCCCCCCCCCCCTTTTTGTTTTCCTTTTCCTTCTTAAGGGCAGCAAAATCTAGGGTGTGAAATGTGTGAGTTGGAGTGTGAGAGTAGACTAAAGAAAGGGCCGGTTTGTATGTTTCACAGCATAGTAGGGAAGTAGAAGATAAGACCAGTGGAAGACACATCTCGCCCATTGCACCACCTTGGAACATCAGCGCCATCATGCTCTCGACAGCCGGAAAACGACCTGACGCAATGCCCATCGCACCAGTCACCCCCACCGGAAGGAAAATTGCCGAGGTAGACCTCGGCCTCCAAAGATCGGAGGAGTGTAACGGGGCGGCAGATTCCAAGCGCCCCGTCAAGAAACTTCGGCGGCGGGGTAAGGATCGACCCCTCTCCTCTCCAAGCGCCTGACTCAGCTGGGCGTGTCCTCATTGGATTGGTTGGGCAATGGGCGGCGCAAGACACCCAGGGAGGAGTAGAAGGGGAAGGCGACTTGACGAGCGGACTGGGAGAAGGAACATCAAGCAGTCGTATCCGAACTCAAGAGAAGGAAAGTTGGAATCCCCGTTCGCGGAACGGAGTGAAGTGAACCGGGACATCGAAGTGAAGTGAACCGGGACATCGAAGCGAAGTGAACCGGGACATAGAAGCGAAGTGAACCGGAACATCGAAGCGGAACACCCGACGCGTAGCAAGTCAACCCCTTGTGACCCGGTGTTGTGAAAGTGACCTGAAGGAACGAGTGTATCGTGGTTCCTTCAGGGTGAGAACTCGGGAATTGGGAGATCAGCCAATTCCTATCCCGTAACAGTGGACCCTTATACGAACTGAAAATCCCCCGTCGGACCCGAGTGTTGATCCGTTCGCGCCCGATCCGACGGCCAATAGTCCAGGTTTTCCACGCACCGCCAGTCGTCGGACCTCCGTCGGAAAGAGCCTCGCCTCCTCCAACCTGGACGGCGTTCCCCTGACCGAAGCCGAGCAGCGAAGAGCACATCACCCTGTTGTCTCCATCCGAAGGAGTTGGTGCACGTAAGTGGCGAAATAACTCTGTCTCGTACCCTAGCAACGCGAAAGTCGACTCTTTAAATCTGGCCCAAGCCCTGACGTGTAGTCACCAGAAAGCTGATCAGAGAATTGTAACTTGTAACCGTAGTATTTAGTATTTTGTCTGTCGTAGGAAAAGCAGAGGGAATTAGGGGAGGACATTAGTGAATCACTTGTATTTTTCCGTTATTCCAAATCAAACACTCCTGAGCCTTCAGCTACCTCGTAAATTCATTGGCCTTCAGCCCTTCACTTCTACTTACTCACTAATTAGATTAAGTCATAGTCAGTATCCTTCTCGGCCGAGACATTCCATATTTCATATTTCTGACAATTGCGTTATTATAAGCCAATATTGAACCCTTGTCTTTCAATCACGAAACCCCATTCCTCAGAGCTTGGTAAATTCAGGTGTACTTGGCGTCTATGACCGACCATCTCCGACATTCCGGACGGTAAGTGAAAGTCTTTAGTCTCCCACTAATTTATTCGCCTAGGTCTATTTCTGGATCCCTAGCCCGTTAGGTGAAACGGCGGGTTACAGAACATTATCAGACAAATTGATTGCTTTGAATGCAATCGGTTGGTTATCCCCTCGAACTTCTGGGATCAGCATACTCAACGACCCTGGAGTGTTTTCATTGAGGGACCCGGTGAATATAAAAAGTGGTACGATTGTAAGATTTTCAATCAACAACTTACTCTGAAAATGTTTATCCGTCGAGCAACCACTGGCTTGTAATGGACCTCTGCTATTTTTATCTGTTTCTTTTGGTTCTTGTGTAAAACCACTGCTATCCGAAGGCGAATATTTCTCAGTGGTTTCACCTCCATCCTGTTGCTTTACGGTTGAGTGCTGACGGAGTAACTCTGAGATCTCTTGTTGACGGGCTGCTAAAAGTTTTTGTTCTTTTTCTAATTCTGGTAATTCCGTGAGCTCGAGAGAACGTCCCGCGGTGGCCACCTTCTTCAACGGTTGCTGTTCAGATGAATTGGCTGCTTTAAGTGGAATTAAATCGAACACACCGTCAGTGGATGATTTTATGCGAACGACAGAAACTTTCTCGGGTGGACTTAGTGTAGAAGAAAACTCAGAATTAATTCTCTTAACTTTACCAATAATGACTGGAGGTTTCGTGACGGATAAATCTCTCTGTGCGTAAATTACATGGGGAGGCATCCGAATGGGAAGTGAAGAGCCGCCAGCGGGGCTTCGAGTCTCGGAAAATCCGTCGAACAACTTATGTTGAGGAAATCCACTAGGTTGAGATTCACAGAACGAAACCACAAAATAAATAATATTCACGACCGCTAACCACCGAAAGTTGAGGCCCATTGCCGCTTGTAGATTCATCAACACCCATAATAGCGACGATGAAAATGTCCCACTATCCATTGAAAAACCGCGTAAAAACTCTTTTATCGGCGATAAAATCTATTTGCGCTCAATACACTAATTTAATGGTGGGAGTAATTTAATTTTTATTAAGCCAATTAGTGACCTTTTCATTCGATCCTAGAAAAAACTGATTATACTTTTGATAAGGAAGGTGCCTCGTTAGGTTTAAATCGGGCTAGGAAACCCGATTCTTGATAAAATTGGCTCAATATACTTTAGAGGAAATTAGTAAATAATTTTATGCTAATTAATCTGAAGTGATTAGCGTTATAATTGATTTAATATTTAGCGCATTTCAATCACTAACGACACAATTCGGAGTGTGAGCTGTTCTCGAATACGTTACCGCACATAGCAAAATTCCGTTTTATTGTCTGAAAAATAATTAGTTTAGGAAATTTCCGTAATAATTTCGACCCGCTTTACCGAGGCATACTTCAACTCGTTATTGATCATTACTAAATCCGACGTGGCTGCTTTATAATTGCGGTTCTTAGTAAAGGAGAGTGAAACCGTTTAATATTAATCAAATAAACTAAATATATAAACTTCTCGGTTAAGTACTAGGTACGAGTGACGTCACATGCGAGACCGTTTTCAGCAGGAGCAACATCTTACCGGCAAAGCTCAGTCCCTGAAGCTTGAGACATTTCGCAGGTACTGCCTAGATACTCGTATTTCAATTATGATTTATGACCAAACTATGATTTATGACTTCGGACCGCTAAAAATTTCCCAAAATTGTTTATTATATAATATTACCCTTGTCAATAATTCTAGACTAGAAGTTAGTGCTATGTTCGGCTTTTGTCCTGATTAAACGATGATTTCGGAAACTTTGAGAATGTAGTTTTGACAAATTGCGGTCTCGATTGCTATTCTCCAATACCAAATTGCTTTCTGAGTTAGATATAAACGGGTATCTGGTGCTCTCATATCCTTAATCAGGTTAGTAAACTTCGTTATCGTGTACTAATAATGTGGGCAATAAATATACCGAAAGCTCAGGGAAAGGAGTAAATCACTGAAATTATTTTGAGTTGAAGGATGCAAGATGTGTAAGACACCGGAGATCAAACACGGTCTTCTTTTATTTGGGTTCGGTTTCATTTTCATTCTAATTAGAAACGTGTGCAACGCTGTATTCTCGTGAATCACCTTGAGAAACAGCCGCTTATTCTGCAGCTCACCTATCACAACTAAGTACCACTCGTAGTTTCGTTGAGAAATCTTGTTGGGGCAAATAATTATGCGGGATATCGCCGCAGGTACTTCTCGTAGCTTGATTTAGAATCAATTTTCGGATGATATTTTGTCGAAATCATAAAGGGGGAAATCAACACGATCTCAAAACTATTACTAAACTCGTACTTTTATATCTGTGTTGGCGCGCACAACTGCTAATCGCTTTGTCCATTACCAACGACAATGCGAGTGGTTGGATGCCTCAAGACACGAAAGAGCTAACTTCCGCGAAATGGCAGGATAGCCGAACTCGAGTATATCATTTTACACCTTCCTAATCCAATAGTCTTCCTAATAGTATTTTCCAACCATTTTTTCCAAAATAAAAAATTATTTTTTACATCACATAAAAGAACGACAGAAAAAAAAAGAATCGAACGGATTCGAGTTGAAATTGACCATGTCGAAATGTCAATTTTGCGGCTATTGTACTGGCTATACAGAGTGACCAAGGCTTCAAGGCTGAATGTGATTGGTCCATTATCTTCTCCCGTCGGTTTCTCTGGATGAATATAAAATAATTACTGGTTTTCTTCCACTTCCCTGTTTCATTCTCGCATGCCCTGGACACATATGTGCGGTCCGAAGGTCTAGAATCAAAATTTTTAATGTTTGTACTCCATCCACGTCGTTTTTTTTTTTTTTTTTTTTTGCAGAAAGTTTTTTATTAAGACGAAATTTTGATCAGCGACTCCTTGCAGACTCGTGCCTCGACATTTTTCTGCCCAATCGCCTGAGAATAGAAATAATGAATGTTTTAAAACGACGTTTGTAGATTTTCGAAGACCAAAGGCGTGTGGAGATCTCATTAAAAAAAAAAAAAAAACCGAATCCAGAGTACGTTATCTATATGGGTAAAAAAAGTATTTCATTTTTTTTTTACTTTTTGTCCTTCATGGACTCGGGCAGCGAATAAGTGGACGGTCGGATTGTCATTCTACACGCCGCGTTGACGGTGCAGGTCGCATGTATGACGTTACCCATCAGTTAAAACGGAGGTGACGTCCTTCACCTACCAAGTTCAGCGAACTCCCGTGAGTCTCATACCAAGTTCACTGAAGGATTTTTGCCGAATAACTACGTTAATTCATGAGTCCTTTTGTAGTATCAGAGGGCGATTTGAAGGAAGTCGTTTTGTAGAAATAATCTAATAAAATTAGGGTCGTCGAGACGATGGTGACAACCATCGTGGAAAGACGTACAAAATACGAGTAAATTGATGGCAATGCGATTCTGCACTCATTTGAATCCACAAACTTACTACTCTTCACATAACTATAAAAGCAAGTTCCTCGCACCATCCACAGCTCACCAGCTACAGATCACCTGATTCTCGCTCTTTAGTTCGTAACCAACTTCCGTATTTGCATCCTACCATATCAGACGACGATGCAGAATTCCTCTTGGCCATCGGTGCGTATAGGTACGAATAAAAAGGTCGGACAGAATCGTGACTGAGCTGCTGCAAGGTCGAACAAGACATCGGGAACCGAAAGGACAAGATTACAGTAAGGACTAAAAACAGAATTTTTGCACAGCCTTGAAGAATAACAAATGGCATTTTATGGGAAACTCGCAAGCTCTCTCAGGTCAAGTCCGTATACTCATCTTCGACCCTTTAAAACAAGGACGACGGCTGAGTGAATTAATTAGGATTTAAATTGAATGATGTGACTTATTTTTAGATCGCTAATTTACCAGTTTAGTCTTACCTACTTGTGCACATTCCAAAATGATTTTGGAAGTGAACAGATTTGTCCATGATTTCATTGTTCATCGAAGGACTCCAAATCCATAATGTCGGGCCGTCGTCCTGGAAATCCTACTTTTTTTAAACTATGAGGAACACAGGAGTAAGAAACCGCATATTTTACGATGAAGGTCCAGTTCTGAGAATAATACTCGTAAACTGATGTGGAAAAATTTGCAGCGTGTTTTACAACGAAATGTGTGACATTGACAGACGCACCGAAGCGTAGTCAATGCTTCCTTGACATGCCAGAATACTCATAGAAGTGACTCACTTTGCACATGAATGGAGTCAGTTCGGCGTATAGTACGTACCTTACTTGGCAACAGAAGCAGATGTCTATCTCAAATCGTATTGTGCTATTCAACCCTGAGGCAACCTTGAGGCTGAATATGTTTCCGAATCGTGAGGTCGCGTTTACTTACATCCGGTTCCCTGCACATGAATAAATTCAGTCAACATTTTGCGGATGGTAATGAGGAAAACCAAACGGTGGATGGATTTTGTGGGAAGAGAAACCGTCCCAACTTTTCATGAAAATCGTCGACCAGGCTGAACAATCATCAACCACATTGGAACCTGCCCTTTCAACCAACCAGCAGGAGGCGCGAATCGCTATCGCTAATCATGTCGAGGATACCCACCACGATTTCTATAGAGATTATTCAGGTTGACCAGACGATTTAAGGAGCTTAGTGGACATAAGTAGTAATCAAATCCAGTTCTCTCACCCTCATCGTTCTGGCCGGTAATTAGAAAGAACGGCCAGTTTTAATATCAGATTGAGAACGCAAATTAGTTCGCGCCAATATCTGGTTATAACCGGAATAGAACATTATCGGGTCAGACTAACAACATGCGGTATTTTCATGAGAGTATATATATACTCACCTTTCTTCTTACAAACATCATGAAAGCCGCATTAAAGAGCCTATTTTCGACGAGGAGAACACTAGTTGATAACAACGTTAAACGATTCGATGATCAATCGCAAATCGCTTCAAATTTCCACAATGTCTCAGCATCTTTCGCTCGAATTATGAAGCGTATGTTTAAGGTCTCCGATAAAGCTTCCTGATTTTTTTGTTCCCGACAGATTGTAGCCAGAAAGGAAGTGGTATGCATAGGTTTCGGGGAACCTAGGCATTGGGGTATCATTTTCCACTAAAGTTTGGACGCTGAATCGAATAAAGTACACATTCCGGACTAACTAGGGGATATTTTTGCAGCATCTTGGATTTGGAGCTACTAAGCTACTATCTGGACTGAACTTGTTCTTCTCAGCAACGGGATTAAGTCGTATTATTACGTAAAAACAGCCGTGATTCTTGTCGTGAACATCATGATGAAGGCACGTTCAAACATGCTGTTATCAAAGAAGAGGCTTCCCATCTTGACGGAGATCGACGTGGAGAAATCACATTGTTTGCCAAAATATCTTGAAGAAAACCTAGATTTCTTCAAGTGCGATAAAGATCATTTTCTCCGATCGAGCTTCACTGATTATTAGCGTCTTCCAATGATGTTGGTCTTTACCTAAGCACGGCCCTGACATCGTCCGATCGAATCAACATTAGCGACAGAGTACGGCATCAGAGATGACCTCAAAACTCTAGCTCACCGTGATGAGGTAAGGTGGGGACGGCTGGAGTTCAAAATTCTTTCTTACCTCCTGCAGAGAGTTGACCTTCAATCCATTTTTGGCCGGGGTTAAATACAGCGAGCTAAATCAATCAAACCGGTTAGTGATTATCCACTCTGTCATGAACGGCCCTTATAGAGAAATTACCGTCGTGTCAAGCAGATTTATTTTCTCTTTTTGGTCATTTATTATTGTACTAATCTTGAAGTCGAGGAAATTAGGTCTGTAAGTTAGCTTGAGGGTTCTGCCAAGCGTACAATAATATCTACGAACACCGAAACAACATTATAGGAAAAATACCTTCTTTCACCGAAATGACCAAAACGCTACAAATTCATTCACAGGACCAAGAGCATGGAGACTCATTTCAATCGAATCAGCGTTCAAAATTTAGTGGAAAATGCTTCCTCACACGCCTAAATCTTTGGAAATATCGAACAAGGGGGAAAAAGTGTGTGTGGCGTGTCCCGGACCAATTCCAATCGGTTCAGGGTCCAAAATTTAATGGAAAATGATATCCCACACGCCTAGGTACCACAAATCTCCAAAACAGATTCAAAATAGGCAAATAGATTGCATCTATTAACCGATAACCTCTCCGAGTGGGCACCGAATGTTCCGGGACCCGGACACTTGCTTGAATTTGAAACGCCCAGAAAAATGTTTTTGGGTCAAGGAGTCGGTAATAATACTTGCCAATTTGTGACCGGATGCCCCACCATTGGGAATGAGATACCTAATATTACCCGATTATCATTCCTGTTAGCTATATTTGGTCATCGCATAGGGTTCATGCCAAACTCTTAATGTGGTTGGGAAGGCTTCTGGTTCAAATCGCTCGTGAAGTCATGCAACTACAAAATAAATGCACTCTCAAACACTTTTGAAGTTTAAGAGGGCTCGGAATGACGAGATGTTTCTAGTTGGTTGAGAATGAATTTTCACGAATGCATTTTTCCACGAATCCTGCAATTTGATTCTGGAATACAAATGAACGAGATGAAGATTGTATTCCATTTTAATCGAAATTTAATGCGACAACCAGTTTGAGGAAAGAAAAGGCACAAGGAAAAAACGGTCATAATTGCGAAAGTGTTGGGGGATCCCGAGAATAATTAATTCGTTTACCAACACAAGCAAGGTACGTCGTAGGAAACACCTGATTCCGTAATATCAAAAAGGGCTCAAGAGAGTATCCAAAGAGGTCTATGTCATTTATAATTATTTTAAGCTATTCCGGAGTTTCCAGGAAGACCCAGGCGAACGCGGTAGGTGCTGGACCTCTCGCCGGAGGCCACCAGTAGAACTATCACGTGATTTTCACGTGCTCCCCTACTTTCGAACAAGTGGGTTCCCCATTGCTGCGCAGGACTCATCCAGTTCTTTCTTCTTCAGTGTTGACGTCTCCCGCCAGTACACTAATTAGGAGCATGTCGACCTTGAAGGGGTCGATTTCCTTTGAATCCAGCCAGTTCCTCAATTATCAATTTTGGAGCGTCAAGCAGGTGTAAAGCTCAGCGACAGCAACGGATTCTACAGTTTTTTCCCGTAAATACTGTTTTCCCTAGAAAATGGATTTTGTTGTTCAAATTTAATAACAAACGCATATGGCAAAAATTAATCTCTCGACCCACTAAAAGCGTAAAAAAAAGTACGTAGAAATTCATTTGTGACCAAGGATGCTGACAATAGAAAAAGTTTACGTTGGGGAAACTGATAACAGCAATTTGGTTGTGGAACAGTGCTCTACCTCAGCTAGATGACAACACGAGTAGCCAATTCAAGGTGACACAAGATCCTTCGCTGAGCAACATCAGGCAAACGTTGCACCTGTGGCATACCCTGTCACTGTTCCATTCAAAATGGACCAGCCAACAGACTCAGACGGTCCAATTTCACTTTCCAGAGTCCTCTACATACCATGTTCAAGGACGTTATTTTACCAGTAACACGAATTTTTGGACTTTGGGTGATCCCCAATCTTTCTCAGAACTTGTAGAGGCTGTTACAGATGCGCGTCAACGAACACCAGACAACCAGTACACTACAAAAGTGAACCATTTTCTGAAAGCTGTGATGTATTTTCGCAAACTTCGAACAAACCCGATGAAACTAGCAATGCAGTCTGAATCGATCTGGAAATTCTAATAAAGGAATGATTCCTCCCTTCGTTTGGGAGTAGGCTGCAGAAATTATAACTATAATTACATTATATTATTTATGAGTAGATAGATGCGACTGTAACTGTGAATGCGTTGCTCATCACCTAGATCATTGTTAAAAAAATTCTTCCACAATGGTTGATTATTCCTTGGAGCAAGATTTCGGGGAAAACATCAAAATTTGAGTTTTCCGGACTCATTCCAATCGATTCAGCGTTGAAAATGATTGTTGATGTTTAGTGGAAAATGATATCTCATACGCCTAGGTACCCGAAAACCCGCTTTCGAAATACAAGTTGGTAGATACGTACCCATTTTGACCCAAACCCACCGCCAGTGGGCACCAATCAATCCAAGACCCATCTTAGTGAATTCAGCGTCCAAAATTTAATGTAAATGATACCCCACAAGCTTATTTCCCGAAAATCTAGCGTCAAAAAGTACATTTTCACCAGTACCCACTCTTCAAATTTGGTTCGAGGGGGTTGAAAAGTTTCGAAGACTAACAAGAAGCCAGAAAGAGGTCACTCACTAAAATTGCAGAATTGTAGAAAATTATCTACAACCACAAATGGTGTATGCGGCGGATGGACATTTTTCCTTTGATGAATCAACTCATGAAACTGTAAAATTTTGGGGCCAATCAAAGAGGCTGACCCCTTGTACGACCTTGGGCATGTTTACCTACACAAGTTGATTATTTCAAATTCAGGTTATAACCTACCATAAGTTCTTATGTGAAGTGAAAACTTATGGATGCTATACTCTTGGTTTCATCTGAATAAATCTGGCATTCCTAGTTGTAAAACATAAAATGAAACAACCACACATTTAGTGGAAAAACACCAGATCCCCTCTAATCTCTTCGATAGGTACCGCGTTATAATGGGCAACGACGAGTTGAATGACTTCCAATGTGATTCTCCCAGTTCCACACTCGGCGGCCCAATTTCATGACACTAACCACACGTGCGAGACTCAATCACTCTCATTCAAAGACGTGGGCTTTTTCCACGGGAAATAGGATTCTTCATTGACTGTGATTGGCTTGTTATCTGGTGTTTTGTTAAAGTTCGAGCAAACCTATAAATGCTTCAGATTGAAGGAAACAACGCATTCATAGGAGAAATTGTTCACTCAGAAAAGAAAAAGTACGTTAATGTTACACGATTAATTGGCCAGCGAAGAAAGGCTCTAATTTAGTTTAAAACGGGTATTTTAAAAATGACTGATCGATAATTCGAACTCCTTTATACTGCTCTTTCCTCTCAATCGATGTATTGCATTTGGGCTAATACTAACTAAACTTTCAACGGTGGGTCTGTTGGTATGGGATCACCACACGCGTACCTGTAATGGGTTATAGTGGACATTTTGGGTTAAAAAAATGTGCAGGTACTTTTTTGTGCATTTATTGAGATGGTTTTATCAATATTTTTATAAAAATAAATATGTAAAGATGAACGAAATGAAAAAGTAACCGTTTTCTGTTCTTTTCGTATAAATGAAAACGAACGTATCTCGTAGAAATGTCACACACTGTTCCTGAAGTGAATTAAATCTCGCGTCGAATGTCGTTCAAAATATCAAAATCAGTTCTGTTAAGAGGCCGTAATCGCCCATCAAAGAAAGCAAAGTTACTTCGCGTCCTTCTTAAGTTCACTTGTGATGAATATATTTCAAGTAGTGTGGTAGGAAAATCATGCGAAAAAAAGCCGCAAATTCTTTCACACGGGTTGGTTATTCCTGGGACCAGGCGCATGGAGACTCATTTCTTCAACATGGGGAAAATGGAAACAGTGGGTGTGGTGGGTCCCGGAACAATTCCAATCGATTCAGCGTCCAAAATTTAGAGGGAAATGATACCCTACACGCATAGGTACCAGAGATCTCGTAAACAGACATTCGAAATGGGTTGATGGCAGACGGACATTTGACTTTTTTTGATCTAGACACCTTGAAACGTCCAGAAAAATGGAGCCTGGATCGCCCAAAATCTCGAAAATCCATTTTGAAAAAACATTTTGACCCCTACTCCGCCCAAATTTGGTCCGATCGGGCTTGTTTCGAGGACCGTCCCAGGTTGGGAACAGACCCCTGACCCAAATTTCAGATTTTTAGAAAATTGTCTACTACCGAAAACGGCGCGGACGGTGGACGGCGTACGGACATTGAACTTTTTTGATCTAGACACCTTATAACGCCCAGAAAAAACTTTTGAGCCGAATCGGAGAGGTTGACCTTTTGCATGAAAACATAGGTTGATTATTCAAGGAATAACCAACCTAAAGGACTCAAGTTGGATGAATGAGTAAATCGATCATCAGTCATCCCAATAGAGAACTTAGTTAATAAAATTACAATGTAACCTTCATTCAAATTTCTTCATACACAAAAAATGTTTAGAAAATGGGCTTCCTATATTTTATATAATACACACCTACTTTACATGGTACGAACGACGAAATTAAACCGATACGTATATGCTTTTGGCAACTGTTGATTGTGATGAAAAGCTGTCGATGGAAACGTAGAACTACTGTCCCGAGTATCCATTATTTATCAATTATCATGCAACTCTCCGAAAGCAATTTTGAAAAATTATTATATCCTCTATGCCAAAACTTAATTTTCCCGATGTTATTCAAAATAACGTTTCGAGATACTGAACGCATTTTTAATTTTCAGAAAAACTAAAACTTTTTCTTTTTTCTGCCTAATCATGAAGAAATACGCATTTGTATCAAAGAAGAAATCACAAGATACCCTGCAAAGAACCTTTTACGCTGAGTCTGAAGTCGTTTATCTTGGTGTTGGTGAGCACTGGGATGGGAGAATCGTTGATTTTAGCAATCTTGAAGTAGAAATGTCCTTTGAAACTATGTTGGTCCTCCGCGAGATTGATGTTGGAGAAGTGTTTCAGTTGACGGATGACGTCTCCCGACTCGAATTCTCTCCTCAAATATTGTTTAACACTGACCCCTAAATTAAATTTCGAATTATTAATTAATTTTACTATATCTTATATTAATAAAGTTTATTAGAAATGGTTTGAAAATATCTGACAAGTGTCTGAAAAATTACTATCACACAATTAACACCAACGGGCCAAATATTTCATGTTTCACTCAACTGACTAGCCCTGAACGTCAGGTCCTATCAAAGCAAACTTGAGTTCTAAAACTCTAAGCAATTTAGCCGCTTAAGGTATCGCGATAGTGAAAATAGCCCTTACCAAGAAAATGTGTAGCCTCTTCGTCATAGACCTTGAGACGAAGAACATTTTTCGCCACGGAGACATGAAGTTCAAAATTGAACATCAAACACACCGGTTTCTTGAGCCCTGGAAAGTTCGCAGTTCAATAATGGATACATGATACTGTACAAGCCAGTGACAGGATGACATGATACTCAGGCAATGCTCGTTAGGTGAGTAGCCAGTATAAAATCTACGTTGAAATTAGATAATTTTTGTATTAATCGTAAGCTTTAGCATACAATAAAATTGAATGTATGAATTTATGAGGATGAGTATGCCCCAAGTAGTCACCCAACCGGTAATCAGTAAGTTCCAGCAAGTTGAAAATTTTCAAAATTTGTGTAACACTTGCCCAAACTTATATCATTGTAAGACATACAATACTCGTAAGGAATTAAAGTGTAACTCACGCTTTTTCCAACAGACTGGACAACGATGATGAGACCTGTGGCTACAACGAGAGCAAGACTTGATCATTGTAGGTTGGTTTTTGACGTTGCAGTAATCAAACTGGGATTGGCAGCCTAGTCGACAGATTCCTTTCACAATATTGAAGCGAGAACTTTCGGCTTGAATGTGGAAAAGAAGGAAATTGCTTCGGTTACAAAAGCACTCGACACTAAAAAGGCGCGGAATTTTTTTTTTTAAATCTGTACCTGTGACGGGAGGGACCATGTCAACTATTTCACCCTGGAGACCTGCTGTCAGGTCCCGCAGTGATACTTCTCCTTCCAGAAGTGCCATCACATCACTTGAGCAACCTTCAGAACAGGGAACAAGTGAATTATTCTCTTTGCGAGGCGAAGAAATTTTGAAAGAAATCTCTGAGAGTGCCACTTACTTTCATTTTCTTCCAATTGAAGTTTCTGAAACATAAGTTAAGGGCCTTTTAGGAAACGATAAGATAAGACAGGCAGCAGCAGGTTCAATCCTGATTCACACGACGACCAAGGACCTAATTTCAAGAATCCTCCGATAAATTCTACCCTAGAAACGCTGCAAATTTTTTCACAGGGGTTTTCATGATTGCAAAATTTCATGAAAATATACCCCTCAACCCATTTTTTGAGAGTGATCAACGAGCTCAGCTAGCTTGAAAAGTAGCGTATTTCAGCTAAATAGTTGCTTTTTCTGATGATTCCACCTATGAATAAGGAACTTGTCTCATTTTAAAATATACAACCCAACGATTAAATTGAAACTGTGAAAGCAAATGAAGCGAAGTCGAGTGCCACTAACTCCGATTTCTCGACACGGCTTTTATCTATGACCATGAGACGGTTGTAGCTTGAAAAAAGTGGTTAGTGGTTATTTGAAGGCATTTGTCTTTATGGATGAAACGTCACACTAGCGTCACACCATATCAGCGGTCAATGTCACTAAATCGACCCTTGAGAAGTTGGGGGTGCAATGAACCTATTTCTTTTCCAAGGGCGCTGCCAGTAACAGCCAGAAAAAAAATATATTTCCCAAAAATATTAGATTTTCTGGAATTGCGGGAAATAATTAGAGTTTACTTTTGGGAATGTTACATGCCTGTTAACCCATTAACGCCGAGCGGTGCCACACGGCACTCGCAGAGGTAGGTCTTTTCCTAACGCACCGGGTGACTCTGATCATCGCGCTGAAACCTCTCAGAACATGTTTGAGGGATTCCAATCGAAAATTTTGAGGAGAGAAACCCGGTATAAGTCTCCAACCAGCATCTGGCCCAACTGCTCAAAATGAAGGACAATTTTGACCGAGAGTCACTTCAACGTTTGCTTGCGTAAGTACTGTATTTGATACTTTTTCGATTTTTTTTTTTTTTTTTGCCTAGACTTCTCATGTGAAAACTCATAACATTGACTTGAGCAAAAAAATAAAGTTTTTAGGCGATTTCAATACCCACAGATCAACGTAAGTTTAGCGGGTACCGTTTGTCACCGCTGGGCGCTAAATGGTCTTTTTTATTTATTTATTTATTTTTTTTTTGCCGGCGCATCTGTGATGTCATTGACTACCTAAGTGATTTACCGCCGAACCATCATCCCATAGACGTATTTGTCGAACCTCCCATGCCTTCAGCAGAGACCAATAAAGATTTTACATTTAGATTCGTTCGCGATAATTTAAAATCGCTTCCTCTTGGCCTGGAGCTCCAGCAGGGCGCGTAGATGGGGCCAAATTCAAAATTGTCTTGATACGATAGTGGATTCAACATAACATCGCATTTTCACCTATTTATTAGTAACCACTTTGTTTTTAGACTCGAAATAGCGGAATACCTGCTCCATCTGACCCTCTTCATCAGCATGTGAAACTGTCGCGACTTCATCATCTGAAAAATAATGTAATAAGATCAACCAGTGGAAAAAGAGGCGCGACGTCGGTAAAAAATATCTTTATTGATTCCTATGTTAACAGGTACTTCACACAAGAATCACGAAAGGAATATATTTTTTTAGGAATACTGGACAGACTGAGTTTTTTAATGCAGTCTTCAACATCAACATTCGACTGACATGCAAAGAAGAACGTTTCAAAAAGGTTAACTAATAGGGTGAGAGAGATAACTGACGACTAAAAGTGACTAATGCAAAACACTAAGAGAACATCGGGTAATTTTGTTTAATGATTTGTTCAATCAGAGCAACAATTGAAATAAACTGAATAAAAATAAATATTGTGTGAACAAGATACGTGCATGACATGTATGTGCCGTTGATTTTATCATCAAAAACCTACACCACGCGCTTAAAAGAGTCGCCTTTTACCTTGAGCATCGTAGAAGACGGTAGAGCTGGGAGACGCAGAATGGTTAGGCAATTCTGGGGACAGCCGAATCGTGGAATCAGGAGTGATGCACCTCGATACGATGATGGGCAGGGACCGCCCAGAGGGTTTTGAATGACTTGAAGCCGATGACAGGTGGAGGTTCAATTCCGATTGACATGAGTGTTTCCCGATGATAGCAGCATTAAGCTCACCAGAGCGCTTGAGTACTTCGGAACCTTCGCTAGGAAGAGATCCTGCCCCCACCTGAAAAACTTTTTGGCCATTCGTCACATCTTCTGGTTCATCTTGAGGTGTAGCTGCCACGTGAGTGGATTCTTCTAGGCTCCCAAGAGCAGGAGGATCAATATTTATAGGTATTTGGCACATTGTTAGGCTCATCTCATCTCCAAATTCCATCCCCAAGTCGGGCATATCCAACGAATGTCCTACGTCATTAGAGACATTCAGATTGTCGTCCACTTCAGAATTCACTGGACATTGACGCTCTTCAGCTGTAGTGCCATCTCCAGGCACAAGTTCCTCGTAGTTGTCACATTTTTCCATCTCCACAATGTTCTTTTCAATGCTCATCTCTGAAATTTTGGCTGCATCGATAGTTTCATCAGGTTCATCCGAGGTTTGCGAAACTACATTACACCGTTCCGGAAATAAAGCATCTTTGGCAGTGCGCTGTTTATCCACGTTACCATTGCTTCGTTGATTCGCATCTGTAGAATCCTCAATAAGCTTTGAAAAAGATTGGGAATCACTCAAAGTCAAGGTATTATCTGATTGTGGTGCTGTAATCGTATCTCCAGTCAGGTCTTTCAGGAGACTTTCAACTGATTTATTGGCCTTCTGTTGCTCCTGCTTTTCTAGCTCTCTGTGGTTGCTTCCTCCACTTCCTGTTTCAGAATCCCATTCCATCAGCAAGGCTGAAATGTTACAATCGGCATCCTTTGTTGAACTTTCTGATGCCCTTACAACGTTACTGCTATTGGAATTAGTCACATATTTTAACTTGGTCTGCAGAGGACTCTGGGATGGTGAAATGATGCCGTCTGAGTCTGTCTGGTCGAGTGAAGCAGAGACATGAGATAAATCTGCCACAGGGGCTACATTTGGCTGATCTTGCTTAGCAGGGGGATCTTGTGCCACCTTGGGTTGGTTGCTCGAATCCTTGCCGGGTTGGTTGCTCGAATCCTCGCCCTTTTGTTTCTCTGAGCCAGAGCACTTGTCCACGACCACATTGCTATTACCCGTGTCCCCAACGTGAATTTTTTCAGTATCGCCAACATTCTTGGTCACAGAAACAACTTCTGCATCCTTTTTTGACCCAGATGGTTTCGATGGGTCAAAAAACCAAGAGTTGTCTCGTGAGACAAACAGTTTCCTCCTCTTCGCCACTCTGACAGCAGGAGCTTCCATAATGTTATCATGGGTGACAGACCGTTTGACAGATGTCACAATCTCACTTTTGGCTCTATTGGACGGTTGAAGGTTTAACAAGGACGTGTTGGACTGGAGAAAGAGTTTAGACGTGTCAGACCCCCCAGAATCAGAATCATCATCCCTTGCGGGTAGTTCATTTCTTAATTGATTTGGGCTTCTCTGACTGCCAGAAATATCTTTGGGTACAACTTGTGATATAGATGTGAACGTATCCTCATCCGATAAAACAACAACTGTGTTATCTCCGAAAATCGCTTGGTTAGACTCTTGAGAGCTTTGCAGCCTGCGGGCAGAAAGTGATTTACAAAATCAATGTTTGAAAACTCCATAAATAACATTAAAGATGCCTCGATAGCATTTGGAGCTCACCTGGACTGCTCAACCCACTTGCTGACAAACCACTGAGGCCTTTCAGACGATCCACCAATTAGAACAGCAGAGCTTGAAAGAGTTCATAGTTACTATTAGAATGCGGCAAAAATGTGAATCAGTATAAAGAAAATTGAATACAGCTAAACAGCCGCCCAGATGCAACGGAGAGGGATTATTGACTATAAGGTTAGTACTTGCTTTCTATATCTCCTATCTTACGTTTGTTCCGAGGTAATTGGTTTTCTGGAAGCAGTGTCAGCAGACTGGTTGTAAATGTGACCAGTACTCTGGCCTCCAGGCTGGAAAACCATGAGATTTTGGGATGAAAATAGAACTATAGAAGACTATAATAGAATATATAGAATATAGAATAAATAGAAAATAGAAGACTATAAGAGACAGCTACATTTCAGGACAATATTCAACATACCTTCACAGAGTGGCAGCTAGGATGGCAATGGCTGGATGTTGATCGACATGACAAGTGAGAACTGCCACACCTGGAAAACACACGTATTATGAAAGACACAAAATAAGCTCGGAGACTAATACCATTTCAATATTTGACAAAAAAAATTAATGGAAAGCATTGAAAATGCCAGAGCTGAGTTTTAATCATCATAAACTAAGACAGCGTACAACCCTACATCAGAACCACATTTGATTTTTTTTTTCTTTTTTAAATACTTCTTGAGTACCAGATATTATATGTTTATTGATAAACCTCATGAATGAATCTTATGAGTGTCGTCCCTATTCCCAGCTCAGAGCAACATTTGTATATATAAACATGATGAAATAAATAACTGGGAGCTCAAAATCATCACCCCTCGCGTTTCTCACATCTCGGGACGTTTTCACCTTTCAAAACACATTCTAGACACTACGCCTGAATGAAGTCGCTCAGAATAAGGTAACTGTCTCAAGAACCTATTATATAATACGACTATTTATATACAACGCCAGGTTCTATATTAGAAGATTAGATGTGGATTATCATGAAAATTAATGGCTCACGATTGATTTTTAATTTGATTTTTTTTAAATATTGAGGCTGCATAGTTCGACAAAACTGTTGCCCAACATTCGTCATAAAAAGTTAGACCACGTAGAGCACTTATAACAAAACCTTCAAAATCGACATTTTTCTCACGTATCACATAGTTGTGTAACGTAGCCATCAAATCACAATTTTTCAAATTAATCAATCGTATTTCTAAATTTTGTAGGCCTTACTGATTTGTGTGTAAATGGTGGTAAGAGCAAGGTGGGGAAGAGGATGGCTGCTTGCAGGACGTCCTTTGGTGACCAGAATAGTGGCAGTGGCTGTTGGAATAAAAAAATGTACTGTACGTGAACAATAGTCATAATTTGAGTCGTGTGGGTGGACCGATTCTGTCTTTTGAGAAAGTATATGCAAGCGGTCAAAGAAGTAATTGACGTAGGATACTTTCGTATCTTCTTTTACACGTTATATTAATTTGATACGAGGTTAATTTGAATGCTATTATTTTGACCCGTGTAAAAAAATGTCTGTAGTTAACATTGGAAGAAATGTTTTAGGCAAATGACCAATCCGATTCACGTCAACGCCGAAAGTCGAACTAATTCGAAGTCAAAACTACTCCATGTTCAATAAATACATTTACGCACATTTCTAACAAGATTTACAGATACTGACTGCAGGGAGCCCTAGTTTACTGGAGATTATGTTTGGATGTTAGAACGTACTTGTTAGAAGGGCAGCAGGGAACATACTGAGCGTGACGTTGACAGGAAGGCCCTTCCTGGAAGCTAGAACAGCTGTCGTTACAATGGTCGCACCCATGACATTGGTGCCTACTGGAAAGGAAACCGAATTGACTCATGAGTAAACTCACGATAGAACCGATGGCCAGTTCTTCTATGAAGTATAAAAATGCATTACTTACTGGCACGAGAAGCAGTTTGTAGGCCGATGGTACGAGCATTCCCGGAGGGAATCACGCGACGAGCTATTTCCGTGGCACCCATGACCGGTCCCTGGACATCTGTTGGACTCGAGGCGGGACTCTCTGTGGCAATAATGTAATTTATTTATTTATTTATTACAATAACGGGAACAAGCCCAATTACAATAGAAAATTGTTTTAAAAAAAATTATTATTATAGAAAAAAGAGTATTTGAAGCGCCTGGAAGGGCAGATGGTACGGTGAGTAGTTCAGGTGGTGATGAGTTTCGATTCCCTTATAGAAATATAATTTAACAACGTGTAAGCTTATTTTCAACACATGCACATTCTAGATATAATTTAAGGCCCTTTGAAAGGCCCCAAAATTGATAATGCTGCACAGACTCCACTTACGACCCGATCGAGGCTATGTCGGAACCATTGCCGATAACTGCAGATGGCAGAAATCGTTGTTTAAAGAATACTTAGTAGCTCTATTGTTCAGATTTTTGATCATGAACAGACGATGATGTAGCTCTCTTCGGTGCGCTTTTCTATGGTCTCTCATGGAGCAATTGAGATGATCAAATTTTGTGATACAAACCTGCAGTCGTCTCGAGTAGAATCTATAGAAGGGGTAGGCTGCCGCATTCGAGTCGAGGATGTCCAGTTGGACGGAGGCGGCATTAAAGCTCGATAGTTTTCAACCGGTCTGTAAAAATTCATTTTGTTAATTTATTTAATTAATTTTGAGAAGAGTAACAGAAGGGACGCATCATAATCCACTGATGATTATGAGATTAACAATAATGTAGTGAAACGATACCTAAGTGGATTAGGGATTGAAACCGTTTTGACGTCCTTCTTCGGTGAATTCGCTTGAGAAACGGCTGTACCGTTGGTCGGCGTACTCTTCTGAAAATAACATGAAAACAGTGTAGCCGACCTTATCATCAATGTAGAAAGGCAGATTAACCAGTTATTACCAGTAAAGAATCTCTAACGATCTGAAAGTATTTGAAACTGTTAAAAGCTTACCACAGGAGAAGTAGAAAGAGTTTGAGGGGATACACGAGCACTGAAATGCGGGTGCACCCACATTAATCCGCTGGGTCCTGCGCAAAAGGTCTTCACTCCAAATGAGCTGAAACGTTTGGGCGCGTGAACAGCCATGTAGTCACCCACTCGGACCTTAGCGACTTCTGAGTGGTTGTGTATGAGCTGCAACATGATTCTAAACTGCAAAGCGTCATCCTCCGTACCAACTGGAAAGACAAATGCGTTCTCACTCATCTCTTATTTATATTCGAAAGCGGAAAACTACGAAACCGCATACTGGTGAATTTAACTGTGAATGTAACTTCTATGGATAGGAATTAAGGCTGACGTCTTGTATTTACCGTATTTTTCGGACCATAAGACTCACCTGGTTTTTAGAGGAGAAATATAAGAAAAAAAATATATCCATGTTCCCCAATCTGGCCAATTTCAAAGCTGTTTTTCTTTCTGGCATTGATGACAAAATTGTGAAAGGACAGAATTTTAGCCTCAGACTGGCCCTCTTCCCCCTCCCTCAGACTGGCCTGCTCCTAATATTCCCGTGGACAAAATGAAAACTAGGTCTAATCCCCTATTCACTACCTACTCCCTCTCCATCCTCTACCCCCTCTCCACTCTCCCTCTCCCGGGGGACCCGCTGCCGCTCTGCAACACGGACGGAAGACGCAGGCTTCTTCTATTCGGACCACTTTTCCTCCTACTTTTTGGTGAAGAAAAAGTGCGTCTTATGGTCCGAAAAATACGGTATTTGTCGAATAACGACTCCCCAGGTTTGAAGTTCGGGGAGTAGTTCCGCAACACAACCTCCCCTACACCAGGTTAAGATATGAAACATATACTCAGCCCCAAAACCATTGTAATTAAGACAATCAGTTATTCCTAAACCAAAGTGAACGGACGTTCTCTTATCTAGAAAAACGGCTGATGTCAACGCGCTGACAAGAGCATGTGTCGTCACGGAATCCCATTTTCCAGACTGCTCTGATGGTGTCCTGACATTCTCATGCATTGCTGTGCCCCCAACATTTGGTTGTGACGCAAAGCATCAATAACCGCAATAATTTCATTTTTCCAAATCTACCAAAAATATTACCTGGTTTCAGCAAGTATGTTCGGCTGCACAATCCACCATCGTAGAAGACTGCAGGGCATGCTTCCACGATTACACCCTGAAGGAAGTAAGATTAATACGTTATGAATAAATCAGTGAGTGCAATCGGTCACTTTTACATTCAAGTACACTTACTCCGACGATTTCGGCGCAAGAGTTGGATAAAATACCCAACTGGGCGACGCTGGCTACCTGACCGACACCAATGCGTTTGAAATAATTTGCCAGGTCATTATTATATTTAGCGCGATAGAGTCGAACGACCAGGAACTCATGGTCTACACGCGATGGACCAGCCCGATGGTTCCTCTCGGACGAACTCATTGCCAGATCTGAAACGAAACGAGCTTAGGTATGAGCCAGGTTTTCATTAGAGTTGTAGACTATTCAATGATAATTGTAAAAAAAAAATATCCGTCCACTAGTGACGATTCGAGTACGACAACGTTCAACGGAAGAAACTCAATCACTGAAGATGCATATGATACAGAAGGACAGACCGAATATCATACAGCTATACCAAAGGTGAAAGAACAATACTCACTCTCTGAAAACACTTCATACTCTTCAGGAAATTAGAGGGGCTTGTACTTATGCATTTTCCCGCTCTAGGATGGTTTTCACAACAGCCACTTTCCTCGTCAAGAATTCACAAAGAAAACTAAATACTTCCACGAAAGATGCACGAGGCCAAGCGAAATTGCAAACATCAATGAGAAACGAAACTATTAGCTTAATTATAAGTAACAAAGATGGACAAGAGAATGAAGTGAACAAAATAATATAGTATCAACATGAACAACATTCGAACATTGGTTGTTGTTGATGTTGAGTAATCATTTTTCATTTCCGGCGCTCTCAGTGTTGCCATTTTGAGTTGATGACCGCCATGAGTGGAGTTACTAGCAACCTTGGGGTCGCTTGTGATCAAATTTTCTATTAGTGTTCCGAAGATTCGTTGCCATTCTCCATGAAGAGAATACGAAAATCGTTTTCACAAAGAAGAATGCGAAGAACATATAACTTAACGAATCTGTTCGTTTTTCGTCGCGCCCAGCGCGCATGTGGCGTTTTTGCGCATGATAGTTGCGCAGGAACTATTTTCCCCATCGGCCATCTTACTTCCTCGAACGATCCCTTTTGTCTCTTCGGGTGAAGCGTCGTTCATTTCGGACCTTTCCGTACGGTAAATAAGCGGGATTTGGAATTACCTTGGAATGAAAAATGTGCAAACCCCCGAGTTGCGTCAAATTACGATAAACGACGCGCGAGGACTGCATCTTTTCGTCGTAGACTGCAGCGCCTCTACGTGGGATCTGACACCGAAGTCTTGATTTTAATGCCCCCTGTGTTCTGAAATTGTAAGTAATGTTACTGTTTATACCACCGTCAGATTGCGTATCGCTTCTACCTCTAAAATGTTAGCTGATGAAGACTGGGACAGATTTTTGGACCGTTTTATGAACGCTTTTGAACTATGTAGAAGAAACTCTGATCATATTGACGAATATACCTTGACGGCTCGTCGTATCGAACCAAGTGAAGTCAAGAAGGCGTAATGGTGGTAGGAGAGCCCCATTCCTCACGGCCCATTTCCACTACCAGACAGAGTTCATACATGTTGTTTTAGAAGATTCAGATTTTACACGATCCATTCGTGCCTTCTAGAATTTTTTTCTGCAACCAGGAGGATTTTATAATTCTCTAACAATAACATTCGCCTTATTAGCCGCCCTCGAGTGCCCGAAACCCGTCACAGATGGCAGGGCGGGAGGTGGTGAGTACATGACCGTTTAGTTAAGATGTACTCAGACTTCTCGTATGCCGATCAAAGTCTTGAAATCATGTAAATGAAATGGCTTTGTCATGCTACGGTGCGTACCTCCCTTCCTGAATAATAATTGTGCCCAACCAAGTCATTTTTACTTAATCCAAGCAGCTATTTGAAAAATGTTTGGATTTCCATTGGAAATTTGCATCTTAGGCCCCATTATCCGTCGTCTTATGCCTCCACCTTCGCCCCGTCCGTGTCCTTTGTGATCCTGACGAAGACATGGTGTATCGAAAGCTCGGCTAGACAGTTTACGTTGATTGGAAATTGCCCTGACATTGAGAAGAAAGGTACAAAAATGCGTGAAGCGATTCCTGCAAGTCAGAGATGGTCTATCACTGTTGTCTGGCATGGATTTAGAATGGAAATGCTCGCAATGCTTGACAGAAATCGCCCTAGACTATCCAGCCGCTTCATCAACCGCTTGAGTCATTCAAAATTTCTATCAATCACCGTCAACGCTTGCTTCAAGCGTCAAACGGGCTTCTAAACTATCAATCACGCTTGATACAATCAATTTGGTCAAGCAGCTTGATAGTGTAGAGGCTCCTTAAGAACTAGCCTTCCTGGTGGCTCCTGTCGATCAGGCTCGATTCTGACTTCTAATGATTTGTCTACTGTTAGGAGCATTGCTTTGGCGTGAGAAATCAACAGCAGATCACGTTTCTCTGCAGTTAAGTCGACTAGATGATTCTGAGCTTCAAGAGAGGTTTTGTCCTGAGCAACCGGACTGGCTAACTACTGTTTTAACTACTGCCAATGCTTTCGACAAGCTTTTCCAACTAGGGCTGCGGCAATTGACCCATAACCCATTTCAATTGATCCGTCATTCAGAACTTAGTGAAATATCATCGTTTTCAGATTCCTACATAGATTAATTCAATATCTCTCAATTCTGGATTTGGCGCAATCACCATGAGCACTACGAAGAAAGTAGTGGGTAAGATATTTTTACAATGTCCTATTGTTAAAAACTATGCTATCGTAAGCCACACATTTGATTTGCTATAACTTGTGTTTTTTAATTTCAAGTTAAGGGTGGGTCTTCATTGCGAGTGGTCAAAGTGACCGAAAGTGTTTCCGGAGGAGGTGAAACGATAAACGAAATTCAAAATTACTTAGAAACGTTCAACAAAGAAATTGGCGAAGGCGATGCCTCCAACTCAGCTACGGTGGCTTCAATTCCGGCTTCGCAAGTCAAATTCGAAGAAGGTTCGTTCGATGTTTTGTTATAACCCAGCTTGTTTTTCTTAAAATTTTAAATAAATTAAAACATTTTACTATGCAGGGACGGTTGAGCCAACGGCATCAGAAGCTGCTGCTGACGGGTCCGAGGCCGGTGGAGCTTACTACGTCGACCAGGCCACGGGTCAATACTATTACGAATCTCGAGGTGAAGACGGGCAGAGAGTAATGACGATTGTATCTGGTAAGAACAAAAACATGAAATTTTCTTCATTTTTAACTCCTAGAACCGTTTCCTAATGAGATTTTTTTTGTATCAAGGCATTCCCGGAGCAACTGGAGTTGAAGAACAATACGTTTCTATCAGTGGTGAGAACGCATCAGATGGCGAACAGCAAGCTGAAGAAGTAAGCCACTGCAAACTCACAATCTGACCCATAATGATCAATCAACAACCCCCCTCCCCCTACTAACAATCAACATGAAACCTTTCTCTAGCAACAGGTACAAATGGTTGGCGACGACGGCCAAATGGTTCCTTGGTTCTGGGGATTCCTACCAAACAGTAACCATAGTCCCTTCGGAAACGCCAAACGGCGAAGTGAGCTACGTGCTCATTGTCCAACAGAACAAAGATGGCAAAGATATAAAAGAAGACGACCAGGACCTCACGGTTTATGATTTTGACGACCAAGAGGAACCAAATGCCGTCAGTGGAGCGGTACGTGAGAGCTTCCCATGTTGATCCTAGTCAGCTGATTCCTTTCGTGAAAATAGCGCTTGATTGGTGGACGTTTTGTTTGCAGGAATCCGAAGTTGAAGACGATAAAAGCAAAGTGGTGCGCCAAGCGCCTAAGAAATCTCAAACTGTCACTCAACCACACATGTGCAACTATTGCAATTACACGAGTCCCAGAAGGTACATGCAGCTCGGTTTACTACTAGCTACAATTTAGTCCAATAAGGGGAGGGGGGGGGGGATGTTCAGGGCTTTGCTTAATCTTACTATAATTTACTGCCTTGGTAGCCTTCTAAAAAAATAGGTTTCTGTCTGTCATGCTTTATAGTTCTGATTGGCTCGACGGATTTGAATGATAAAAGAGGAAGCATTGCTACGTATTCTGCAAACTGCCTTTTACAATACTACCGGAATTCCGGAGAAGAAAAGTGAATATGAAGTGATTCACAAAGCCCTAAGAAGTTTTTAATCCAAGATATACTTTTTTCTTCTTTCTAATATCACAGGTACCTTTTGTCACGGCATATGAAGTCCCATTCGGAAGAGCGCCCTCACAAATGCAGTGTCTGCGAAAGGGGTTTCAAAACCCTCGCATCCCTCCAAAACCACGTTAACACACACACTGGAACTAAACCACACCGGTGTAAATTCTGCTTGTCTGCTTTCACCACCTCAGGTTTGAGAAAATACATTTTTGGAGAGATTTTCTTGTTCAAGTGAACACTCTACTACTTGAGTTCTTGTGATCGTTACTTGACCACGAAAATTTCACATTTCAGGTGAGTTGGTTCGTCACGTCCGATACAAGCATACTCACGAAAAACCTCACAAATGTACAATTTGCGACTACGCATCCGTTGAACTGAGTAAAATGAGAAATCACATGCGGTGCCACACAGGAGAGCGCCCCTATCAAGTAACTAAGTTGGATATAATGATTGTATGATGTATGCGATCACTGGTTACTTCGTCCACATTTAATGTTCATCTTATCGTTTTCAGTGCCCTCATTGTACCTACGCGAGCCCTGATACGTTCAAGTTGAAACGCCACCTTCGCATACACACTGGAGAAAAACCCTACGAATGTGACATTTGCTATCACCGATTCACTCAGTCCAACTCTCTCAAGGCTCACAAGCTCATACATAGCGGTAAGTTTGCCTGATCACCTTGTGATGGTTTCAGAGGAACAGATTAATACCACAACCCCACAAAATAAAAAAAAGTCAAAGTCCATGAAAGCGACCTGTGGGGTTTTATGTTTTTCGGGTCGCTGATTTCGAATCAATTGCCAGTTTTTCAGATCAGATCGCTTTCAAGGTCATTTGAAGGTCAAATGTAGAAAATATTGCTTAAAAAATCTGAAAAAATTCAGACATAGGTTTTTTAGGCCGGGTACACACATTGAGGATTCTGGAGAGGATTCCCCGTTGAGGCGGACTTTCCAGGCCACCAGGCCTTTCCAATTTTTGGACCTTGACCTTCATGAGGTCAAGGTCATTTGAAGGTCAAACCAACAAAATAACCTCAAAAAATTTGACCTTTAAATGACCTTATATGACCTTCAGATAACCAGACATGATCAAACCAACCCTGGATTTGGATTCAGCAACCCTCGAAACACATACATAAATTGTTACAATTTTATTTGAGGTTATTTTTTTGGTTTGACCTTCCAATGACCTTATCCTTGACCTCATGAAGGTCAACTGACACCGGATTTGGATTCAGCATTCTAAAAAACCTATGTCTAAATTTTTTCAGATTTTTTAAGCAATATTTTTTTTAGCTATATTTTCTCCATTTGACCTTCAAATGACCTTGAAAGCGATCTGATCTGAAAAAACTGGCAAAAGATTCGAAATCAGCGACCCAAAAAACATAAAACCCCTCAGGTTGCTTTCATGGACTTTGACTTTTTTTTATTTTGTGGGGTTGTGTAATCAATCATCTTCCTGTCTGAGCAACTTCTCAGATTCCGTGTTTTGGTTCCTGCAGTTTGTTTTTCTAAATTAATTGATTAACTTCTTTTGCCATTTGGCTTCATTCAAAATTTCATTAAATGTGAGTTCTAGTCCGTGCAATTTGTACTTTAGCGCATAAATTCAAAAATTGTTAATTTGTTGAACTGAACCACAATACTCAAATCTTTTGCAACAAGCGAATCGCACACCTACGGATTCCTGCGATTTCTCAAATTTGTAGCTCGATGTAATAAGATATAATGATAAAATTGGCAACTGCAGAACTTGCCAGTTTTTGAAATTTACTGTATTTATCATTATTTTTTTAACCGACTATTGCGGTTTCTGTCATTAGCTGGGGACAAGCCAATTTATCAGTGTGAGTTGTGTCCGGCGACTTGCGGAAGGAAAACCGATCTGAGAATCCACGTACAAAAGCTCCACACGTCCGACAAGCCCATCAAGTGTAAGAGGTGCGGCAAGCAGTTCCCCGACAGATACACCTTCAAGGTGAGGTATTGTTTTTAATGTTGAATCAAAACAAAATATTTTTTTATTTATGGTGACTTAGAAGCTGGCAAAATAAGCGGGTGAACTCTAAGAAAACATCAATGTTGCAGGTCCACAGTAAGTCGCACGAAGGGGAGAAATGTTGGAAATGCGACCTCTGCCCTTACGCGTCTGTCTCCCAGCGGCATTTGGAGTCCCACATGCTCATTCACACTGACGAAAAACCATTTCAATGCAAGCAATGCGACCAGGTGAGTAAATAAAAATATCCGCTCCTTGTCTGGGAAGTTTTCTTCTTGAACTCTCAGGGCCCCACGTCAGAAATGTGCAGGTTAAGGGCCCTTGGGACAATCTCAGCAAGCTCACTATCGTTAGTGGTAATCAGAACAACTACAGCGTTCTACCTTGCCAGGAATGTGCACTCGGTTCTTGTGCTTTTCTCTCTTATCGCTTGACTATTAAGCCAGCAATTTTCATTTACACATTCTCGTCTTTCCCTGTCTTCCCCCATGAAAGAGTTTGCAGTTTTTATAACAGAGATTAGAACCTCAACTCGATGTTTTCCAGGCATTCCGACAGAAGCAGCTGCTGAAGAGGCACCAAAACCTCTACCACAACCCGAACTACGTTCCGCCTACGCCGAGAGAGAAAACTCACGAATGCCCAGAGTGCCAACGAGCTTTCAGGTACATTTTCATCTTGTATGGTCTCGGGCTTCCTATTTTCGAAGCTGCTACAGCAAGGAGCCTCTGAATTATGCGGAAATATCAAATAAATTAGAAGAAAATAAAGTAGTAGCGAAAATTAGAATTTCGCTCAGTTTGTGGTGCTAACTCAGTTCTTGCTCCTACCTGCTGAAGGTTCTAAACTGACAAGATTTCACAAGTTAAGAGGGGTTACGTTTTGTTTCAGGCACAAAGGCAACCTCATTCGTCATATGTCCGCTCACGATCCTGAGAGTTCAGCTCAAGAAAAGGCGCTAGCTCTGAAACTCGGCCGTCAGAAGAAAATCCAAATCATCGACGGACAACAGGTACAATATAAAGTGCATGTTCATTTACAATTGACGGTGGCTCCGGACGTGATTTTTACACTCTTTAATGTCTCAGGTGGAAGTGATGCCGGGGATGGATGACGATGAAGAAGACGAAGACGATGAAGGAGAAATTGACAGTTCCGTGATGGCAGTCGAGGGCTCTGACGGCCAACAATACGTCGTTTTGGAAGTCATTCAACTACCGGTTAGTACAATTGCTGTTGAACCAAGCACGGGCGTAATATTTGTGGTCGACCAGAATGAACTTTAGACACAACCTCTCGTCGAAGGATGATACAATTTCTGATGATTGATAGTGTGAACGTTAGGATAAACGTCAACCCTCTTACCATGTCACTCGTTCATGTCTTCAGGATGGAGAAGGGCAGCAAGTTGCCATGATCCGAGGGGAACATGCTATTGACCGCGCAGTCGCCGCCCTCAACTCTGCCACTGGCTCTTCAGTAGATGGCGAAGAAATCCTCCCCGACGTAAAACCTGACCTGAGTGAGTGTAACCCGTTTGGCCATGAATTGTGTGTTTAAATGATGTTATTATAAAGTACTGTCAGTACTAAAATGATTCCATATTCTCCTCTAGGTGCTGAAAAGAAGACGGCGGAACTTAGGGAGGACATGCAAAACTGTTTTGGTTTTGACGAAGACGAAGATGGAGATAAGGATGATGAAGTTGACGCTACTAAAGACTTACGAGTGATTTCGTCCATACGGTAAAACAAGTGAGTGACATGCCCTACCGTCAAATCCAATTGAAAGGAAAGCGAGTTGCTGGGACAGATCCGCTCGGTAAGCAGCAGGGTTGGTAACCTGACTGAGAAGTTGCTGTTGGCATAATAACGAAGGTGTTCCCGAAAACGAGCTGTTCAGCAAGTACCCAAACTTGCGCAACCCCGAAATAATCAAATAGTGGATGATGGTGAACTCTGAAATTTTGGCATATGAATTTGATTTCTTTTCAACGCTGATTGACGTGATGTTCTTGATTCGACTTAATTTTTCGGAATAATGACCAAAATCTGTTTATTTGACGTCCGTTTCTTCATTTTATAAGCCTGTTTTCAGATTTTCAAGGGGATTAATTTTCGAGGTTTGATTAAACAAATTTAAAAATTGGAGAAAAAATATAAAATTATTATTTAAAAAAAAATAAAATAAGAAATTTAGTGTTACTAGCGCAAATTTGAGATCTTTTTAGCTGTCAGGGTACCTGATGGCGTTGGTGGCAGGCTTCACCTTATGGATACCTTGTCCAATTTAATAACTATAAACTCTTTCCTAAAATTCAAACCACCCCTTTGCCATTGTCACCGCATTTAATTTTATTTCGTTCTACTTCTCGCAGGAGTTTAGCTGAAGCCACTTCGAAGGTTATTATATCTAGTCGCACTTTCCCTCACCGCTGGCATCGTCGCACTTCTCGAAGGATTCTACTTTCATCTTTCGCCTATCCGCTGCCAAGGAGTATATTTATAACGAGTGATACAAACTATAAGTGGTTCACATTTTCCAGGATATTTGTCATTTTCTGTTTAGAGCTAATCGATTATTGTGGGGACACGTTTATTGGATAAACCTGACGCTCACCGCCAATGTCCCCAATATGAATTTTTTATCGTTGATGTGGGTTTTGATTCTTGAATAAGGTACCTATTGCATGCCACGCTTTTCTCTCCGACGTGTTGCCTCGCTTACTATATGTCATTCACTCGGGCGGAGATGTTTTGCCCTCTCAATGATTCACTGAAAAGTTTTAAGAAATCGGTAATAGTCATACTTAGAATCAACTATCCAGATGTCTTTCTCGCAATTCATTCTTTTCAAAATAATTTGAAAACAAAACAACCTCAAACTTGGCAACCCGAATTTGAAGGGAAAACATGTTTTAACTCGAAGAGTTTATGAATTTACTCAATTAATTGCAATTTCAGAAACCATAAAAATTCTTTCCCTTTCTGGAATAGTGTCCAGTTGGGATAAAATCGCCAAATCTTGTACAGCTAACCTAATTTAGCCATAAATATGCAAAAAGTTGTCATGAAAATCTTACAAACTATAGAGCTGATAGTACGAATGAGTTAATTTGTGTTTTTGTTGTCGCTGTATAGTACTCGCTGCTTCAATGAGATAACTGTAAATAATTGGAAGCGTTCTATGTACAATATTATAATATTATTTTATTTAGCTAATTTATATTGGTAGTTAATGTTTTGTTTCGAATTCAGTTCTGATTTCCCCCTATTTAAGAAGTCATGATTTGTTCTATGACATTGTAAATTATTTTATCATATTGAAAGTGATTACGTCAAATAAAAAACTGATCTTATCATCATCCGTTTCATGAGTTTTTTTATTCCTGGAAAACTTATAAGTATCCCACCTCATTCTAGAATTAGAATTATAAAATTTTTGGAGTGGATCTTGTTCGACTGAAGGGAGAGAGTAACACCTATATGTGGTAATTTCTTTTATTTTTATAAACGCATTGACATTTACTGTCGTGACAACTCTGGCTTTCTTACTGTGTTCAAAATTATATAAAGATCTTCCCGTTATTTCATCATTTAACTGTATTAAAATTTCTTGTTTTTACATTGTTTCCATCATTTCAGTGTCTTCTTCACCACTTTGTCGAGTCGAAACTATTTTCTTGATGAACATTATAGAATATTTGTTGAAATGCGCCAGTTTAGACAGGTCCTGATATTTACGCTGTATCCCCTTCTGCAAGGCCAATAAAATGTTCATCGGCGGTGATTTAGTCCGGATGAGAAGATGCTTGATCCAGATGAGGTAAAATTCGACAAATTTGGACTGATCGACTATTTGCGAGATGTACTCTAAAAGTTTATCGACGTAGATGTGAGGCAGGTTAAGGGAACAGATTTCGATGTCTTCTGGTGGAACGCTTTCGACGACTTCTTTGATAAGGGGTTTTTCGTTGAGGCGAAGTGACATCATGATGGCTTCGCTGTGGCGTTTTTCTTTCTTGGCCGCTCTGATGGTCGCGGGAGTGATGCTTTCTTCGAGGAGAAATGGATCGAAAAGTTGTCCGGCGTCCAAGGAGTAAATTAGGAGACCTTCGGTGGAGGCTAGGGCCCAGGAATGGTTCGTAGGTGAGAACTGAAGAGCGAACACTCGTATTTCAGGTTTGAAGGCTCTAGCTGCCATCTCAGTTTTCTTAGCTCCAGGCAACCGTATAGCGTTGGATGTTCCATCTCCGCTCATTTCAATTAAGTCTATATTGCCAAATTCCGTCATTTTTCTTCTATTTATAAAATCGTCGACAGCGTCCAGAGATCGATTTTGCGTCACTTCGTATCTTTTGACGATTATTTCTTCCTGCCTGCTGTAGATGCAGACGTATTTCGACTGTCCGCCAGCGATGATGTAGTTGCCATCAGCTGAATAGCATAACGAAGTGAATGCCTTACCCTGTTGTGATTTTTTAGCAGTGACCAAATCCGTGTCAGATCGACCAGACGTCAAATCATTTTTCCCTTCAATAAAACCCAATTGCCTAGCTGTGACAGGGTCGAACATCGATACTTGGCCGTCGAGTGTTGCAACAGCCACTTCTTTCCCATTTGGGCGATACGTCACTGCGAGACAGTCCGAACCTAATCGAATCACCTCGTTGGACATGGAAGTGTCGATGGCGTTCCAAATCCGAATTGTTTTGTCCCAACTCGCTGAAGTTAGTTCTGTAGAAGTGAGGCCCGGGTTAAATGCCAGAGATACGACAGGACCTTCGTGGCCAGCCAGGACTTCCAGTAGTCTTCCAACTTTCAGCGACCAGAGGTAGATCTCAAAAACATCCTGGCCACCAGCAGCGACAAATTCACTACTGGAATCAATTGCCAAGCTGGCGAATTGCACTGGGCGAGGAGTCGTTAACGTTCGAAAATTTCTATAACGTAACATGTCGAAAGCTCGTACTGTGCCGTCAACTGACGCAGACACGATGAATTTTCTATTCCGTGCAAAACGTACTCCAGTCACTCCCGAAGAGTGTTCTTTAAACGTGACGAAACAAAAACCGGTTAAAGTATTCCACAATTTTATTTTACCGTCGTCTCCACCTGTTGCTAGAAACTGGCCGTCGCCAGAGTACTCCAAGCAGGAAATCGCGGCAGCGTGTCCCTGCTGCTTCAGTATGTAAGACTCGCTTTGCCACTCCCACACGAGCAGTTGTCCGTGGTTTTCGCAACCCAAAGCGATCCAATCTCCGGTGCAGTTGAACGTTATGGAGCTCACCGACGTGTCTGTAATGCTCAATGAGTGGATGAGATTGACGTCAGGCAGTTCGTACAGGAGAAAAGCGCCGTCGTGCCGGCCAACGACGAGAATGTGAGACTTCTGGTGGTAAGAGGCAGTCGAAATCCTCGATTTGTCCGTTTTTAAGAAGTTCTTCACTTTTAGTTTGTACCTTAATTTTTCAACTTTTCGACTCGTCTCTTCGTCATCGGATTTGTCGTCATCTTTGTCTTCTTCCAATTCGGCGTCGCGTAGCTCTCCACGCATAAGATCAACGTCATCGTCTTGTTCATCGTCGGGGCGGGATTTCTTAGGATCAGGCGCCTCTTCGCGGAGGTCCACAATTTCGCTCAGCTCGCAAGAGGCTTCCCACAAGTCAATACGCCCATTCCTGCTGATAGTCACCGCATTCATGGACTGATCTTCAAAAAACGCACCCACCATAACATCATTGTGTCCGCTAAAAGTGCAAATTCGAAATTTTCTAGACTTCTTCATCGAAAAAATTCTCGCTGTCGTGTCTCTGGAACCGCAAATCAACTGCCCCGAGTCACTCGACCAATCCATACACGTGACGTCATCGTACGCCCCGTGGAATACTTTTTCCAAAACGAACGGATTATACTCCCCTAAATATTTACCGGGAGCTCGAAAAACGTGCACAGTTCTCCCTTTAGCGAAAGCAACGTATTTACCGTCCGGGCTGAATTTGACACAAGTAATGACGTGTTTGAAATGATGTGTGCACACCAATGATCGGCTGATCAAACTGATCAAATGCGCGTCACCCTGCTCATTGACCGCGATCAGCGTTGAAGAGTCCGGGGATATGGCTAAAGTGGTGAAATTGAATCTACTCTCAACCGGTAAACTGCTGCTTTTGTTGTCCTTCAAATCAAACAGAGATATGCGATTACCCACAGGACTGATGAGGCTGTTGCCATCTCCGGTGAAGACGAGGTTTCCCTTTTTGTACACGGCTCCCAAAATATTCGAGAATTTAAACGAGAACTTCATTTTTACTTCAGGTCTTCATTCAACTATTTACTCCTTTCAAAATATTGTCCTCAATCTCATCGTCTGGCTCTACAACATTCGTATGGGACAATTCCTTGACATGATAACGATACTGATGATAATTTGTTAATGTATAATTGTTGAACACTTCACATATTCACGAAACTTCTGCAGTTTTACCAAAATATCAAATAACACGTGAGGACCTCTCAAAACAACACCACATTTTCTGTTATATAGATTAGTGAGATAACGAACAGTGTTTCTCTCAGTAGTACCAACTACTTGGAAAAGTGTGAACCATGCCGACATTGTGCCGTGGC
Source organism: Cyrtorhinus lividipennis (assembly GCA_019603395.1). Lineage (NCBI taxonomy): Eukaryota > Metazoa > Arthropoda > Insecta > Hemiptera > Miridae > Cyrtorhinus > Cyrtorhinus lividipennis. The sequence continues at coordinate 4,584,344 of CM034002.1, read as the reverse complement.
GTGGCGTGCCGCACCGTGACCTTCAGTGGAAAAAAAATGTCGGCGGACGAAATTCTTTGAAAACTAGAAAACTACGGTGTGCGTTCAGGCATGACCGGCAATGTGACTCTCCGACACGTTCCGTTCTCTTCCGGCAGCCACCGTGAAAACTAAAAATACGTCCTTGCCTATATTTTAGGTAAAATACGGACGTGAAGAAGTTTCACTTGTAAATATTTTCTGTTTCACCTCATTATGGTACGTTACTGTGTGAATGGCAAAGAGAATTTCATCACGGATGTCACCGGAAGCTACGAAACACGGAGAGCATCGGTGCCGTCCCGTCACGGCTGTGTGTGGATTGTTTTTCGGAGGCCCGATTCTCGTAAATTCAGATACCTGGAAGGTAAAGAAGGGTGTCTTGATTATTATTATTTAATTTTTTTTTTTTTTCAATAGCCATGAGACCTTGAAGTATCCTTTTCCCCTCACGAATAAGATACTCTATGAATAATAAGCCACTGAGGTATAATTTATTTTTAAATATTTTCGATTCTAATTTTTTTAAAGGTATTGAACGGGTGCCAGAATTGTGATAATTTTCAGTCACCAAAACTGCACAAAACTTGGGATGTGTTAAACCCCAAGTGAGGCACGCGATATATTTTTTTTTTTCATGGCTGGACCAACTAAAAGCCAGAGGAAAGTATGAGGGGAAATCTGGGGGTAATGGATTAATCAGGGGAATGAGTTGACAGGCTATTAAAAATTTATTGTAAATCAAACACGGCATGAGACGTGTGTCAGAAAGCGTTCCTACTCTGTTACTACAACTTCGTAAAAGTACCGGTAGAGCGCTCTAAAAACCCTCTCATGGTTCCGTGCTGAGGGAGTGAAAGGCACCGTGAAATGAAAGACGCCCGACACAAAATTATCCAAATTTGATCATGTATCATCAACCTAAGAAAAGAAGTGAACTTGAATTTCGGTTGAATTGTGCGCATCTTCACACTAGAAGAAAACCCTAATTTTAACCTCAGGTTACGGAGTAGCCATAAAATAGATTGCACATCATTCCGCCATGTCTGATTGTGATAAGGGCTCCAATTGATAGTAGAATCGAGCATTTTAGCCCAACGCGCACCGCGAGGTCGGTTTCTGGAGGAAAGGTGAAGGTATTTTTGCGATTTGCTATCAATTTCATTGGATCTTGGGATCTTTCTCGAATAATCCACCGATGATTCAATAGTGAACACCCGACAGAAAAACTTCATATTCCGCCCTACGTACTCAGTTGAGCATCTTCCGGTTAAGCGGCGAGAAAATAATACTTCTACCTTCTGAATTTAAGACCGCAAGTATCAAAATGTATTGTAGAAACACCCTCAGGTGTATGAGGATTTCCTCGAAATTGTTAAATCAACAGCATCCGCTTCTCGTTCGGTCACACGACTTGTACAGCGCCGCTGCTTTGGGTATCAACGGATATGAAATTTCCCGAACTAAGGTAAAACAACAGTTCGAAAACGTCGAAAAAAGATTCAGGGAAAAAATGGAAGAAGTCGTTAAACCTGATGCTACCTCCGCGACGGTATTCACAGAAGACTTGAAGAACATGATTCACATAGCAGAGGATGACGACATCCCCTTGGTTCTCAACATGATTTCAAAATTCTCTGTACAAAATCGAGATATGCGGTTCGGTTCCTACGTTTTCGGGCCAGTCGTTATGAGGATGTATCATTACTTGAACAAGCCCCATGACGCCCTGAAGGCTTTCAGAGAGCCCGCTCTAGACGGATTCTTCGACCAGTTGGTGACCTTTCAAATTTTGATGGACTTGCTGTTGAAGAACGGAATGTACGACGACGTGCTAGCGGTTTTCTCAGAAGTCGTTGCCAAGCAGCTCCAAGGTGCTATGTATCCGAAAAACGTTGTTGTCATCGCGTTTGCTGCTTGTTACAAGAAGAACACTAAAGATTCCCTCGAGTTTTCAAAGAAATTGTGGTCGGATTTGAACTCCGTGGGTCACTACCCGATGAGGAGAGCGGCTACGTTTGCAGCGGCTTTGGCAATTCGACAAGGAGAGCCGGCAGTTGCGATAGAGATTTTAACTAACGTGAGAAAACAATCTTATGTCACCGTGAGGAATCTAAAAGTCGCGGCACTGGCGGATTTGGGTCGACCTGACGACGCTTTACCTTTACTCAGAAACGTCCTAGAATTCAGCGACACCGGCAACACCACAACGCACACGTTTTGCAAGGAGACCCTGGACAAATTGGAAGAGTCCCTGAAAAAATTGAACCAGCAGGAACTCATAGACGAGTACAATTCTATCGCGTCCAAAATGAGAGACTTCAAGCTCATCGACGATAATCCCCTGGACACTCAGCTGTGCGCTGAGATCGATTTAATTCAGAAAAAGGAGGGGAATACTCGGCAGTATCGCCAGCGAAACAGCTTCGGAGGTTCGAGGCCGGGTGTTATGAACATGATGTGACCAGTTGACTTTACGTGTAAATTATCGCCTCTAGATTGTAGTTTTGTTGTTTATTAGTGAACAGTGTCAGCATTTTGTCTATAAGAATGCCATAAATACACGAGTAATACCTCCAGTGCTTACGCTTCTTCGGTTCAGGTTTGGAATTTCCTAATCCCTTAAAACTAGGAAGCGAATTAAGAAGTTCTCATTGTCAACCGTAGTATTGAACCTTAATAATTTTGACTCATTTCATGATTTTACTCGAATATGGCTTGATTGAAATTTAGCAGACACGTAAAATTGATTTTTACGATTTAAAAAATATCAATTTAACAAATCATTATTAAATAATCAAAATTGTCTGTGTCCGAGCCGATCAATCTGAATAACCTCTTCTTAGGCCCTTGACTAAAATTCCCCAATCGTCAAGAAAGGAAGTAGGATATGAATAAATAAACTTGAGATTCTTTAAAACCATGACGAGTTGTCATATTGAATGGATTGAGAAGATCCCTCACCAAATACGGAGTGCCGATGGTAAGTGCAGGACAATACGGGCTTAAATGGTGTAATTTTCTAGATTTTTGGCGCTCGGTTCAGATGTACCCTTGACGAACTCGCTCAAGGCCTAAACCGAAAAATATTTAAACAACAAAATTGTGAAAGAATTGGCAGCGTTTTGAAGTAATTTCGTATATTGTTCACAACAAATAAACTATTATAACTAGTAACTACCTAATCCAGTAATGTAAAATGTAATTATCGTAACAATTTGTCATTCTATTGCAAAATGGCTTGTGCATTTTATTGCAAAGAACGATTTGATAAGCCTTTCTGATACCTATTTGATAAGCTCCCAAGCGGCCAAAATATTTCTTCTCAGGACCTTCAAAATAAGGCAGAGTAAGGATGTGCCTGTGGGGAAAATTGTTCATCGACTGGAAAAGATAGTGTTGTCCTCAGCTTTTTTGAAACTGTCTTAGTTATTAGTGTAAAATTAGTGGGACTAGCATGATAATATAGGCGGTCATGACCGCTAGCTAGCTAAGGTGACAGCGACACGCATGAAGCTGAATTAGAATATGGCCTCAGACTGAGATTAAGATCCACTAAAATTTTTCAATTTTTAGTTTTTTTTTTATATGACTATTGAGTGTTAACAATAAATTGGTTGTAAGTTAAATCACACCACCATATTCATCAACTGTCGTCGTTAGCGTCATTTTACCATCCACCCACCGAGGAATTTTCATTATAGACAATTTAAAAAGTTTCGCATGAGTAAAAGTCAACTTTGATGATGACAATAATGATAATACATTTTTATAGATAGAGGCTAAAGAGTAAACTCCAATACTACATAGTAAACACTGAATATTGATACGTCTATAAATCTATCGACAAGAGACTACGAGTCATCTAGATTGAGAGATATTGAGTCAAAAAATTGTTTATATCATGAAAATCAAATAATAGAGGTCGGGCATACGAAATCAGAGGAACAACAACAAACCAAAGGCGCCCTAAGGAGAAGAACGATTTTGTTCAGTCGTGCTTCAAGCGGGAAAAGCTCGAATTGACTAGAAAGTATGAGCGTTGCGACAGACGCCACATCCCAGAGCGAATTCTTCTCCCGTTGGCGGATGCTTGACATGGAGCGGGCACTCGTCGCCTTCCAGCTGCTTCGCTTTAGGACCTGATAATAAAGGACGAATTTGATTAGCTCTAAAAATTAGACGAGTAACGTATGTTTGCATTTTATAATTTTTAGGTTTTAGGCGTTAAAGACGAATTTTGGGGACATGAGTGTCCAAAGTCGACGAAAATTTCATCACACGACGTTTGTCGGAGTATGGAAATGGAATTCTCATTATAGAGGAGAGGTGATCGATTGAATCTTGTATTAGTTCTTGATATTTTCCGAGGATGAAGAGAATGATTTAAAAAAACAGGGAAGTTGTGAATGTAACATTATTATTAACAAGGGAAACTGCTTATTTTGAGATGATTTCGCTCAGTCACCGATCGTGTTGCTGATACCTATTCGTACACCTGTGATGCCTGATCTCGACCACAGATAAGCCGCTTTCACATAGGCCTATCCGAACGTCTAACGTCAGCGAGCGTCAGCAAACTTCCGAAACCGAACAGCCACGAAATATCGAAGGAGGGGAAAACGATGACCGACTTCGGTCGACTGGAGAAAAGCGAGGAGCTGATAAATTAAATATGGGTTGATTAGATAGCGAACGTTTGGGTGTGCGACTACGAGTGAGTACTCAGAAAGCAAACATCCTCAAAACACCCTCACATTGTCGAACACCAATGGTACTCGTAATAAAAGCCTCTGTCAACGTACCTGCAGGGCAAGCCGGCAGCTCTGACTTTGGAATGTTGGTCACTCGTTGGAAGTCGTCGTGACAGGCGTTACAAAAATGAGTCGAACCGAAGCAAAAGAAGACAGCGACAGAGCAGCAATATCTGCATTTGTACTCCAGAAAGTCGGCCGCGTGTTTCGGGCACATTTGGGCTCTGGAAACGTCGGAACAGGCGCCGCAAACGAGTTCGGCCGGGTCGAAATCGGCGCTACCGAGCTCTAGATCGCATCTTGCTTCCCCTCCATAGTACGCCTGCAAGAAGGAAACGGCATGCGAGAATTGAAAGAATTGCCTAGCTGACTATACGCAACACGCTTACATCTAGTCACAAGGCTACAGACCCTCTCTGAGGCAAGAAAAATATATATTTAACATTGTCCTATAACTTTCTTCTCCAGCAGGATCCTCAAATGAATAACTTACTTTCTTGCATTTGAAGCAAACGTAATACGCGTAACGATCCATAGCGTACAGGGCGGGGTCGGGGCGACCTTTGTCAAGACCCTCGTATTCCAATCGCATCAAAGCTTTGCGCCTGACGTCTTCCATGAGTTCTCTCACTGGCTCAAGCAATTTGAGCAAAACGACATGTTCAACTGGCGCCTGCAACATAGGTTTCAGAATTATTTCCAGGACGAAACAGAAATATTAATGCAAGAAGATGAGGAAAAAAGGAATTACGTTATGGATTATGAGTAAGAATACTTGAGTAACTACGCCCCACGGGGAAGGAACGTCAAGTCGGTTGAAAAAAAAATACTCTTAACTGAGAAAGTGAATCACTTGTATTGGTTTTTAGTTTTAACTATTCCCTAAGATAGAGCGGACCATCTTCACAAGCACTCTGGTGGGTATTTCTACCGACTACAGTATTTAAAAACGTTTAATTATTGTTGCTGTCTCAGACAGGAATATATTGCTGGTGCGGTTCATTAAAAGGTCTGAAAACATCACGGGACAGGTCGTAAACATTGTACGGAAAATAAGAATTATTATAGATAAAGAAGAAGAAATGAAAAATATAAAACTAGATAGCATACCTTGCAAATGGGGCACTGGGCGAATGAAAAGGTAATCCTCGGTCCGGCCCACCTCTTGATGAGTACGTTACGGCAGCAGTGAAGATGGAAAACATGACCACATTTCAACTGAAACAGAGGATTACGAATAGGTACAGGGCTAAGGTGGTTCTATACAGAACCAGCTAATTTATTCCTACCAATGGGTGCCTACAATGGAACAACACATACCTGGATTGCTGGAGCTGACGAAAGAGCTTCTGTGAAACATATCATGCACATATCATCAGCGTCTTGTTTCAATGAGGAGGCCCCAGCGCATCCGTGAAGGCAAGGTAAGCAATCGTTCTCATTGGCTATACCACCGCACAGATGCCCACACGCGCCGACCTTGCTACAGGCGTTTCTCGCGTGTTCCTGGAAATTACGAAGCAAGTATACTTACGAGACAACCAATTTATGGGGAACTACAAAAACGGAAGTCAATGGCACAACTGTGTTTTCTCCAAAAAGTTTCGAAAAGGGTACATTTCACATAAATTTTTAAAATGTAGGTAATTGGCTAAAATTGGCTAAAATGTAGGTAGGCTTGTTGCAAGAGTGGTCAGCCAAACATGGCCAACAACTTCTAGCCTAATTGGACATGAAGGGCAGGTTTGGTCGCCAACAGACGTGTTGCAGACCACCGCCAATTGCTACATCTCATTAAGAACGACAAAATATTGGACGGTGGCTCTGCGCTTGCGCAGAACCGTTTGCGTGAGTTCTGAACTGCACTAGGAAAAGACCAAATGGCTATATTTGGGGGCGTTTTCGTCATGTTTGTTGAACGAACGAAACAATACTATGATGAACCAACGCACAGTCCTAAGGTAGAAACAAGATTCACTTAAATTACCTGGCATTCGGGTGAAACACACACGTTGCCAATCGATAGCAATCCTGAGGATCCTGAAGCACCACAGAACCTGCAAACCCCTAGAGATGACGACTGCGAGCGCGCGCCTTCCCGAAATTCAACTAAAGCTTTGAGAGTGCTGCAATCTGCCAACAGGAGAGCCCAGAACAGTTTGGTGCGTCCACACCCTTCGTGGAGATCGACTTTGATGGCCTCCTCTTCCTCTTTACAAACCTACAACAATTTTAGATCCGTTGTGAAATTGAGCGTGACTCTCACATGAAAATGAACCAAAGGGAGATAATATTCACGAAAGCTCACTTGTCTTTGGTGCATACGAGTTCGACGATGCAGGTGTAGGTAGCGGTCGCATTCAGCGCAGAGGCTTCCGCAGACGTTACACTGAATTATGGCGTTGGTCTCTCCATCGTCGTGGTTGCTGCATGTGGGCTGAAATCAAGGATCAAACATACTAGACATGAGGAATATCTGCAAAAGGGACGATGAATTGACGCTCTGGCAATACTTCACATCCGCCTGTGACTGGTACAATAAGTGTTTAAGAGTAAAAGATGATTTGTGCAAATGTCCGGACACCCTTCCACTGTCACATTGCCTAGACTTACTCTGGGCGGTGGAGGCTTGTCATCGGAAGCATTCCTCCACTGACCGGATGACAATCTTTCCACGTGGTCTCGATCAAGAACGCAGAGAGACGCAAGAGCTAACCACAGGGTCGGGCTTCTCAGACACTCGTTTGAACTTCTCTGCCCCTCACTTAGCCTGGTCAAATTGAGGATGTTTTCCGCTATGGCTCCTTTCGTCACGTTAGCCCACGCCTCGGAGAGTTTACCCTGGAAGACGAGTCAGTTCAAGACTATTGTGAACGCTCAACACAATGCTGTATTGTACGGTTTTCAATTTAGCAATATTTTACTCACAGAAGCCATATCTCTAATAAGAGCAATCGTGTCTTCGGCTAGTTTCCTCGAAATGCATCCTCTGAGCCACCACCGAGCCCCAACATTGTCTCTGGGATGAATGCAAGTGGCCAACGATATGGAACATACAGCTTTGCCTTCTTTGTTCCCTTTCGTTTTTACTTGGACCGTAAGAGCTTTTGCAATACAACTCAAAAACACGTCCAATATTCCCATGCTAGAAAAACAAAGAATACTTGAATGAAAGCCCACACGTCCAGAATCAATAATATTTCTGAATAGTTGAAAAAAACATACTTTCCGCTGTCGAACGTGCCACCTTCCGTAGACCGGCTTACGGTTGAAGCAACGCTGAAATCTGCTGGGGGAAGCTCCCTAACCCCCATAATATGAGCAAGAGTTATTGGTGGTACTTCAGCTAGCATTCTTCTCAAGAGAGCAGTGACCTGGAAGAATGACCGAAACCCTTAAGGTTTGAGGAAGCAACACTACGGCATATCACATTGAGGAGAAAAAAAAAAACCGATTCACTTACCTGTCTTTGCACCCGAGCAGACCCAGTGTGCAAGAGAGTGAGCAGGTCTGACAGAAGACCATGCTGGTGGGCCAAATAACTTCGTCCTACCGCAGATCCACTCAGAGCAAGGACCATGGACAACATTTCAAAACAATAAGTGTCTGGGGCTTCGCTCGCTGTGTTGTGGGAAGCTGAGCAGAGACGGGTCTCCCATTCATCCCGCATTACTTGAGCTTCCTTTCGGATGGCTTGGACAATATGCACGCAGACCTACACGAGAGGCAGAGTTGAACATAGTTATATTTGTTAATAAAGAAGTTGTTGATTAATTCATAAGTCATCGATGGGCAAATGTGACTATATAAATACTTCGTACCAATTCAATAAAATTCACAAACAATTTGAGGATACGCCAATACAATTTAAATAATAGAAATGGACTTCAGGATTTGTATCAGTATTACGCATAATGATTTTTCAACATTTATACCCGATTATTTTGAATATTTTTAATGTTATTTAATTTAGAGCACGGCCTAAAAGGCATATTAAACAGAAACACTACGGAAAATTTTGTTTTTATTATTTTTAAATTAAAGAATCTCGTTTAGTAGTGTTTTGAAAAAAGCTCACAAATTATTATTTTTTACACGAATGAATTCATTTAAATGTAAGTTGTTGAAGTATGCGAATTTAATTTAATTAACATAACGTAAAGTCGTGCCGTTTGCTAGTAGTGAGAAGAGTACAGGAAACAACACAGTAACATGCAGGAATGCAATAAGCTTTGACCTGTTTTTGCAAGTGCGTCAGTTTACTTCGACTAAATAGAATTCCAACCATATGCTCTTTGAGGTCGTTATTACCCTCGCCCCCTTCGGCTTCATCTTGCTCACCAGTTATTAATTTGCCAAAGACCTGCAACAATGAGTATCATTGAAGTTCAACATAGAATGGATGTCAGCTAGCAACCGCCCATTAAAACTGCCTTAACTTACCAGACTAGTAATCAGCCTAAAAACTCTCAACGTTTCAGCTTCAGTGTTGCGCTGCTGAATCGTGTGGGCTGAGTTTTGAGGGCTCACTTTCAAGCTTTCCCCGTCCGATTTCCCCAAAACTCGCACTTGTCGAATTCTCATGGAGTTGTCTCCACCTTTAAGTTCTAATCTGATCACATTATGTGATTTTTCTGTGGAAACAAGGAATGTGCGGGAAATGGATGTCAGACGAGGTCTCAGTAGAATATTAGGATCAACTTAAGAATTAGTTAGAAAACAAACTCCATCAGCAACAGATGGAGCTGGCTCAGGTGCAGGAATGATAGAAAGGCTTAAATTACCCACATCGGTGAAACTCACCAATGATGTTGCAGCTTATCCAACCAGTGGCTCTGCTTTCAACTTCTACAGTCCTTAGTTTGAACAGCTCATCGATGTTGGGACCAGATTGGAATGTAACGCTCGAGACTTTATTCTGGAAATATAGAAAAGTGAATCATAAAGATGTCCTGATGATGGCAAACTATGTTTAGTATGGCGTTTATGTGTACTAACCCCCAGGTCGCGGCAATTGTCTATATGAATGTAAACAACCATGGGTTCAGCCTTAGCAGCGCACGTAATCGTAAGAGTTTTGGTTTTATTTCGATCCTCGTCTCCGGATTCCCAGAAGGTTTCAGTTGAATTGTCTGTCAGGCTGCCAACCATGGCTTGTCTGGAGGAAGCTTTGATCTCAATGTTACTTGAGAGATCTGTTAATCCCTCAACATAACTAGTGATAAGCTGAAAATAGAGCCACGTAAATATGAATAGGCAATAGCATAATCGATCAAAGAGTTAGGCAAGATTAAGGAGCGTACTTGAGATGGGCAAGATACATGGCTCTCCTGCATGCTAGAAGAATCCTCTTGCTCCTCTTCTGACCGAGACAAAATTTTACTGATGTTGCTGAAGACATGGCTCCTAAAATGACCAAATCATACCCGAAGTGATTTTTTTGAAAACCAAAGTGACTCATCAAAAAGCTCCAATTGGTTCTGAACCCCACCTGTGCAAAAAGACGTGATCCGCCTGGGTGAAATTAATTCCCCAACACCTGACGGCCATTTGCTGAAGAGCTGAGCCCATTGGGAGAAGCAGCATCAGGTCAGCGATGGATTGTAAAAGATTGTGGAAGGTCGACGGCAGAGGGTGGACAGCATCACCGGCAATGCCCATGTCGTTCAGAGGATGTTCACATACTCCTCGCATTTCCTGTACGTGTAAAATTATAAATGTTTTATTAATAACTGACGGTTCTGAAAATACAATTTTAGTTAAAGTTTGATGAAAGATGAACCAAAACAACTAACGTTGTCATCTTTACGGTCGTTGCGATCTGCGTCCATGTCCTTCACCTGTAGCTGAACCTGTCCAGGCTCTCCGTCATGTTCAGGAGGAATGGGAGCAGGGGTCAGGGCAGCAACAAACCACCAAAGGAGGTCGTGGAGGCAAGTAGGTTGTGTTACAGTATGGAGAAGCCAATCCAAAGCCTGCAACGATCCAACGATATTCAAGTTTATTTGTTGTCAGGCGATTGAGTGCCTGTAAAGAATTAAAGCTGTGACCAACCTGCATGCCATACACTCGACAAGTGGCTTTTCTGAGGGCTTGTTTCATAGCCAGGTGGAGGCTTGGGAGGTTGTGCTGTTGCAGCAGGAAAACTAATACAGGCCGTGACAAAAGGTCAATGGTAGCAGTTCCTTCAAGCGACGATGACACGATAGCTGATTGACTCATGCTTGGCACTAGCTTTTGTAGAGCAGCTGACGGATAACACAGTAGAGAAGATCCACCTTCTGCAAAAAGACGTAGTTTCAACGTTATGAGGGTTTCTAAGAATCAGAAATTGTTGACTTCGCTCAAAAAACCCACCGTTGCCCACATCGCAAGTGCTGTTGTTACGTTTCCTCGTAGCAAGAGCTCGTAGATCGATGTCCTTCTTGGCCCAGGGGGCCCCATTTGTGCCCATAGAGACAGAACGATGAAACATTCGACCTTTGCCGCTCTCACTGTCGCTGTCGCTGGTAGGCCCCTCGGAAAGCGGCTGTTAAACAAGAGCTCAGATGAAAATATTTAGGCACACATGTAAAATCATTTTCAGCCTTGTATTCTCAATAGAGACTCAACACTGTCAGGTACGAGCAAAGCTTACCCTGGAATGAGACGCCATATCGGGATCCTTGCCTTCTCATCACGACTTCCCCCGATGAGTCAAACGTGGACTGCCGCTCTCTCAACAAACTAGGATTGGCGCCCAGCGCCAGCAGACATTGGAAAGACCCTAAGCCGGGCCAGGCTTCCATCGGAGAGCTTTTAGGCCGAGAGTCACTGACACTCGAGTTTCCAATGCGTTTTGATCCACTAGACAGCTCGAGCAGGAACATGGCGTTGTTTTTCATGACCAGGTGAGTTTCCATTGGCACTGAGCACACGGAGAATATGTAGCAAATTGATCGCTAAACTGCAACGTTATAACAACGTTAAATAAGTATGATACTTACTAGGGCCAGAAGATGCAGGAGAGATGACTTTTTGCGTCAGTTGATTCGGAGGAGCCATAGTGGCCGCTTTTTTGCGACTGGGTTTTTTGACGCTGGGCATCGGTATTCCTTGTTTCTTGGCTCGCATGTATTTGTCTCGACAGGCATCGCAGAGAAGATACCAAGAACTGCCTCCAACGCCACCGTCGCCACAGTTGCCAGCCCAACCGACACAGAAATTACCTCCTGAATTGTATCCCTTGCCACCAGCATGACCTCCACAGCCTAGAAAAAGCGGTACTCTAATTTATATAAAAACGTGTGACAAAGAGGATGTTCAAAATAAGTATACGTACCTGCATGTGATTGTCTCATGTGATAAGTAACGGGATGGGGGAATACCCCTCCGCAGAGTTCGCAGGCGCCCATACGCTCGCCTGCTCCACGTCCACCTCCTGATTTCCAATCTTTCTTTTTCCTTGAGCTCCTCTTCCCGTCTGATTTGGGGGCTGTTGGGCTAGGGAGTATGCTGTTTAGGGCAAAAGCCTAGAACAAAAACGAAAAATTAGGGCGGACATATTAGTGTGTCCATGTCGATATCACGAGAAAAAAAATCTTGAAAGTAAAATAACTCAATAATGAAACCTCGCAAAATCACTTTAAAGCATTTTTCGTTGAAAATTAGCAGTAGAAACATGGTAGAAACTAGAAAATAAGTCTTACCTGGAGACACGTTTGAGTAAGCTGCCCCCAAAGGTGAACAAGGCATTTCAACGCAGGAGGCAGCACAGTGACTGTGTGTTCCCCCGTCGAAGACGTGGCAACCTGCTGAGATTGATCAGCTCCCGTCGCTGTACCGGGGGTCGTGATGACCTCTTCTTTGATGACGCTCTGCTTCCCCCGATGACGATTAGCGTTTGCGTTGGCTGCGGATCTCGTCAGAGTTTCCAAAGTGGACGGTTTGATATGCAAATAATTTCCCGCTGTTGAAACCTCTAGAGAATGTCTTTGATCAGCAGTGCGAGCTCTAACAAAAGAAAGAAAATAAATAAATAAAGCGTAAATCAATCAATTTTTTGCTCAAAGCGCTGACATTCGGAAACCAATACTTGAATTATACCTGTCGGTGTGTCTGGTCACTACTAGCGCTCCTTCTTTTGGAAGACTTGGATGAAATTTCAAAAAGGAAGCGCAAGCCATGGCATCGTGAACAATACCCTCGTGCCACAAAAACGCTGCGAACGTCGCCCTCAAACTTTCGGCAACTGAGGGACTCATGGCTTCCTTCACGGGACCTCTGCAAAAGAAAAGGATCCAATCAACGACCTATCTAAGAGAAACGAACTTGGTCCCAGCGGGTATATACATTACTCGAAGTTGCCAGGTAATTTGGGGTAGGCCACAAAAACATACTTATGTTGACGCGGAGGAGGAGACATGGACTTTTTCCCTCCTGAAGTATTTGCACAAGTCGGCACACGAGCCTTGCGGCCAGCGGGGCGCGATTCAGTTCCAACACTTCCTGATCCTGAAAAATCATCCGTAAACAATTATCTGTGAATCAATGAGACGTCAACCTAGTTTCACAAAACTAACCAATGCTGAAATGCTGCGGCTGGTTTTTACGGTCAACGCCCGCACTGTCTGGTGACGTTTGAGTCCCAGCCTGAGCCATGGATTTGGAGCTGGTAGAATCGGAGTCTTGAGTGAAATTGTTCTGGGCACATGAAACAAGGCCAAAGAGTACAAACTCAGTAATATCATCTAGGTTAAAGCGCAATAAATATGTACATTCTTAGAGAAATTATTTTAGAAAGTGTTTTTTTCAGCGAGAAAACAGGATTCCAACAATTTCAATAACCCATTTTCCAAATTCCTATTTTCACTCATTCCCTGCCTCCACTCGCACTTATACAATAAGATACAAGGTCACCCATAACTGGGTCTTCGATTGACTCTTAACCATCATTTTACTAAATTTTTCGATTTAACAATTTGAAAAACAATTAAATAACGATAATATTGATAAATTAAGGCTCCGGCCAAAAGAAAGTAATCACTAACTGAGTACTTACAGTGTCCTTATTCTTCCGAGGTGTTGAAGGAGTCGAGTTCGGGCTGTGAAGAGAAACACTTCCACTTGGGCTTGGCGTTAGATCTCGAGTCAAACTACTGACTAGGGCACTGGTGTCGCTTTGAGTCGAACCCCGTCTCTGTGATGCACTCTCGCCTCCAGCGACTGAAAAATATTTAATATGAACATCGACAGAGAAATGAACTTGCTTGCTGAAGGAGTTCGTAATCCAACAGGCTGGTAGGATCACGATCATCATTTTGTTCTAAAAATAAATTAGTTTATTGCCAAGAGTGGACGAAAAACTGTTAATGTACCAATAATAGATTGGGGTAATGTTCGATCTAAAAAATAACACGTTCCAAGAAAAAAAAAAACTGTACAACGACTTCACCTGCTGGGGACACTCCCATGCTTCGGGGTGAGCCATACGCCAAAGGGCTGCTACTCACGCTATCTTGTTGGAGTCCCAAGGAACTTTTCGCTCCTACAAAACAGAGTTACCCTCAAGAAATTCATGCTCTAATTAGGCTCAAAACATTATCCTTGTAATTATTTAAACGAGAAATATGCCTTGAATTTATAAGGCATGCAAAAAAATGAAGTGCTGCTGTGGGTAATCTAAAATTTATGGAATTTAAAAAATGGAACTGAATGAAACCAAAAGCTGGGAATTTACATAAACAACAGGTGACAGAGAAGGTAGCACGATTTAGCATTATGGGGAATTATGGTATCCAAACGGGTAGCCTGGAAAAATGCTGATCCTCGAAAATCAATTCTATGCAGCAAGAACTTCACAGTTTTGGAATCAGTATTAAATTTCTGGGCGAATTGTGCCGTTAATACTTCAATTCAAATCTTAAAAATTACTTGTAATTAATTAAAAATAAATAAATAAATCTCCAGGGAATTTCACTTACATTTTGAGAAGAAGGTTTAAAAATATTCAAATAGAGAAAAAGATTTGGTCTCAGGGTCGTCCCAATTGCTAGGGACAAAGTAATTCTATGAGTATTTTTGCCTACTAATGTTCTTCTTAAAACGAGCTATCAACACATCTTCAGTAACCACAAGGTATCCGTTTTCAATGGAACCCATGACTGTTGATTCATCAAGTACGAACAAAACGATCTGTCAAATGTAACTTCCCACGAGTACATAATTATCTGCCGTGTAGCAGCTATTTTATACAGGGTGACTCATGAGTTGTTTCCCTCACATTTAAATCATCAATTTTGGAACTTTATTAATTTGGAATCGTCAATTTTCTTGAAAATGTTGTAGTTTTTGAAAGGATTTACTACTTATCTCGAGAAGAGTAGAAAAATATTTCAGTTGGGCCTGAACTGTGTTCTAAATGACAGATTCGCAATTAAAACAAACCTGTTAAAGATTTTTTTTTCATTATTTATCCTTTCGTAGAATCCGAATCTGAATTAAATAGTGGTTAAAATGAAGAAAGTTATGGTCATGATTGTCCATTTCGCGTGTTCAACAATTTTGACTAAAACACTTACAAAAATCTAAAAAAAAGGTTTAATTCCGAAATTGACGATTGGGGGGCACCCCGTCGAGGGGAAAAGTACATCATGCTATATTATAGAGCTAATTTATATTTAACTAGGAATGGAAATGTGCCATGTGCAGGAGTGTTCAACTTCACCTATTCAATACTGTCAAAGAATGATCGGGCGGAACGAAAACACAGTGAACTGGCAAAACAATGGGAAGCTCAAACTAAATTCGTTAGGAAAAAAGTGAAAAGCCGGAAGCAATGAAATACCTTGGGTACGTTGGCGGCCCGGTGGTGCTATAAACGAAGAACTATAAGTGATATCATGCGAGGTAAAAAAATTACGAGGGGCTATTCCGTACAGGGTAACAACATCTTTACAATTTATTGTAATTGATCGGTACAGGGCAGTTTTCATGAAAAAACCTCGCATTGAAGATCGCAGCTACCCACGATAAATGCCCAATTATTACTCAGCCACGTGGATCATTATAGAACAGCCAGAATTTAATTAAAAATGACATCCAAGTTCAATAAAAACTTGAGATTTTCTCAAAGAAGTTATTAAATTGGAGACACAAGATAGGCACCAAGGCAGGTTGTTTCTGTACACGCCAAGCTGCTGCTGCTGCTGCATAAATACAAGTGTTCACGTTTAGGATTGTTGATCCTCTTGGGAATTCCTAGGAGGTTAACAACCGTAAACACGAAAACTCTGTATATACTCGTCAAGTAAAATAAACTGAGTGAATGGAGGTGTTGTGATTTTGAAAAACGGAAAATAATTTGTGCATGGAAAAATAGTTGAAATTTGGCGATTTGAAAGCACTTACAGTGACAATGAGGATAATATTATATACAAGATAACCCTGAATTTATCTGAATGCCAATAACCTTAGTGTGAGGTATTTTTAAAAACACAAATTTTTAAAAGTAATCCTGAAGTACGATAGTTTGAATTTTTTGAAAATGTCAAATTGATGTAGTGCACACCAAGTTAATTTTTGACCAGGGAATCCCTTATTCTAATTTATACTTGAATTGTTATACAAATTGAATGAAAATTATGCCTTATATTGAACTAAAATCCCATATGTACTGTAAGAATAAATACGCCCGGATATGTTATGGAAAAATCTTGTTTCTGAGTATTTCTTTCAAAAATACAACACACTGAGGAAACTTTAATTCACATAAATTATCAAGGAACTATCTTGTACCCTTACGGGAGTTTGTAAGTGAGGCACTCGTGAGAAAGCTTGATTGTACATGAATTCCCGTCAAGTACATTCGTTCTAACGGTGAACATTTTATAGTTTCCACGAGTTAAAGAATGGAATGAAATCCCATGAGGTCATCCTGAAGGAACCATACTATTAATTTACGATTTATTATTAATCAACTTATCTATCCATTGGGATAAAAATTTAATCTAGAATTCTGAGATTACAATAGTAGCTTATATTGTTATTAACAATTTGACAACATTTCTCCGCTCAAATAGAAGACCACTACAGATTCGCCTACTATACATAATTGTTCTGAAATGTTGACCCCAGGGAAAGTTGAAACGAAGATTCCGCATTGAAACAATGAGAAAAAGTAAAAAAAAATTAGTGTAAAAAAGTAATAATATATATTTTTAAGTTGAACATCTCCTTCTCCTGGGGTTTGAGGGGCTCCTAACTTAGCCTTCAATATAACTATCAAATAAGAAAGTACCTTCTTATTACTTCTTGAGAAGCAAAGGTAAACTCAAAATATTTGCTCACCAGGTATCGGAAGCGGGCTGGAACTCGTGCTTTGGGTTCTGGAAACCGGCAATGGGCTGGAACTTCTCGAAGCTTTCCTCGGCGTCCCAGGTGGAGTTGCTCCGTTCCCATTGGCTCGACTTTCGCCAATCGCTTTAACCAATTCTTTGACTGACACGCCAAGGAGTTCTGGTGGAACGTCCCTGTGATTTGGTCAGGATTTATAAGGATTGATCTTTTAGATTCGCTTCAAAGATAACAAAGAAAATGAAAATTAATAAGTACAGATAACCCACTTTAACGACGAGATGGGACTCTTCTTTTCGCTGGTGGATTTCCCATCATCGGATTTGATCCATTTCGTGAGCGCAGGTGATTTTGGAGTTTCCTTGAAGACTGAACGACTCTCTTCTTTCTCTTTTGCTTAACAAACAACAGGGTTCGTTCTCATTAACAATGCTTTGCAATGACTGATCTTACTAACCGTCCCAACAATGTGCATTCAATCAGGGGAACAAATAGATTCCGTTGAAGACAAATTAACAAGTATACAGTTGATCAAACGAGTGCTGTTGAAGCATAAGACAATTTTATTCAAAATTTGAAAAAGAAAAATCCTTACTTTGATGAGCAGTAGTACCAAAGACAAAAGGAGTCTGTGACGCTGGAACGGTTTGATTTGAGAACATGGGAAACGATGGAGCTCCAAATTCAAAGTTGATTTTGGACGATGATGCCGCCACAGGTGGAGTGGATCCGAAAACATTCTCGCCTTCGTCAGTTGACGGGCCTACGTTTATTAAGAAAATAACGAACAAATAATTTAAATCAATATTAAATCACGAAGAAGAATAGAATCTGACGTTTCATGGTAGGAAAACTTGACTCCAAAATAATGTGTTACATACAACAATGTCCCATCCCTCCCACCTCATTTTTTCCTCATGTACTAAGCGTATCAAAAATTCCTAGTGCCTGGTATTCGAGTAATAATATCTTCACGAAGCCCTACCCTTTTCAGTTGCTTGCTCTGGTCTAAGATAAACCGTGTTCCTGTCCACGGCTAACGACCACGCTTCGCCGTCCCAATTGAAGCAATGTTTTCTGAGAGTTTCCTTGTCCAGATGGAGCCAAGTACCGTCGTGATTTTCAACCTACAAAATCGTTGAAAAGGTCGATGAGTTCGATTATACACAAAAGATAAGCCATACCTTCACTAGAGATTAATTTAATAATACACTTTTTTTTTTACTATTGAAATTATTGCCTACATCGAAATTTACCACTTACATATTTTCATTTTGTAAGATATATTTGTAAAAAAAGTTACTCTAGTTGTACTTTGATGAAGCAAACCAGTAGACCATGAAACATGTTAAGAGCAAAATGGTCCTTGTAATTACGTAATCGATGACGGTAACGTAGTTTCCATGACTGAGCATGCCAACCGGTGGAGCTTTCAAACTAGGGCTGCTCCTCACGTTATGTCCTGACGCTCCACATTTTACTACACGATACCTGGAAAACCTCTTGACTTTCCTGCAGGAGACATAGGAAATTATCGTACATGATAAAGTGGTGAAAGTAGAACATGGAGTTTTGGGGAGCAGTTGATAACCCGATAAATATTTCAAATGAGTTGAAAAACGTCGAAACGTTCTAAAAATAGAAGCCATAAGCCAGCAATCTCTGAAGAATTCATAAGCGAGAGAATTACTCACGGAGACTCTACGACAGGAGTTCTAGCCGAGCCCCTAGTCGCCGATTCAATAATGGATTTTGGCTCTTGAACAGGAAGCAACAACGTTTTGCCCAAATGTTGATTGAATTGGAGACACCAGGCTTCGGCGTAAGCAGCGTCGCAATACTGCCGGATCGTGTCCTGATTAAGTCTAAGCCATACTCCGTCGTCGTTGTGAATCTGCGGTAGTG
This sequence comes from Cyrtorhinus lividipennis, assembly GCA_019603395.1. Classification (NCBI taxonomy): domain Eukaryota; kingdom Metazoa; phylum Arthropoda; class Insecta; order Hemiptera; family Miridae; genus Cyrtorhinus; species Cyrtorhinus lividipennis. The sequence goes on along the minus strand of CM034002.1, from coordinate 4,565,334 downwards.
GGACGTGAGTTATAAAACAAAGCTAATGATTATCCATGATACGAGGAATGACTGATAGAACTCATGGTGTAATGAGCCAGGAAAAAATGTTGATGGTACGGATTTGCCATGATTGCGCTGGGTAGTACCTCGTCGATAAAGGCGATGGTTCCATTGACATGCACAACTCCAATTTGTTCACTCTGTAACGAAGGATGAGCTCGGACTCTCAACCCAGCTGAGTTTTTGGCAATGAATTTGCGCAGTTTGTTTGGTTGATGAGCAGTTTTACGCACAACAGATTGCGACGGAGGTGTGAGTCCTTGAGGTGGTTCTTTCACTTCGACCTTGTACCCCTGAAAAGGATAAGGATATGTAAAATCAAGTAAAGTAAAATGCTGGTACGATGCTTATCGCGGATAATTGTCGAATCAATACCTCATGCATTGGGTAGCCATCGATCGTTATGTGTATGGAATACCACCCTATACTGGCTGGAGTCCAGGTGGCACTGTACGTTCCGTCACTGTTGGGTCGTACGAGCATATTTTCACTCGATCGTTTGATGACGGGAGACGTGAATCTTAGCTCTTCAAACGAATAATTTTCGTAAGCCTGTGCGAGGAGAATGGAATAGTTAGAAAATGAATAAGAATAATTGGTTCACAAAACAGAGAGAAGACATGAATCTAAAAGAGAACATCTTGGCTCTCCATTCAGGAGAAATGGACATTGGATACCTTCATGATGGTGATCGCGCAGTAACTCATCTTATCTTTGATCGTGACTTCGTACGGTACGTCCAAACACGGCGGGGGATTACCACCGAAAGTCATTTCGTCTGGTTGGCTAACTCTTCTCAATTTCCTATCTCCGACATCTTTCTTGTCAATGGGAACTGCTTTCACTTCAATCTGAAATATATAATAGTATGAATACACACGTGGCCCATGCGTCCCCTATTTCCTCGCGCTCTATTTATTCAAATCTTAAGATCCTCCCAACAATCGATATAATGCTACTTTCGATGCGACCGGTCGATATTGACCGGGTATATCGACCACGGTATGCTTTTTCTAAATTATTTATCTATTTTTATTATCAGCTATTTACAATAAATCTTAAAAAAGAGTTTTTCAGGTAAGTCTTCAGTAAAAATGTCGTCACATGTTGATTCGATAAATAGAAAGTGGCGATATATCGAATGTTGGGGTACCGTGATCTTGAAATTTACCGATCCATCAACCGGCTATATAATTGGGGCTTGTTTTTAGGGAAAAAATATATATATTTTTTAAATCAAATCAAAAACTGGATTTGATTGATTTGATTTGAATTGGAATCGATCGTACATTTTTCCGTTCCGACAATAGGCACCTACCTTAAATAAGGTAAGTATGTACCTAACTTGACTATTGTTTCTCTCACACTCACCCTTAAATTGGGTACGTGGACGACGTCTCCGTATTGATCTTTGGTGAGGACCGTCAACACAGCCGGCCACCCGCATTTCATCTCTTCTCTCGAATACAGAAGCTCGGACCGTGATGGATCCACGTAGGGCTCGGGCTGAAGCCACCTCGAGAGCCTCCCACCGCTGGTGCCGGGCGTGCATTGGACGAGATCACGGAGAAAAAGCCTTTCGTTAGAATCGCAGCTGTAACAAGGGAAATAAACGGCTTTAAAAAATCAATCCTAACGACCAAAATCTGAAATACGTATGACGTATGAGCATTGAAGGAGAATCGCTAGGGATTTTCCTATTCTGAAGAGGGCAGAGAATGAATGTTAGACTCACACTAATGAGGTAGTTTATTGACAGTTAATGTAGAAATGGATAAATCAAGGAAAAACGAATGAGCTGCCGGTATATCGGTGCGTGGACATAGTCTAATTGAGTGGGAAATCAGAGGAGAACTTCTTACGCACTAAAAAAAGCTGCAAACCATTTCGCAATGGTTTAGTATCCGTAATATCCTGATGATAGGAAAATAATATTTTGGGGGGCATCGCAGTTGATACGCAACAAGTTGTTGGAAAAGAAGGAGCTGCGAAAAATTCGTTCACAATGACTTATTATTATCATTATTCCTTAGAGCAAGAGTATTGGGAAAACAGTGGGTGTGAGAGTATCCAGATACTCCAATAGATAAGTAAATAACAGTTCTGACCCATATCGGCGTTGATTTTCGTTCGAAATTTGGCGGAAAATTATACCCCACATTCCCTAGTTCCCCAAAAGTTTTCCCGAGTTTCAAAAAATACATTTTCACCCATAACATTCCCGAATTATGTTGGAAAGACCAACAAAAGCCGTAAAGAGGTGTCTGACCAAAATTTCAAATTTTTGGAAAATTTTCCGTTAGCGAAAAAAGCGCGTACGGCACACGGCGAACAGACGTATTATGGACTTTTTGATATGGACATGAAATGAAAACTGTCGAATTTCGGGGACAAGAAACCGAGAAAACAGGTAGATTATTCAAGGAATAATAAATCGAAACCTTCGATGCGAAAATGGTAGCATACAAACTAACAGGTTAACCAAATCAGACTTCCGTCCAGTGTCCGTGGAAAGTCATTTTTATTCTACGAAACGATGGGGACTACGTGGGAAAAATGGGTAGTTATAAGAATGTTACACGCTAATCTTCAAAATATGTGATTTTTTGTCAGATAAAGAAGGAATTCTCGGAAGCGGAGGGACATGAAGCGAAATACTGGGCATTTTCTTGTAATTCGGCGAAAGAGAACATAAATATGTCCTTGTATTGCATAGTATTGCATTTTGTATATAACGATTACACATTTCCTAGTTCCCCAAAAGTATCAAAAATTAAGTTAAAAAAAAAAACCTAAAACACTTTGGTTTTTTTAGCCTTGTAGGTATTCACCCAAAACATTCCCGAATTTGGTCCGGTTGGGCTGAAATGTTTCGAGGACCAAAAAGAGCCGTAAAGAGGAGCCTGAACAAAATTTCAAATTTTTAGAAAATTTTCCACAACCTAAAACGGCACGTACAACACACGGCGAACAGACATGGATTTTTTTTTTTAAATATAGGAAATAGAATAGAATAGAACATATGCGCGAAAATGATAGCATAGAACAGATAGCAAAGATAGCAAAGAACTGACGGTTTGACTGAATCAGATGTTGCAAGACATTTCAGCAGGCAGGAAAAATGGGTAGTTATAAGAATGTTACACGCTAGTCCTCAATATACCTAATTTTTTGTCAGATAAAGAAGGAACATTGGGATGCGGGGAGACATGATGTGAAATAATGGGTATTTATTTGTGATTCGGCGAAAGAGAAAATATGCTTTTGTACGCTGATAGTATTGCATTTCGTATACAATGAGAATACGCGGATGAGCTGGAGAATTCATGGAAATCGGTTGGGGAGTGGCGGCGCGCGTACGAGGGGGCTCGAGGCGCCTGTTGTGACGGGCAGCGGCGGTGAACGGGCGGGGTCGGGGGGGACGAGCATGTCGTGACAGAACCGAGAGGGAGTCGGACGGCCGCTTCAGTCGAGTGTCGGGCGGCCAACTATTCGGATCTTCTCACGACTCGATCGAGTCCTAATTCGATTTCTATCGACGAAGTGCCGCTCAAACAGTTCGCGAAACCGACCGTTCAAATTCATCCAAGTTCGTTCGAGTTTGACGCGAATTTCGAAACCGTTTTACTCCCCCTCGGAGAGGGAAAACCAAGTGAAGTGTTATTTATTCATATTTTTTTTAATTCTCTACAAAATAATGTGAAATCGAAGACCACAAAACGGAGTTACTTCATCCTCACTTGGTAGAGGATGCCTCAAAATTCATCATGTTACTTCGCCTTGGGTTCATCGTCTTTTTCGTACAATTTTGCACCACCGTTCATGGGCTTTGCGAACGGACAGAATGCCAATGCGTGCCTTACAGGCATAACAGTAGGCTCGCCGAATGCGTCTTTCGATCGAGAGAAGTAAGTACATACCTAACACAACGATTTAATAAAAATAGAAATTACTCCTACCTACGCTAACACTAAAAAAATAAATACTACAAATCTTTTTAACACATCTTCCCCTTCCTTCGTTCTACGTATTTATTCGGATTTTTTGGTGGTGGGATATTCCTTGAACCGAAATTGTACACTACTTTTTGTAGGTAGGCACTCGGATTCCAAAGATTTTTATCGCTGCACCCATCAGGCATACATTTCGGGATCATATCAGTCGTAACGAGAGTTGAACCGTTTTATCGTTCTTATACTGAAAGCCAGAACCCTATTAAATCGGTAAAATCTAGTCTTTACGATACCAACTCAAATATTTCCATAAAAAAAGTATTTATAGGCATAGAAATACCTTTAGTGGCCTGAATAGACTTTTATGGCAAAAGATCTTGACCAGCTACGAATGTCTTTCTAAGCTATTTCAGCAGTATGTTCGCCCAAGCAAATGCTGACCTGTCCATCGAGGACTCCTGATAAAATTCCTGAAATTTTCTCATCGTTTCGAGACTATCTAGCCAGGTTAAATCAGTGTAGGGGTTACCAGTTTAACCTCTTATTAGCGTGAGACACGGATAACCAATTTATGAGTTGTAGGGGAGAGCTTGAGGAGAAATTGTATATATTAAAATTAAATTCTTTTTGCAACAGGCAAGTAAAAAAAGAAAGAATAACTTCCCTCATAACGAAGGGTGAGACGATACCTACTACTCTTTTTTGACTCCCCTTCGTGGTTGATTTGTTACGTGAGAAAGCCAAAGGAGAAACGCTAATGCATCAAACTTGACGGTCTACGATTGGGTTCGGTTGTCCCTCGAGTTTTCAATAGGCCTACGTTCTGGCGTTGTATTCCTTTGGGAAGAAGAGATGTAAAAACTCAGAAAAACCAGCTCCCGAAGGACGTATTTTGTCAACAGTCTGGGGGATGAGGGAGCCTTGACGATATTTTGTTGAAACTATTGTCAAATTTCTCTTCACGACGGGTAAATCTATACGTTTTGAATATTGTGAATGGACTTTTTTTCATGCGTTTCTTCGCCCTTTCATTCAAAAAAAGGCGAATTTCTAATCGAATTGATTCAGTTCTTCATTTTATCACTTTACACAACGAGACATCTGACCACTTATGGGCATTCTCCAAATCGCGTAGTAAAATGCAATGGACAGATCAGCTCTTGTCGAGTGTATGTAATCCGGAGTGTTTGAAGAACATCATTTCGTTGAATCATCCACTCACTTATGCCACCTCCACGTTGCTCCCGCAGGATTTTCCTTGTCTCTAAATAGTTTCGTGACTCCGAACCGTCAAACTCCGAGTTTCTTCCTGTTGAGTAATTCCTTCTTTTAGTTGCTCCCGTTCTGATGGTCGGCAATCCTTCGATTAAACTCCCGTTTCCGGATCTGATAGGAGATAAGTAAACACGCGAGCGAAAAGCAATCAATGACTTCATTTCACTGCTAGATTCAATGAAAAGTCGCCTTTTTCCGTCATTCGTTGCTATCCCTAAACTGGATTCAATCGGTTAAATTGTACTAGTGCTCTGGACATTTAGAGATTGGTTTACAACATTTCTTGGACAACGGTCGATGACGTGTTTGCTGAGCTGTTCTAAATAACCGAGGATTAATTCGTCTGTTAACAACGGTTCAACAACTTCGTTTCCAAAAAATACTACCTACTACAACAGGTACATCTAAGCAAGAAAATGGGTAATTTCCAGCATGAATAACGAAAGTTGTTTTAGGCCTTCAAAAAGATAGCGTCAACGCGTGTTTCGAAGCAGTAAAACAATTTCTCCACACACATCTTCCCCTTTGAAGGAAAGCAAAAGAAAAAGGTTCTACTTCCTCTTCTTCTTTTCGGGGGTTAGGATAAAAAAAAGAAAAAACATCCCCTCGGAGCCATCAATCACCAGGGTTGACCCCATTAGGCCTTCAGACGTGGTTTTCCTTTGCGGCTCGAAAGGGGAAGCTTGAAAGAAATTATCCTTCACGGCCCCTTTTTAACGCCTTTGCCGTGTTCTACGGGAAGACTTCGAAAAAGGGGTGAGCTTTTAGATAAGATAGAAATGCGAATACCTAATCTTATCTGAGGATCTCCATAATGGAAATTCACCATTTGAATTTCTACATTTTAAAAAAATCAATGGCCCTCTTATCAGAATAGGCCTAAAACTGAATGATCAAAATTAAAAAGAAAAAAAAATTGTTTCAACTTGGAAAATGTAAAAATAAATAACACGGTACATAAACGTTGATTCTTTGTTGGTTCAAAGGGGAGACGAATCGTCTCCTGTAATTTGGAAGTCCTTCAGGTTCAGGTGCCGGGTTTTATTTTGGGAAATACCGGACTCGAGACACGTGTTGCCACCGCCTTTCGGGATATCACGGAACCGAAATGGGTTCTTAGGAGATTTACGAATTCCTCAGGCTTGTCGGGTGTATTTATAGAGTTCAAGTGTATTTGTCCATTATCAAAAGAACCAAATCTAATTGGCATATTTCTAGATCGTGAATGAATGTAGACAATTTGAGTTATTTCGTGATTTCCGAACCGAAAATGGTAATCTCATTCAATTCATTGCGAAGAATTTCTAGACCGTATAGCATACAATCGTATATTACAAGTTGGTTTTTAAAATTTTGATCTAGTTCATTTTATCAACAAATTATGTATTCTCCATCAATATTCCAATAGATTCAGAAGAATTTTCGTGCAAAATATATTTGGTTTAACCTTAGCAAGTGGTAGTATTCTCCGCTGGCAACCTGTTTCCGAAAGGACAATGGCCGTGTTCGTCCTCATGTCCCTTCAAAAATGGCGCCAAAGTGAATTGGTATCGTCACGCAAACGTTTAGAGCCGGTTATCCAGTTGCCAGCATTCAACTCAACTCCGCGCATTTGATGATATATATTTTTTTTTTTTGACGAGGGCACCTTCACATTTCTCACAAAGACTTCTGCGGCTTATCAAAATTGGCCTCATCGCGTATATTTTGTTTTTCGTTTGATGTGGAACATTTCGCCGAGTTGTGACCGCCTGAAATATGGTCAACGAGTCGTCCCACATCCTAATAGCAGCGAAAGAATTTAACGGCAAGTTGCGAGTCGTTTTGAAATAGAAATATTGGCTCGACACCAGATTCGTCCAAACGCGATTCATCGGGAGTACGTGTGAGATCATCGTCAACTTGTGCAATTTGATTAGTGAGTGGATTTGCCTTGGCGGAAGAAAATTTATTCAAAGCCTACGCCTCTGGAACCCCACACAGGTGACTCACATATTTAATGTTGCACCAGTTACGCTGCTCTTGAACGAAGTGGAACCAGGGCGAGTTGAGCGAAAAAGTGCAAAATGTAGTGCGTCGGTTATATTATATTATAACGTACTCTCTCGATTCATATGTGACAAGTCATTTAGGTCGATATGCGAAGGAAGGCATGAAGGCATGTTCGTTCAATTAGGTTGAGGTTGCAAGAGTGAATAAAAATTGTATCATTGCTGCGAGCATCGTCCCGTGGGTGGGCACGAGTTACCACAAACTGTGGCTGCGGTAGAAAAAAAATTGAAAACAAGATATACAAGTAATTCTATAGCGGCCTATTTCGTTTCGCGGTTTGGGCATCAAGTCGAGTGGTTTCAACTTCCACCAATGCAAATTATCAATATTCAAATGCGCCGCAGAATATCGGATTCCCTGTGATTGTATCCATCTCAACGAGAGAGGTAAGATGCGGTAAAAATCGAGACTACCACAATTTACACCTCTGTTTCCACCGGTAGCAAATTAGGTCGGAAACGAGATATCGGCGATTGTTTTTGCTTTGTAGCCTCGTGTCGTAGGATATCAATTCCCTTCTATATTGACAGTAGTTGTATGAGGCGCCTGATAATGGCGTCCAAATGACAGGCGTTGTATTTGGCCAACAATAAATCGCACGCGGATTGATAATTCTTCGTCCGGTTTTACACAAGCGTTATCGATATTAGTAGAAGAGGCGTAGTCTATTCTGATTCCACAAGAATGATGCTTCCTTTAACGGCCTTCGGCATATTCGATTCTCTCTGACAACGTCAAACTCCACAATGTTTTCCAAAGTGGAAAATATATTTTATCTGATCTTGGTTGAAAGGAGATGGTCGGAAGCGAACGTGCACTCAACTGGAAAAGCTCGATATGGGCGCCAACTTTTCTAACAACCACACCGCCCTGTTTTTTTAATAAACAATATAAACACTATCAGGAGTTGTATTTTGGAAAACGCAGCACCAAGGCTGATCAACAGTAGAACAGAGTCACTGTGAAACAACAACAATCAACTTACATAATAGAAAAATCACAGCAATAGTCAATTTCTTTGTAGGCTATAAATAGCGAGTCGATCTAGCGCATACTAGGGAACCGAATATTTTGCCCTTTAACAGTCTCGTTCCTCCAAACCACCTTATAGGGATGGTCGATTTCTTGCTTATTGTCTTGAAGTTTCCTTTCCTTCTCACAACAGAATTAGAATCCTTATTTGGAGCGCTTTCTTGACTTTCCCTTTCTAAACGAAAAAGGCTGGAGGTAAAAAGAAATAATTTATAAATCATTCTGCAAATATTTTTCGAATTTCGTTCGGTTTTTCGAGGCTTTATTCTAGACTTACTACGCAACAAACATTTTTGGTAAAAAAAAAAAAAATAATAATAATAATAAAAAATAAAATAAAATAATCGAATTTGGCTGATTTTTTTAAGAGAATTATTGAGCGACAAAGAAAGCTTAATACGACAAGCCTGTACTCAGAAAAATTAATCATGTTGAAATGAATTTAATAGAGGAAATTAGAATCGAGCTACATCACGCGACAGGAAGCCTTTAGTCTCAGACTTTCGTGACTAATCGTTCCCATGGAAAGGCAGAAGAGCGATGGGGAATAAAATTAGAATTGAAATGCCGTTTAGCGGTCATATCCGTTCAGGGCACATCCGTTGCCAATTTCAATACAAGGAGAATGTTACTTCAGAGAAGGAAACTATTACCGTTCAAGTCCACTGTGAAGAAATGCTAAGACTCTCCATGGGTGAAGCCTTCATTCAATTCGGAAGAAAATCATGATACAAGAAGTAGCGGATAATGTCGACAGGATGGACGATAAACTATGATAAAAGACTGAGACTGTTGATTTCGCTCTCCAAGAATTTCGGTCCGCGAACTACTTGACATTCCGAGCTGACGGCGCTATAAAAACGCCGCCAAGCACGTCCCGGATACGGCTGAGGTTGGGGAGCCCAAGTTTAATTGTGACGACGAAAAAGCATCGTGAAACCCAGACGCATTCCTCAAAGACTCGAAATGTACCAGCACGAGTCATCCCTCACGGACAGGCTAAGCTCACCCTTGGTGTGGAAAAACCTGTTATTAAAACGCCATCCGTCTAGGAACATAACCATTAAAAGCTCTGACGTTGTCTTTCCCCAGAACATCCCAACATTCCCTTATTATTGGAGATTTTGCCAGGATGGGGTGTACGTCCGAATAATATGAGTCATCTCCAGTCCTTTCGAAAAAGGAACGGGTTTGCCGGGTTTCGCGATCGCATCTTCACTAATGAGGGGGAATCTTCGGCTTCTGGAACGCCTCACAAGCGTAGATGCAGAAGAAAATAGAAGGCGCCAATCTTTATCTTGCCGAATAACGCAGTTAACACTCGACTCTTATAAACCACTACCGGAAGTTGTTCGATTCTTGCTAGAAACAATAACTAGTGGTGCAAGGGAGAGGAGTGAACTCCTGTCTGAGGAGGTCAGGGAAAATTAATTGAGGGGATGAATTGATTTGGTCTGGGTAGAAAACAGTAAAAATAGTTCTCAGTATGATGACAATTGCTTCTAGAAGAGAAGGGTTGATAGAAAAAGCTATTTGTGCCAGTTCAAAAGGGACTCTGGAGAACATTGAGGGAAAGGAAACGGACTGCTAAATTACGTGGTCATGATCTTCTGTGTTGATATTATCCAGGCAGAAGGACCAGGATTCGCCCACAAGCCCTGCCATTAGAGAGAATCTACCACGTGGATATTCTCACTTGAGGCCCAGCCGGCTTATAATATAAACAACAGGTCGTGGTTCGGAATACGAAAAGCCCTCTGAGGAAGTGAGCTAAAGCCGAGGTTTGGTCGGTAGAGGGCGGATGCGGTCTCTTCACATCCTCCGTATAGCGGCCCCTCATCCTTTACCGCTTCTTGGGTGGTGCTGATATCTTTTGTTTGATCCAAATGAAACTCGTTAAATTACTCAAAACAAGGGCCTCAACCTCAACCAAGTAAGTGAAAATAGGTTTCTTCCGTAAATTACTCCTCCGATATTCCCTCTATAAAAAGTAAATTGAGTATGGTATTTTCGTGTCGCCGATCAATCTGTCCTTGATAAGAACTTCATAATTACTCAATATGAGATGTTTCCCATTTGGAAATGAATATGGGGTTGCCTGGTTTTGTTGAGACACGTCGTTCACCACAGCTGGTTCATACGATCATACAGTTCAAGGGAAGCGGAAGCGCCCTCTGTCACCTACGAAAACAATCGTATCTCGATGATTCATTCAATTACTGTATTTTTTTTTTCTTGTTTGCACGAAACGCGACCAGACGAGGGGTCCATGAAAAAAGAAAGGAAATACGCCGTCTGCCCTCATTGAAAGTATGCGCCCCAGGAAGCCCGATGCTCAATGGTTATGTTACCAAGGGGAATCGAACCCCCATCAGAACCGTAACTGATACTTTTCTCACGCCTTCGGGCAAAACCGGTTTTTTTGATGAACTGCACGCTTATTCTAGTCGAATTGGCTAGAAATTAGAGTGCAATTTGGCATCTCATCTTTGACTTTAAATTGTCTCCGTACCTAAACATTGCGCGACTCTTCCCTCGCATACCGACTATACCTAGTGAAGAGAACAGGTTTTCATTCCTCCACTCCTGATCAACCCGATTGTACCAAAATAGAAGTCATTACCTTATAGGACACTAATTGCTTGCACTCTTGTGCTTCACGAAATGGAACTGAGGTGGAAGGTACAGATGAGTTACATGCTTCGTATTTCCACAAATCGGTGGCGGTGGAGAAATTGCTCTTGCGTTCTCAGAGTGAGGCCTTGATAAAGATTTCGATTTAATTATTAGAGGAAGTTAGTTAGATGTCCAACCACGACAAAAAAGCTTCCAGAAAGTAAATAATTAGCATGGAGCAGATGTATTTTCATACGAAAATCGTACATCCTCCTCATTCTGTCATGACCATCCCCACGCGTTGGGGTTTCCAACAACTATTGAAGCCTCAAGTCACAACAAAAACCCCCGAACTCCTCGTCCGTCCTGTCACTCCTCTGACTTTGACACCTTTTCTAGGTATACTCGAGCCCTTTTTGTACCTCACATTCAGGAGAAATACTCGTTTATCCTCTCCGACCTCGTCAAAAAAGGTCGAAATAAAAGATTCTTCCACTTTCCTGACTTTTGACGACGTGTAGAATTCCAATAGGGCAAGATGTCTTCAAATCGAGCGTAAACGGTTGTTTTCTTCAAATCCTTATACGTAAAATTCAATGTTGTGGAAAACGTTTCTTCACATTTTGTATCCTGTTCTTGACCAAACTGGACAGCGAAACGCCCTCTTGAAGGAGGGACAAGTTTATACATACTCAGTCGCGTGTGAATTTGTATAGATAATTTTTTAAAGAGGAATCCAATAAAAGAGGACATCCCCAACCGATGTCCATGCTCACTATGGGCTTTTGTTGTGTATTTAACATGAATTTGTTGGGTAAGTGCCCAACTCAGAGACACAACGTTCGAGAAGCCGTCCTCAATGCCCTTGCAGCAAGAAAAATGCCATATCAGTCCAACATAAATGGTTTTCTACTTTCAGCTGTAGAAGAAAATCACGTCGCTAATATCCCAACGATCAAGTCTCACACACCGCCTTTACACTTTCTTGTGTCTTCAAGTTTTAGCTGTTATTCCTAATACAGAATCCACTTTCTAGAAACAACGGTTTGCTCCGCAACACGTTGCATTTCACCGTGAGAGCTGCACAGTTGTGTTGGTTGAAAGAAAAAGTACCAGCTCATTTGGAGTCACTGATTTGTCGGGTGTTCTACGTCGGGCGGTGGGTATATCAAAGAGCAACTGTATTAGTCTGTGGTAGGTTCATTAGAGGTTTTTTCTTCACTACCATACGTGCTACTGACTCTTCACGAGGTCGTGATCTATTAAGTGGTGCGGAGTCACAACGTTCCTCGACCGTCAAATGCGAAGGTCCACACGACGAATAGACGGGTGCAATTGAATGTCATTCAAACCAGGATTTTATTGGATTTTGTTTCCCGAGGGAAACTTGCGCATAGGGATTACGAAAACCCGCCAGTGAAGGTTCATACCAATGATATTTCACTGAAATCGTTTTTCTAGGTCTCTAGGGTAATTAGTTTAACCATTTTCCTAACGAATATTCTTCTCCGGTGTGTGGAAAACTGCCACAGACGCATCCTGAACAAGTTAGATTTAATTATAATGAATTAGCAACAGCTCGGACGGACTTTAGATTTTTCAAAGTACTTTATTTACTATTTTTATTGGAATTTTTTTTTCTTTTGCTCAATACGAATGCAAGGTAGTATAGTATGACTTCAATGGGAATAACGGACTGAAAATGTGCGGTTGATGATGAATTGTGTGAAGAAGTATAATAGTCCGTCTTTTCCATGTTTTTAAAAGGATGTATCACGGAATCTTGTAAGTGAAAATGATGCTGAGGATGCTACATCTTTTGTCGCCACGAAAACAGGAAAGATTAGCCACTCAATGAAGTAGAGTTGTGGACTAGCCCTACAAATTACAGAATTGAAATGAATGCTGTGATGACTCGAAATCAGCATTTACCTTCCATTTGTGCAGCGTTCATCGTTTTCGGACAACGACCCTGTAGCTTGGTCTATACCGACATAGTAACTCCAACCCGCATCTAGGTTAATTAGAGTCTCATTGAGACAAGATCTGTTGTGCCAGTAGGCCTCAGTACGAATCCTCTCAGAAAAAAACCAAAACAAAACCGGAGGAGTTCATCGAGGTTGCTCCAAAAAGACCTTCCGACCGTTGGGAAGAGAAAAAAGATGGGAACTTCGTGGGAAACACGGCAGGTCTTGGAGGTGTAGCGGAAGTCAAGTCTTAACCAGCAGGCACCGGAATACGACATCCGGGCTCGTACAGAGGGGAACCCTTAGTACAATTGCACACTTGCTGGAAAAGGGGATCAATTTTAATGGAAGGCCTAACGCAGAAAAAAAAAATCACACTGAGAATAGCTGAACGAAGGGATTTTCTCACGTGATGCAGTCTCCTACAACCACCTAGTTATCGTTTGATGCCTGTTTCTTTCGTCTAATAACAAGAAAATTATATTCCCATTCACACGCCCAACACTTTTAAGCCTGTACGATTACTTTAATATTGGGATGAGCAAACGCGCCTGTATTGACAAAAAATGGCTAAGAAGCGAAGCGTAAGAAGGTTTGAATTATCCTGCAATCCATTTGACCTTACCCTCTCTGATCAATCTAAATTACTTCTAATTCCCCCAAAACAGAAACAAATCTCAGCGAAGAACATTTTTTCGTTCAACAACATCAGAATTGGCCGTCCAGTCAAAACAGAATTTTTCAGTGTCGAAGCAGCGCATCTCAAACAAATCAGCTTACGAACGGTTGAACCAATTGAACTTCATATCCTGTAACCGCTGGGGGCTCTCATTTTAATATCGCTCACTAGGCCCGGGCCTCCTGCTTTCTAACAATCTCAAGTTCAAGGGCAACGGCACGTGTAATTTCGAATTTTGTTGCTGATCATCAACCCGTCCATTAAACAGAAAAATTCACATATAAATGAAAAGAAAAAAAAAACGACGATTTTTGTAGTACATTGACGACGTTTGCGATTGGAAAACCATCTGTCCATTGCCAATTCTACTCCCAAGGACAACTTCTTCAAAAGGGCACTGATAAAATCAAGGAAAAAGAGTTTCGCATGGAAATTTCAGCCTTGAAATTGTCGTCCGAATAATTATCCCGAGACCTAAATGGTAAAAAGTCAATAAAAAGCTGTTTTCTTCTCTAGAAGTCCTCGTTCTATTTTTCTTTATTTTATTAAAAAGTGTTCAACACTTTTGCCAAGCCACCAATTTCCAACCCAAATCATATTGACGCATATCCTTAATTGGATTTTATAATTAAACACTACACGACGTTATAAACCACCTTATAAACAACACGTCGACTGCCTGTTGATGTTATTTCAACGCGTATGAACGAAGTGCATCACAAAAACTCAGATACTCGTTCATGTCATCAGATGTCCGACATCTGGCGCTGTACGGTGGCACTCCCCTTCTTTTATGACGTCCTCCGTATAAGTCGAACGCCAAGTGTTGAATAAACATAGTCGAGGAATGCACTTATTTCCGCGAGTGTAGTCGTATTGAGTTTGCTCTTAGAAATAGGAACTCTCGATTTATCACACTTCAAATTCAACATATATATTTACCTTCAGAAAGAAACAGAAATAGTCGATGAAATTCTCAACATGACTCCCAAATATAATGTAATATAATTTAAATTATCTCATCGTTGTTTAGTCACTCCCACACGTCTACTTTGGTTTCAAAATATTTACCTACATCCTGTGTTTACTTTCTCACTAGATCAAGTGGTAAAAAAATTTTTTAAATTTATTTTGAAACTCAACTAGGCCATGACTTTTTTGTTCGTCCTTTCACCACATAAACCATGAGGGGGAAACACCTCCAACAATTATGATACTAATAGGAATAATGGGAGTTTTCCGTGTCGAGGGAACATTAGGCCCATGAGCCCACTTTCGTCGATGCTTTACGGGTTTCCTTCTCAACGTTTAGGGTTTTTCGGAATACTAGTATACAGGAAATTGAACTATGGGAATTAAATTGAGAAAATTGAAAGCAAAAATAACGAAGTGTACTTAAAATTGAGAAACGAAGCAGTACAAACATGAATTTTTTGACAAGTAATGCGTTTGTCACTACCTAACGCATTAATTTTCAAGGGAGACACTTCTATTTAGCTGGAAAAAGGATCTAGTATTGCTGTAGGCTATAGGTTTATGGGAAACTGGTTCTTTCATTATGGAATACCAGTAATCAGATAAAAAAACAGATGATGATTATATTATACTCTTTCCAAAGCAAATAGAAAGTTACTATTCATGTAACATGATTGTTACGGACTGTAGATTGACGTTGGAGGAGTAAAAGGTTCGCCCGCTATAATTACATTCGGTGGAACTGATTGGACTGCTTGCTGATAAGCACAAATTACTGTGACGTCTTACAGGATGAAATTGAGCTACATTTCGCATCTAAAACCATTATTCAGCAATAATAATCAACTTTGCGATTGAAACTCCTTCCCTAAAACCACAATGGCCGTTCAAATAGAAGATTGTATTTCGACGAGCGCCAATCAAGATTCTCAGGTCGAGGTCTAAAATACCGAATTCCTGGCGAGTACTCGCAAACTTGAAGCAACAGGTTGTTTCACCCTCGCGGTCGAAGTATTTCCCCTTATTCAAGGGCGGTGGTTTGTTTTTATTATTTTCCAACGGTTTCATCGCTTCTTTTCATCGAATCACGGTAGATAGATAGCGGTTTTTTCTAAAGACGCAAGTAGGCAATTTTCCACATTTTCAGAATAAAAGAATATTCCTGGCGGTTACTTCCGTGACAAATTAGCAGCCTCTTAGCCGGGTTGATACTCTTCGTCATCGCGATGACTTGGTGTAGCGTTCTAACCGCTTCCTAGACACCGACCTCATAACTGCATTCTCAACTGCGCATAGAACTCATTTTCCTTTAGAAGACTAACCAGTCTCACGCATCCGTTAAAATGTGAAGAACCGGTACACAGCACCGGTGCGTGTAGGGGAAGGAAACCGCTGATTACCTACCGTCGTATTTACCGCGAAATTCTTCTCTTAATGATCGGTATTGGCCTCCTACAACTAAATTGCCACATCAGGCCCAAGACAAAAGAGTGTTCGAGCTCTCTTGGGTACATCCGACGGAGATATGTTAATTTTCAATTGTCTCTTCATGTAGATGTTAGTAGCGGAACGTCGAGCAAAAACTTACCTGCCTATTTTTAGGAAAAAAAAAAAAAAATTAAAATGTGAAAGTTGGTGGTGGAATTTTTTCTTTACTCGTGTTCAATTTCCGACTCCCCATTTATTTCCGGGGACAACATCAAATATAGATACATCCGATCAATTCATGTTTCGGATGACGCCGGAAGATGGATGGCCTTCCTTTGTTACATGTATACATTTTGAAAGACCGTTCGTTTTACGATGGGATCCACTCTCCTGGGAACAAACAAGGGGTCAAGATGACTGATGTCGTCCTCATTTCGATTGTTTGATTTTCAACTCGATTCGACGGAAATAGAAACGAAGGAAACTGGAAATCTCAGTACACCGTGTTATCTCAGCTTGTTGCGATTGTTAGTTTGATTAAGATAGCCTACGGAAGATATAGCGAACCACTACGAGAGAACGTATCAACAGAACCCTAGTTGACAGAAACATTCTTCCTAGTTTCTGCAGAAACCACTTCAAAATAAACTGTGATTCAAACTGCCTTGAATGGGCCTTTCTCGGCCAGAGTGAAGGGAGGTAAAAGCGGGTAATTTTACTTAACGTGCTGAGTCATAGAACGCATCTGTCGATTTGAAGGGGTGATTATGAAAAGTCACTCGTTTTGAAAGGTTCAATTGATGACTTCACCGAAAAAAGTTGATTGATTAGGTACATTTGAAAAAAAAACCAAAATTTCAACAAATCTTAACTAGAACTTTTATATCTTTAAAAAACCGTTGACTTCAATAATTGAATTGAACCGTTGAATTGGAATTCAATTCAATGCTTAAATATTGCGAAGGGCTTGGAAGATCTGAGGCGGAGGGTACCTTTTAAAGGTTGTGATCGTGTAAATGGGGCTAATATGGCGTGTAAAATTATGAAAACTGGGCTCAAAGCCCCCGGTGAAGGAAAAATTCAAAGGAAAACTAAACTGGATGCCAACTGTTGGATTCGATTAGAAGTAGGATGTAGAAAAGGATTGTCCTGATGCTGACTGGAGAACACAACGGCCGTATACTTAAATTTGCTATAAAATGGGCGTGTGGACGCTTATCATTATTATGTATAGTAAATGAGCATTTCATGGAACTTTTTGTTATTGCTAAATTTATGATAGCACAAGCATAATATTGAGCCACGCGGGTTCGCCACATCACAGAACAACGCCACGCCACAGAAATTCTATACTCATCTCGGCCCAAAGTTTTGAATTAGCTTTTGTTTTCATTCACAAACTAGCCCAGCTGGGATAGAGGCTGGATATTTAATCCGAGCTGGATTTTTTTCCCCTTCCTCCTTTGAGAGATGACACAAGGCTTTCACCTACTCCCTTAAGACCGGCACAATACGCGTGGAGCTCACAAAAGATCAAACACTCGAGAATGGAGAACGTCAAAAAGTTTTTGTGAACGTGACACTCAGCAGAGACTTCAGGTACGACGGCTAGAATCCCCTCATCTGTAACGAGAAACTTGCACGGTTCCTGGGTGAAGTGCCGAAACGGTCCCTCCAACCGCTGGATGCTAAATAAATTGGACCTGTAAATCGAGCTTGGGTTCTAGCGGGGTTGGGTTTCCTATTGCAGGACCTCGGTTTGTTCCGTTATGTTACTCCTATTTGAAACGAATGGGAAACGGGAGCGTTTACCAACCGAATGCTCTCTATCTTGTGATGCCAAGTGACCGCGAGTTGCGAAAATGAACAAAGGAGATCGTGAATAAGCCGAACGGCAGGTGTTCTAGATGCGAATAGCGGTCAGTACCGTTCGAAGAATTTGTCTTGCGTCCAATAGATCACCTGGAAGCTTATGATGAACGGTATGACGATATACGGTGCAACACAACTCCAGATGAAGAAGTGGTGATGTCGTCAGCCCCTCCAGATGGGTAACTTCAATAATGTCGAACCAAACTACTATCCCACTGAACTCCTCTATAAAACTTCGGCCTATAATTGGATGCAGCTCCTGCTCGTGCTTAGACCCGGAACGCTAGTTAAGTCGCTCAGTATGTTTCCACGGTCACGCGCCTAGATCGGTTCGTTGGTCTCAGCGTCATTCATTTTTTCAATAGAAAACTCCATTCATGAAAAAAATCTCTTTGAGCTCCACTTTAACCGAAGGAAAAACTAGTATCATTTCCATCACGAGGCTGGAGTAAAAAGAACGAGTCCCATGCCGTGTTGAACAATGACACAGTATCGTTAAGAGGGTCCTCCTACCCCGAGCCACCTGAAGATGTTTCCCCCAATCGGTTGTGTCAGTTTCAAAAAAGTGTAGAAGAAGCTCCATATAAAGAAATCCCAGGCTCTCAAGGGCAACGAGACCTCTTTGGGATCGTCCCTGTTTTTTTCAGATTGATCCTGCGAGCACCTCCTAAAGAACGCCATCCGTAGACTAGCCGAGTGTAGAAGGAACAATGAAAGGAGCTGTAGTAAAGTAAGAACGAGATAAAATCGTCAGTCTCAATGAATTTCAAGAACAGGGAGACAAGAATACCAGTCGTCTCCAAGCATTTTTGATATTGGGGAAACCATGAGACTGGTATATGCTGAATTTATTTCTTGTTCCGAAAAGCAGAATAAGGCTAAAAAATCAAAACATTCTTGTACGACTGACTGAAACACAATGTGCAATTTGACTCAAAAAAGGCTGCGCTAATGCAGCAATAGTTTGTATTTACATACATACTTACACCATACATACTTTAAACACTCTTCCTTGACGCCCTCCAGTTTGCGGAAATCGATCAGGGACACATCAGAATAAATTTAGCGTCCAAAATTAAAATGTTAAAAACATTAAAAATGTCGACGTTTTGGGGTTGAAGGGAGTTCCACCTCAGTTTACTAATAAATCAAAAGGGCTTACACAAAAAATAGTATAAAAGGCTGACGAATTTAGAGAGAATCAGGTGACAGTTGAATAAGGTTGAAAAAAAAAAAATGTATATTTTTTTTTATTCATGGCGGAATGTGAGACACAAAGGCGACAGTGAACCCGATAATTACAGATGCAATTCATCATTGACGAAGAGGTGCGTGTTATAAATTACCCCCAGGAGAAGTTTCATTCGTGAAGAGCAGACGGATCTCGCCTAATTAGAGCGGACTTTCAGACGGTAATCGCAGGGTTTTATTAGGGTGGGAATAATAAAAATAAATCCGACCGTGAAAACAAAAAACTCTTCTTCGTATCGTGTGACTGCCCTTGATTTTTTCTGTTTCCCACATTATTCACGGAAAATCGTTTTTATGAATGATATTTATATTTACTTCGTGTATTCGCTTTCTACTGAAATGGTAATCTTGTCTCTTTCTTTTTGAAAAATAAATAGGTGTCGGGTTATGTTTCATTGCTACTTTTGATTCATAAAAATATTTTAAAAGTAAGATTTTCTCCTAATGCTCTTATTAAACGACGGATAGTTCTCACATCTACGAAGCGGAAACACCCCAATATTTCACACTACAAAAAATATCGAACCCCCGCGTTGCCTTAGAATCTAACGAGGAGGTTCTTCCCTTACGAGGAAGTGGTAATAGGGAGACAGTTCCACACCCTCGCTCTTCCGCTCATCTAAACCTTCTCTATGCTCCCCTTTCAAAGAGGAAATAGGCGATTTGAATTGTACACTTCCTATAGTAACTGTGGGACTCGTCATGGATCAGTCGACGATAAGTCGAGAGGCTATGATGGTTTTTGGCGGATTTCGGCCCTCATTTGGTGAGAAGAGTAACGTATTCGTCACCTGCACCCTTCAAAGCGCCATAAATCGTCTGTCTGTTTATTCGGCGGCTATTTGGAAAAGTAAGCGTGGTTGTGGTTCGTTAGTGTCTTCCTGTTGAGGATTAGTAGGCTGTGAAGTATTCAGAGAACCCGAACGAGCCTTTTTCTAAACGTAGGCAACTGAAAGGGCACAGGCTACACATTTGTTCAGGTTGAATAACATCATCTTCGGCATCGCCATATGAAATTTAAATTCAGTTATTTGCATCGAACATTCATGAGAATGCTTGAAGAGAAAACCATGACCTGGGCCACACCCGTATTGGTTTGAATAATCTTCCCAGTTTTTTATTCTTTTCCCACTCAAAACCCAAAACGACCACATAGACTGTGAAATCGGATCGTTTTCGTTTGCATTTTCATACGTTCCGATTTTCTCCGGTTCCGGCCGTCACCAAAAACGACCACCGTGAGGATTCGCGAAAATGTTAGTGTGACGAACGTGACTGTCTGCCCGTGACTCATTTGAGATCCATTTCTTCGATGGTGGGATCCCATTTCCCAGAAGATCGATCATTGGTGGAAATAAACGAGTACTTTCTAACACTTTCCGTGACAGTTCAAGTTGAACAAGAAAAAGAAGAATATTTAGAGCGTGCGTTAGTTCCAGTGTCTCATCTTCTTCTACCTCGGTCCATTGTAGTGCAACAAAGAGGAGTTCGTTTTTGGGTCCAACAATATCAATCTCGGCTGTTGCTTTGAAAAAAAAAAAAAAGATTAAAACTAAATGGGAAAAACGTAGAAGGATAAGCAACAATTAGAAAGAATCTTCTTTCGGAACGAGCAATTTACATATTTTGCATTCCCCTCACACGAGAAAAGTACAGCTTATACATCCTCATTTCGCGCTAATCTTTGAGCATTTTTTTTGCAAAGCAAAATTCGCATCAACTGGAGTCTTTCAACAACCCAACCTTCTTTAATCGCCTTATTAAGTGCCCAAGATTTCATAAATTAGGTGGAAAAATAGCTCTCCGAGGGTGGACGTTTCAGAGAGAACCTGTGTCGTTTTAAATTCCGTTAATTCCTCTAGCTACAAAACCCCTAATTCCTAGTTTGGAGTGATCAAGAAGAGGTTCAATTATTTTTCCAGTCAATGATCCCCCAGCCATTATATTAGATGACTTTGCAAAGACTGCCTAGTCGTACGAACCATGATAGTCTTGAATTTGACACATTCATAGTCGAGAAATAGAAAGATATTCACCCCCGATGATACATGAACTTATAAACTCAGCTTGTGCGCATAGCTTAATTGAGAAATTACTACAGAAAGAAGAGGTGCATTGGGAATAACACTGGAGACGTTACGAACTTGTCAATTCATTTCAACGCTAAATGTTTATATTCCCAAAGCGAATTTTCAAGGCGGTTTCCGCAGAAGAAGGACTTTCGAAGTAATTCAACTTTCCTAAGTTTACGAGTTTAATTGAGCAATCGATGGCTGAACAAAGTTTACAGGGCCAACTTGTAAATACATGGACGACTTCAACCCAGTTCGGAAAAACTTTGCTGACGCTACCGTTACTTTTTAATGAAACTGAAAGTGAACCTTGCCAAGTTTCAAAGAGCTTTCGGAAACATGGTACATTTTATGAAGGGCGTTTTCTGTGACCCAGTTGAACAATTTTTGAATGTGTGGCGGAATCATGAAGTGAGGATCTATACATGGAAAATGAATGAATGCTTGTCGGAAGGCGTCAAGTAAATCGCAAAATTGTGTACAAAAAAAAAAAAATAAATAAATAAATAAAAAATTAGGAAATCTCAAGACACCTCTTTAATTTGGTATTTATTTGGAGAGCAAAGTTATTGATATACTTGAAAATCAGGGAATTTTGAGAAAATGAATTCTATACCTATCAACACACGTCGTATTCACACATTGCCGTCGTAGGAATCAATATCATAGTCCACAAATCAATAACTAATTCGCAAACTAACCTTGTACCGCCTCCTGAATTTATCTGGTAATTACTACTGCCGTAAGATTTTGTAAAAAGCCATGATATACAGGTTCTTTTGCCGTCGCCTCGTATCCACGAGAACGGCTCTGAAAAATATATAGGCCGTGTCAATAGCGCTCAATATTCACGGCAATAGGTCTCAATTTTCACTGGTTGACTACCGGGAGGCGAGACTTGCATGATTAATCGCCAAAACCGTAACTCGGAGAGCTTTTATCGCTGGTTTGAACGGATGTTTGCTATCGGGCCATAGAGAATATGTTTTATCTTGACCGGAATTTTACTGATTGTCAGTTCTGTCACCGAAACTTCACCAATAAAGATCGTCACATCGGCCGGTATCGGGATTTTGCCGTGCGCGAGGGCAGATGGTTGAAAAATTCAAGCTGCTCGAGTACTGGAAAAAGGGTTTTTTGTTTGAGTTTTATCGGGCGAATCTACCAAGAAATTGGATGATAAGACTAATTTACAAGAACGCGATATCCTGTCATGTCGTTTCTCCGTGAAATTGGACCAATGAGTCAACGTTGAAATGATTCATCTCCGAGTGACTCTTTAGGAGACGTGTGTGTAACTAATTAGTAAACTCTTCAAGGTCACTCGCTAGGGGAAAGAGTGCAATACTTCGTCTTTTCGCTTTTTGTAATCTGACGTTAACAAATCTAAATATGGCGCATATCTTACATAGTACATCCACATAGTCGAGATAGTTCTGATTTTTTCGTGTCTCGCTGAAATTTAAGCGCATTTTTTGCTCACTTCTGTCTGTCGAAGCCTCTTTGAATCAGTGAAAGGCCGAAAACCTCACTTTATGACTGCATCACATTGTGGTCGAACATCGTACAGAAGGATACGAGTTCCCTTCGAGCTCAACACCCGCAGCATTACAATGAAACCTGTTTTCTGTATGGGTATGAATGGTGAGTTGTTACTCCGGTCTCGAACTCTTGTCTCCGTGTCATTACCCTTTACATCTCTTTCTACGACATCGTCGCCTATATATAAGTCGACTTGTTCCCTTCCAAGCTAACTCGGAACATCCGGCAACGAAAAAAGTCCAATCCTTGATTCTGGGATTTCAATGGTCAGTAGCGTATTAGTAGGGAAATGGAATGAAACTCATTCAATGTGGCGATACTTTCAGGCCAGCGGTATAATATGAGATGTTTGTGGAAATCTTTCGGAGTATAGTTGGGTAAAAATATCACGTTTTGCGGTATTTATATTAAAATAATCACAAGAAATTCGAACTGATCTGAATTTATTGCAACAAGTAACGACGTCTCGGTTTCACGAGGAAAAGTGAAGAAAGGCTTCAGTGGCCTCAGGAGCCATCTCATCTCATTTCTGTGCCCCCAATCAGCTTCGGTTGACTGACCCCGACCGCAACCCCGAACTTCCTGAGCCTCTTGCGAGGAAGAAGGGTAAGGGGGGTCAGCAGGGGTCGGATTACAACGTAATGAGAAGTGGTTTTGTAGGCGCTGAAACGGTCAATCCCATCACCAGGAGCTCCAAGGCTTCTGATGTACGGTTGCCGACTAAATGGGCTACGTGGTATCCTTCAAAATGGTGAGTTTCATCACCGTGGATAAGGTTATCTACCAGTGAGGGACAAACTATTAGTTGAAGTAATCTGCCTTCAACAGTCGTTGAACTTGAACGTGTAATCAATGCAGCAAGCAACTCTTGAAATTACAGCGGATGAAAAAACAATATCCATTCGATCATTACCGAAAATTGCTTTTATGCTTCAATATCTCACTATTCAGCAAACATAGCTCTTAGCTACAAAATGATAAAACTTTAAATTCTTCTTCCAAGCGAAACTCAAAGGAAAAAAAAGAAGATTTACGAGATTTTTTATTGCTATTTTCGTTCGACAAAGTTTAGTTCAAAATAAAAATGATTTTCTTGTATGAATGTAGGAACTTCGTTCACTGTTGATAGTAAAAGACTCATGCGTCAGTAAAAACAGCTCGCCATCAACTCCCTCCGACGCATTGGAATTTCTCTTGCCAGCTCCCGCATACTAAAAGCAAGGTCGCCGACTCCTCTTTTCAGACTATCGTCAAGTCCAATTTCACTTTTAGAAACGCTATTAGAATGAGGGTTTGTTAAGACGTGAAAGGAACAAGTTCTTGGCAACGTTGCACAAACGGTACGAATTTAACTTCTCATGGGATCGTCTCAGGAAGGGAACTCGTTACAAGCGACCCTTTCCGGTGAGGTACAAACTGGAGTTGAAGGGAGAAGGCAAAAGATTCAAAAATCCTCGTCAAAGTCCTTCTAAGGACACTACATGGCTTTTCTAATGTGAATGTCCATATTTAGTGAATGTGTTAGATGGGGTTTTGAACATCGTTGTTCTCGCAAATCCACAGTGGCAGCCAATGATTGTTACAATATTGGTCTTATACGGGTGTTGGTAGAAATGTTTGTTTCATGGATTAGCTATGAACGATCCTAGTTTATGTTTAACTATCATGCGAAGTCGAATTTCACCTGAAATATCGGTATCATCGATCATCTGTCCCAGCCCAGAACTCCATAGCAGAAGTTGTTCACGTTTCCACTTCGTGAGATCATAGCAGAGCCACAAAGGGACGTCAATGTCGTACTATACGGTGGAAGATGGAGCCAGTCAAGAGCGGTTACTCGGTAACACGCTCAAGTTGACTGTCAAGGACAACCACCTGCTCGGTCGCTCCTCCTGAACCGCTTGACCGAGGAGAGTTTCCCTCCTCAGTTCGATCCTTTTCACGCTTGCCAGACCTTGAAATGCACCTTCCTTTAGGGCAAGTATATCGTGACACAGGTTACTTTGTACGGTGAAGTTTTATATGAGACATCTCGCGTTATGCGAGCACAGAAAACTGACCGAGAAGAGATAATGTTAATAAATACAAATCTTCTTCACATTGGACTCTAAGTCATCCTAGTCAAATCTTGGATTGGAAAATCAATCTATGGTTCTTCTAACCGTAAAAATCAAGGTTTTTATAATCATTAACGTCTCCAAACCAAATATTTGTTGCTCGGATTCAGAAGTTTTACTTGTCTAATCGAAGATCCTCCCCGACATGACAGTTTCTTCTCAAGAAATAGTTTTCGCAAGTCTGTTAACGATTTTTTTTTTTTTGGTCAGATTTGAGGTCACTAATACCTTGCACTGGATACGACGTTGAATTATTCTAAAAAGCATAGCTAATCAAAAGGAAAGATACTCCTGCAGATAAGTCCTCGTTACCCTTCAGGCAGGATTGCCGAGTTAGTATCGCATTTCACAATAATCCCGGTCAATGTCCTCAGGTCAAAGACGTATTGCTTACCTGATTGACCCTTCGCCGTTATTCCCAACTTGGAGAGGTCACGAAATCTATAATATCTAACGGTAAACATCGAGTTTACGTAGAATTTGTGGCAAATTCGAGTGTGAGAACCATTTTGTAGGTGACAGAAGGAGATGTTTCGGGGAAGCTCACTGTTGATACCAAGGAGCAACTGATACATTGAGCAAATCAGTCATACGTTTTTTTTTTTTTTTAAATAAATTCTAGGGAATAAAAGTTAAAAATTACTTGTTTAAAATCACCACAGTTATTTACAGGAGTAAATTTATGGAAAACAAATTGATAAATTTATAGTGGGTTAACTTTATGGGAGTTTGCACGGTCAAACGCTACTCGTTCATTTCACAAATTGAGCCTCCAAAATAAGATTCAATTCCAGTCTTCCTTTCATTGATTAACAATTGTGCTGATAATGCCCCTTGCTAGTAATGGTAGAACGTGGATTGGATTGCGACACCGAAATTATCAAATAACGTGGAAGCGTATTCCAGTTGGTATGAACTTGACACGAATCACGTCATCAGTTGGCGTGTCTTACAGAATATTCGTGGCTTTGAAAGTTCACCCAACTCCGAAGGACGTGAAGAAATGATTCACGTTTCCTTTCACCCGCACCGGTTTCGACTCGAGTAACTTTCTCAGCTGGTTCCGAGTTACGAAATCCATTCAACTATGATATTTTGGATTTTATCTTCCCGAAACGTATTTCAGTATCAGTTGTTATGATCACTCCATCACTCCTGTATACAGTATAATATAATATATTATTTAATATAATATATTATATTATGCAAAGATGGTATTGTGCAGGGTGATAATAACATCCTCTAGTTTTCTTTTATTTATATTTATTTATGTATAGTCGATAAATGCCAATCACTCATTAGTTTCTGATTGAGTAACCAAATTCAGTTCTCGTTTGATCTTTTAAGGGAACAAACGGAATTTTCTCAGAACTACACTAACTTGATCATTCATACACGAAGCGCACTCTCGCGATCATCAGAAATAATGTAGGAGTTAGCTCATCGCTTGAGAATTTTGCAACAAAAGCGTTGCGAAATACCAACACACCCGGAACAAAACTGTTTTCCAACAGTTAAACCAGTTTATTATGCCACAAGGAAACCTGAGAATAACGATAACGTCAACTTATGTCAAAAACGTTGAATTTTCATTAGTTCTCACGGACTCCCGTAACGTTAAAAAACTTACTACACGAATGGAATAAAAACATGCATAGCAGAGGAACTGTGAAAGTGGTTCGATTCCATCATGATCATACAACTGCTATTTATTTTTATCCTTTAATTTTCTTTTTTCCACATTCAGGATCTGTTCTATGTGATTAGGGTCGCTGAACCGATCAGTATTAATCCAAGATGGTGCACACTGAGGGTGGATGTGGTTCAAAAAGGGTGTTAACGATATTCTCTCAATTAAAGCGATTAGAGTATCATATTTATGAGGTATAGCATTCGTCAATCACCAAAACAACGACTTCGAGGGCATCGACCCTTGAAAATAACAATCAATGTGGACCCAGCTGTACTAATACGGCCCAAAACCGCTTCCGCCCAATAAACTAGTTTTTACTCCACGAGTGCTCGTCTCTAATCGAGACAGAAAAGATCCCAAGAGATAACTTGCATCCAGTTTTAAAAGCTAAAAGCTCATTTTGTCTATGAATAGACGACTTGGAAAAGAATGTACACGGAAACGATTTCCTCAATCACATAAGCTGCTTAAAAACATCAATCAGCGCACGGGCACGGGTATAAAATCCAAAAATAATGTATGGCCAGTGTATTACCTCCATTTTAAAAGGAATTGATAAAAAGAAGGAAGCATGTCTTTCATTTTTGTGTGGAGAGGCCCTTCATGAGAATTCGGATGCGATAAGAGAGAATGTGACTTCAAAGTGGATTCATCGATATAAGTGGTGAGAAGAGGTATTGAGGAAGGAAGCCAAGTAGAAAAGCGGCTTTAGACGATGCCTTATAAAGATTCCTATGGCATCGAATGTGATTTTATGATTGGTTTTAGTAGTTACCAAAAGTAGTTGGCAAAGGTATTTCGTTGGATTAATAATTGGCCATCATTCCGGCTACCAACACCGTGTATCCACATGGATAGTCCAAGCTTTAGTTAGTTGAGAAAAGTGCTGAACTCAATTTCAGCGCCGCGTATGTAACTATTCTACTAACGAGACGTATGAGAGCACATTATTTGGGAGGCTTTGCCAAGATGGAGAGGAAGTTAGTCAGGAAAGCCTTGATGTTGAAGGGAGGCTCAAGGGTAGGGAATGAGTCCTTGCAAGAGGAACGTGCTTTTTGGAGTAACACGAAAGGGGTGGAGGGAAGCTAAACGTTTGAGATGACGCTCGAGGGTAGGTGAAGCATTCTCCAATGTAGGCCTCAAATGGAACTCGAGGAAATTTCGCGGCCTTACTTTCTGTTCTATAATATTCTGGAAAGTGGTAAATGTCCCATATTTTTGACCCATTTAAGTGGCATGCTTCTTACGGAACAACTTTCTCAGAGTTCCAGGCAATTCGCCCTTTACGCCCTACAAATAAAAAGAAAAAAAGTCCTTCTGACGTGTTTTCAGAACTGGGGCGTCTGTCGGGCTTTCAACCAACAAAAACAAAGGTTACATACCCTCAAATTTGTTGGAGTCAACTTCAGAACGTGCTACGGTTAAAGAGGTTGTGTGGCCGTTACACACTCGTTTATTTCTACGCATTCTCTTTCAATGACCTTTGTAGCTTGAATACATTTTGCGTTGACTGACCAAATCGAATGCCTATATGGGAGCACAGACAGGAGAAATGAGATCTCCACGTTGAGAGAGCTCGCGGCACTATTGTGTTCAAATGACCGGAAGCGATGCCCTCCCTTGTAACTGGAGATCGATCGGGCAAAATCAATGCCATAAGGCCCTATCGAGTTGATTGAGGTTAAAAGGCAACTCTCCCCGTCAAACGTCCCAGTCGGGTAACTATCGCTTTGCCACTGTATTAGAAGTGATTAAGGACGAATTGCGAATTGCGGTTCTGTTAAATCTACTGCAAGAGGAGAGCGCGAGCACGACAGTGATTTTCCGCGGCCGTGAACTATTCTCATAATTAGAATGTTCATCATCGAAAAAAAAAAAAAAAAAAAAAAAAAAAAAAAAAAAAAAAAAAAAAAATAGTTCGCTCTTTTTTCACGAGGGAAATGGGACGATCGCGTCAGATAGTCTGCCGGTCTTTCAACAAGACCACTTGAAGACTGGCGCCGGAAGATGTCTCTTAATAGTCGTGTATTCAAGAGCAGCTCCAATCAGGAGAAAAGAGCTCTCAATTTATCAAAGAGACATCCCTAATTCAAAACAGAACAATACCAAGCTGACCCAGACTGAAAAAGGTTGATTATTCCTCGAGATATATTAATCTGGTAACGAATTGATAGTCTATTGATGGAAGGAAGTCGAAAATGGTCGCGTTTACTCATATTTTCTCCTTATATCTACGCCTGCATTCACTCGTAAATTACTCATTTGAGAAAAAAAATAGTGTGGTTGTCCGACAAATCAATAACACAGAATACAAAGCATATGATAGATGTTGTTTCGCACTCAAGTTCTGGAAATACTTGACATGGGAAGCATACAAATCGCCGTTCAAGAGCGTCAACATAAGATGCTGCTATAACGGGCGTCAAACGAGATAGTGTTTTCATCTGGACGCCCATAAGCGTTGAGCTTATTCTGCTACATGTCCGCTCAATACGAGCCGTTTATACGAAGAGCAACAGCAGAATGAAAAGTGATTTTCGGAGTGGATCCATTTGAGTTCTAGAAAAATCCTATTAAAACTCCTTAGGTCATTCAACGGGATAACAACTAATCATTGCAATGTGGAATTTTCAAAATGATGATAATTTCAACTTTGAGAACGCATCTTCAGAACGTCATTCGAACCGACCGGTGTAATTTAGCCTCTGGCTAACTATTGATTTTGAATTAGCATAACACGTTCCCAACACGTGTAATGCTGGTACGAAACCCTTTCATTATCTCTAATAGCTTTTCCGGGGAACGAAAACAAAATCGTCATAGAAGGCATGAAAAACGTGGGTTGCGCCGCGGCGTTTCTTCTCTGTGATTTGAAATCCGCCCACGCAGAAGAGATTCACTATCCGAATCTGGATCTTGGAGGCCTTGAAGAGTCAGCAGATCGAAGCTGGCCGATCCTTCGAGATACTCGACAGTAGTTACTATTTAGTTCGACTATTCTCCTCTTTTTCTCCGCTCAATCAGTACATGAGCTGCGTCTCAGCTGACGTCAGTGTTTTTCCTCGGGAGCACTGCACAGGCTGAACTGAGATCAAGTTGGGTTCGCGTATTTATACGTACAAGCGTTGAGGTGGTGGATCGAATGACGGCATTCCTTTCGATTTTCCCGCAGGCGTTGACGGAATTCCGGGGCTATCTGACCTCAAGTCGCCTTCATCTGACGTGACGTTCGTGGAAAGTGTTAACACCTCTTACTTTCATTCATTGGGTCTCCCCATTGTGTAAGCAGTTTCTCACGTTAAGCATTCGAATATAATATCTCGTGTACCTACCCGGTTTGCGTCCTACCGATGCTATCATCCGCTTAGTCCGTTGAGCAACCTCTTCATAATGTTTTCAAGGAGAGTTACGTGTAAACGGAAACAAGACGCCTAGTACTCAACCAGCCCCCACTGATGAATGAGGCAGTGAGGTACCGTGTCGATTAGGCTCCCGGATAACATTCAAACGCGCTCCTAGTCCCGTAAGAACCTCGAAAAACACATTTCAGAAGTGGAATCAATACAATTGGAAGCAAACAATAAGCAAACTATATTCCTAAGACTGCCCTCTAATAAATAAACGAACCTGAAACGCGGAAGCCGTCGAATGAGGTGGATAAAACAACTAATCAACTATCGGTAGCGTTTATATCTAGCGTAGGGGAGAGTCGTCTGGTAACGGACAGCGGCTGGTATCGGACAACACGTGTTTGCGGTGAATGACACTAGTAGCAGCACTTGTCAAGCTTTAGTTTTGCTCCTTCTAATAGTGTAAACAAAATCACGCCATAATGGAGACAGTATTCAGTGTCATTTGAGCGTCACAGTATCTTTATTGTCTTTCCTAGTAAAACACCTTGCACGAAGTTAGTTTTGTGGACTCACACAGGACAAACGAGTAAGTATACTGCAATATTACTATTTTTAAGATGTATTCTAGTATGTAGGCAGTTAATACCCACGAAATGATTGCAATCGACACACTACTTTTTGAATGGCAATTAGGTTAGTTTTGAACAACAATCGGGTGGTATCGGACAGAGGCAAGTAGGGCGGTATCGGACACCAAAATAACTGGAAAAAGTGTCTAATAGGGCTGTATTTTTATTTTACAGATAAAAATGCCTAAGATTCGTGGGAAATGGAAGGAGGAAAATATTTAAAAAAGCTATGGAAAAAGTGTTAATGAAGGAGTTGAGCATAGGGGAAGCTAGTGAAGCCTATTCTGTCCCAAAAAGTACATTAGGAGACCGTATAAAATCAATTTCATTGGGAGGAGAAGCTTCATCTGCAACGAAAAAGGATGAAAAAAGAAAAAGATGACCTCATTGAAGAAAGAAAAAAACTCAGAGCTACGAAAAAATCCAATGCTGAGGATTTGAAAAAGAAGAAATCTGCCAAGAAGAACCTCAAATTTGATCATCAGATGCCAGCAGCATCCACCAGCAGCCATCTGACCACGCAGTCAACTGATGAAGAATATAAGTGCATTATTTGCCAGGAGACCTTCCAAGAAGACTGGATCCAATGTTGCCGGTGCCTAGGTTGGGCTCATGAAAAATGTGTCAATTTGGAAGGACAAAAACTATTTTTCAAATGTGATTTGTGTGCAAAAAAAAAAACTTGTAGTCAGTACATCCAACTTTTTTTTTTAGTAATTTCCATTAATTTTTTTAAAATACTTTTTCAAAAACCAATATTCATGTAAATATCAATAAAAACTAATTTTATTATTACTTTGTGCTCGTCCGATACCACCCTCTACAGCATGTCCGATACCACCCGCCACTTTTAGAATGAGGTGATTTGCAAGATCCTTTTAATTTCGCCATGTTTATTTGTAGAAGTAAATATTGAAGTAAATTCATCAAGTATTATGTGAAATATGAATAGAGGTAAGTTTTGAACACTTTTCTTTCCCATTTTGAAGTATCCTGTATTTTATTTTATGAAAAAAGCTAAGGTGTCCGATACCAGACGACTCTCCCCTAAATATTTGTTTTGAGATTGCCTCCCAAAGCCTAGCGCAGACCGCGAAACGATACCGCCCAAAACAAGGTTTCTTTAAAAATGTACCATGAGTTTAATTTTGAAAATATTCAGACAATTATTCTAGGGATGAGGGATTAATGTGTTGTGCAATTCACCCATTTATATGGTCGAATTCCTTATTATGTTACTCGAAAGAATGAACGAGTAACAGATCTATTGTTATGAGCATTCTCGACTAAGATCGGATATGGAAATCCAACTTATTTGGGCCCTAGAGGAACCGGCATGCCCGCATCTCTGCTCAATGGGCCGTGTCTTCTCTGTGCAAGCTCCATCAAGGGGCGAATGCCTGGGGAACGTACGTCTCATTTAGGTCTTTTGTCGCTAGGTGTGGGCGGCTTGTTCATTGCAACGTCTCTCGACACGTTTTCGAGACATCTCAAAGGATTCGTGAGCGTCGGCGTTGTATAGTACTCGCAGAGAATCGCTCTAGTCGGAATTATTCTTTATAGAACAGCAGCGGTTTACGCTGTAAGGGGCTCAATTGTACCTAGAGGGAATTTAACGAAAAGGAGAAGTCAAAACGTGCGATTCAAAGAGGAATAAAGCTGAGGAGAATAAGCACAGTACTGCCCCAGAATTAAGTAGGCTTTCGCTTAATCGGTTCATAGGAAAAGCTTAACAATAAAAAATGTAACTACGGAAATTTTTACGTAGATTCATCCACAATTTTAAATTAAAAAAGAAAATAACTCTTAGCCTCCCTTTGAGGACATTGAGTGGTAACAAACAAATTCAAAGAAGCTCTCGAAGGAAATGAAGACCTTCTAAACTGTAGAAAGTACTTCTCCCCTCTCGATTCCGTTTTATTCAAACGGAATCGACGGAAAAGGTGAAGAAATTCCAGTTTTCAAAGAAGAGAAAAGTCTATTTCCCTCTTGGCGCACCCTCCCAGTGCCACCCTCCGGAACATTGATTCCCTTGTCAGCGGCAGAAGCTTCCCATTTAAAACTGGCGGTTCTGCGGCCCTAAAATCCTCGAAGGGGCGGTCTCGCCAGAAAAGTGGGTAACGAGACGGCAATTTGTCTCTTGTCGCCCCCCTTCTACTGTTCACTGGCCTCCTGAAGGCTCAGGCCTGGGGAACATGGAGGAAGGAAGAACTGAGATTAAAAAACAGCCAATTTGACATTTCATGGACGATTGAAAAAATCAGTAGAAGAACTGACTTCCTTTCTTTCCTTCCAACTGTGGGGTCGCAAATCCAAAATAAATCGCCTTTCATTGGCTCGTATATTTTATAAGAAAAACTGATATTTCGCTCATAAAACCTCCATAATATGGCCTCAAGATGAGCCTGCCTTATCGGTGTATTTTTTGAGCTAAAACAGATATTATCTAGCAGGCTGCTACTGTGTTTTCTAAACCGTTTTGGTTAATGTTAAGTCATGTTCGGTCTTCACGGAATTACAGATTTTTTGCGTTGTCCTAAAAAACAGTATGTACTACTTGATCTCTAAACCTTTTTTACCTGGGGCACAAAATGAACACATTTTGTGTAAAAAGAAATCATACAGGTCGGGCGAACGCGCAGATCTGGTAACAAAATACACTTGCTCAAACAGTTCCACTCCCACTCCTTCCTTCGGAATCAACTTGAAGACTCATTTACATTCGCGTAGGCAGCTGAATTTCGCTGTCATGGCCGTTTGCCGAGAGAAAGAAAAAGGCGTACAAGCGCATCGATTGTGCCTGTAGGTCTGAATGAGGAATGAATAGGCCTTATTGATATACTGGAGCGCGAGCCGCGAATAATACCATTGCGAAATGCTTGTGTGGAAGCCTTATACGACGGAAATTCATTGTGCATCCGACCAAGTGCCACCTTTTTGGGGGCTCCGGCTCGTTTCAAGATACTCTGACGAACCGAGTGCCATATGGTTGAGTTTACATTGAACCAGGATACACTTAGCAGCCCTTGTTGAGCCCCCACGACGCAAGAACGCTCGTCAAAAATGAACAAACGGGTTGTTCGTTCATTGCCGGTCGCCTCGTAATATGATAGATGAATCGGTGGAATGAAGCCGCGATTAGACAGTTCTGAAAGTGTTAGAATGAATTAAAAATGCTCAATTTCAACGTGAATTGTACACATAAATGCATTCCGTTCACTAAAATTCGTATCCTTCTTAATGACCATGTTGATAAAGATTGGCGGGCCTTTTTCGAATATCTCCCAATCGAGTAATGTCCCAACAGTCTGAAATTGAAATTTTTTAAAAAATTCCTCGGATGCGTAAAGAGGGACAATGTTTTTCCTTCAATCAAAGGGGAAATCGTACGTTGTATATAAAAGAAAAATCTGACTATGAAGAAAATAAACTAGACGTATGATAGAACAGAAAGGAAATTGAGTTTTCCGTTGAATCTCTCACATGAGCAAAAAAGGTTTTCAACTAAGATTATTCTGTTTGAGGCAAACACGAAACTCTAGGCTGCGGTACCTTTCGGGTTTCGTGACAGCCTTTTACGGCAACCGGAAGTCTCATATTTACAAGCTTAGCTACTTTTCTGTTATGAAATCTTTTAGCTTAGTATCTTCTCAACCCTCAAAACGAAACCAATGAAATACACGACCAAACTGAACCGGGTATTAGCCATGTGACGAACCTAGTCTATTCGATGCTTTCGACACCTGGAGGGAGGGATTCTTCGTCGGGTTGTTTGTTCAATTTCCTAAAGATGTAAGGAAGATGAACGAGGTGGTTCCTTTGTGAGGAAAATAATGTCCTTGGAACACGGAAGCCCAATAGCAAACAAAGTGTCTTCGATGTGAAAAGAAACTTTTGTCTCCTATTGCATGTCGATTATAAAGACAGACGAATTATATTTATCTTGTATCTCTGGGGCACACAACCACTATTATGCTATTACTTAAAAAAGGTAGTACCTTGTCCTTTATTCTAGGAATCATTTGACAGTGGTGTTGGAACGCCTACTTCCAAATTAGGTTCATGAAAATGAAATTATTTATTAAATTTTTCACCAGATTACAACGATAGACCCATTGACTTAATATTTAATTAAAATCCATTTCCCCATCGAAATATAGCGCAGCAAATAATATGTTCTCAGCGTTGCCTTCTGCATTCCCACGGTTCGTGTACTGTAGGTGACATTTTCATCAGTAAACTAAGGCCGTTATCTTCTTAAGGCATCTCCTCGCCTGCGGGTTTTATCTCAAGGCGGGATGGTGAGTATGCTGTATAAGAGTAGGGTGTTGATAAGGTAGGGAACCCTTCTTCGAAACAAAGGCTTTATTACGAATCCGGATTTGTAGTCAAGGATGAGGTCCACGAAGGATACTTTCATGCGATAAATTTTCCAGGGGAAATATAGGTGTCCCAACTTGACCAATATGAATGGTAGCAGCCTTCAATTTCCCAGGGATTCTCGCCTGGGCGATAGTATTGGGAAGTAGGACTTCGAGAAAACATTTGTGAACATAATAATGTCTCATTAAAATCTTGTCATCTTCGGGGCGAACATCATTGCTACATAAACAAGGAGGCTAAAAACATTTTTCGAAACTGCTCGTACCGATCGTTAGATACTCACAAGCTAATCGACCACTATATTCGTGCGATAACACTCCTGCGAGCCCAAGTTCCTCCCTCATTTCTCAAACAATCCACTAATTTGTGTGCTTTCTTTTCTGTTTCAGATGATGGCGATGAAAGCGAGCGACTTCCCGAGCGACCTGGGAGCCGTTGTCATGTCCGGTGGTCGAGAACTGAGATTCGACGTCGAAGTCTTCAGTCATTTAGCGCATTTAGAATCCGTTACCGTCCGGGGTAATCTCAAAGTCTTCGTGAAGGAGCACTCCTTCGCCAACATGTCTTCCAGAGTGCCCGTCTCGTTTGAGTTTTCCGATGCCAACTTCCTAACAATAGAAGGTATGTGGCCAAAGTCTGGACGCTTTATTTACATCTAAGGAGAAATGAAGAAAATTTGGACCACAGAAGAGGCGAAGTAGCCGATTTTCGGAACAATTAATCATCTCATATGCCGTCAGAAGCCTTTAAATATCACAACTAACTAACTTCTCATACGCTAATGATAAATTTTCATTCTCTCAGGCATGAGCTGGAAGAACCCTAGTGGCCCAATATCGGTGCTCGTGGCCCGGGTGAATACGGCTATTATTCACGGTCAAGCGTTCTCCAGGCTCACCAACTTCACTGCTCAAGACGTTGGCAAGCTCGAAATCCTGGAAAAAGCGTTTTTCATAGCCCGTCCATACAACGAGAGCATCACCACGGTAAGTTTCTCAGTTTTGGTTCATTATTATCACTTGACTAGAGAAAAAACTGTAAAATTAAATTAGAGGCCGCACATCTCGGGCGATCACTTTTACTTACGTTTATTTAATTATCACTCCCATTTGTTTTTTCTCAGATAAATCTCGAAAGAGTTCACATAGAAAATCTCGCCAAAACCACGTTCCTCAGCAGCGTTCACGAAGTGCGATTTAGCGGAAGCGAAGTCAAAAAAGTTCAACCAGACGCCTTTTCCGCTCTGCAAATTGAGCGAGTCCTCATAGAAAACACGACGCTCCATCGGATCGAAGCTGGAGCCTTTTCCGACCACACGCTTATTCAAACGTTAACGTTACGGCAAGCGAGACTCCACAATATCGAAAGCGCCGCGTTCCTATCAGGCCTCAGCAACCTAGTCATTTCCCATTCCAAGTAAGTCAAATTCTTTGTAATAATTCATGATATTCTTAAGCAGAAAGACACGCATACGATACTAAAGCATGTTTAGATAAATCCGAAAAGCCCTTTAATGAAGATGATGCAACGACAAATCCCCAGTTGAATGCAATGCTATAATTATTATACTCTAAGTCGTTGTTCATGGTCTGATTTTCATTCGGATGGTGGAGTAATAGTCACGACGGTAGATTTTCTAATGACGGTTGGTTGTCTAACCCTCGTCGACCTCAAGGATTATTTTGTAACAAATTTAATTAGTCTCGCTTTTTTGACACTTAAAATAGGTAAGCTATGTCGCAACCAAAATTAGCAGAATGACAACGTTTAAAAACCGCAATGAGAGGTAATAAGTTTGCCATTTTTTTCTGTTCTAGACTGGAAGTCGTCAGACCTGGCGCGATGAACATAACGGTAGCAACAGTTTTAATGGCTGACAACATCTTCAGTCACGTTCACACGCGGGGAGTCGTTCTTAAAGAGTGGAACACTCTCGTCATAAGTAACAACACGTTCAAGCGGATTGACCGAGAAGCTTTCACATCGCCGACGATACCAACAAGCGTGCACAAGCCAGGAGGTCCTGGCGAAGACTACCTAATCGTCACTGAAGAGCCCGTCAAAGCCCACGAGTTCAATTTCACGAGGAACATAATCATAGATGTGCCGCATCATTACGAAGCGGCTTTCGATTTTTCCGTCAGCGACGACTCGAAAGTTCTGGTCGACAGTAACTTCTTTCTGTTCAGTTGCCATTGCAACATGACCAGAGTACAGACCTTGATGAGTGGTGGGAAGACGGCAATGTTTGACTACTGGAATGTGCTCCGTGGACGACAACCTAGCCCGGTGCTTCAAGTTGCCACAAGGATTCGTGAACATGATGAACTTCACAGAAACAATTTGCAAACTCCACGACTCGCTGCTCTGCGAGCAAGTTCAAAGAGACGCTGACGACTCGCAGAACGAGCCCAGCATCACGTCAGCGATTGATATCTCTTTTGAGGACGTTGAAAGAGAAAAGCAAATATTGACGTCACTGTTTGCAATAATTCTGGTTGGCATGCTGCTGGTCATGGTTGTGTCTGCCATGTTATGGGTAGGCAGGAAAGGATATTGTGCTAAAGCTAGGAGGTTCCTGCTACCCTCTACCAACTCTCTAGTCGACCATCTCGCAAGGATGTTCTCCAGCAGTGGCGTCACACCCTGCGGTCTCCGTCTCTCGGCTTTCCGTCCACGAATACGCCGAGCTCCAGAGGAAAATGGAAGAGGCCAAAATGAATGAAGAAGACGATCTGCCGCTGGAAGACAAAGCAACTCAAACACTGCCCGAGGAACTGACACAAGAGCTCCTCCAGTCACTGAAAGAGAAGCTGAACGATCCCGAAAACTACAGCGAAGCTCGCGACATGATCGAACATCTATACGATTTGATCAAAGTTGAAGAAAACTGCAACAAGAACTATGTCGACTCGACTTTCATTCACATCGAAGAAGGTCCGGACAACGTCTACGACGTCATCAAACCCAAAAAGATGACAGCGCGCTCCGGGAGACCCGAACTCGTCAGCCAGGGCACGCGGGCTCCCTCTCCCGACAAACTCCTGCCCTACTCAAAACGACCGACCATAGTTTCTGAGTACCAGGAACCACGCGATCGTAAAGTCCACACATATTCGGAAATCCCTCCGCGCCCGGACCTCTTACCGGGACCCATAACCACTTCCATTTCCATGGCCAACAGGCCCCTCCCGGCCGAACCCACTCAACTGTGATATTCATCTTCTACTCAAAACACAAAAAATATTTGCCTTCGAGAAAACATCTGCCTTAAACAGAAGGGTCGACATTCTTTGTGTGATATCATTTGTATATTTTTCCCTTTCTTTTTCTCCAGGGCGGAAATGCAGCCCAAAATGTATTATTTCTTTCTTGTTTGTTAATTTTTCATGTACATAAAAAAGTGATACTATTTAGTTGATTTCTAGAGACTAGATTTTTCTTTTCTCAAATAGAATTTTCTTTTTCATTTTGTACAGAACCCTTAGTATAAGACTGATGTAATTTTCTTTGTTTGGAGCAACTATTCGAAAATTGCCTGCATTCTGTTTTCTTCTAAAAGTGTTTACAAAGAAAAACAGAACGAATTAAAACTGTCTGAAAACACCATAATGTGTGTCAAAACTGAATGTTTATAAAGCGCAAATTTATGTGTAAATTCTCATGTATTTACGATACTGATAGATAACGAAGCATGTATGACTATTCGAATTTAGAAGTATCAAAAGAAGTTTCGTTTTTTTTTCGCGTTTAATTTAATGAAAATGTACATAATGTGTAATTTAATTTGTCTAGTGAACAATTGTTGTTAATTTGTAAAGAGATGATTTGAAGTGCCGTTCCGGCGAGTAGAGGAAAATTGTGGTATTCCTAAAAACTCTAAGGAGTCAATAAAACTAACTACATTCCAATTCGTGACTTTGTCTTCCCGTCTCTCCAGTCATATTGGCTAGTGAAAGATCGGCATGAGAGGAAAAAGATGAAGTGGAAAGGAAAAATTGACTATGGACTGCTTCGGAATTCATAATCATCTGGAATTTCAGTCAGCACCAACAACAACTATGGCACTCGGAAGAAGTCATTCGGATTAGCAGAATGATAAAGAAATGCAAGTTAGATTTCCAATGAAGACACTAATAAAAGTAGGGTTTCCGACAGTTGTGAGTGAATTAGCAACGGGGAAATGCCCAAATCCAGGGATTTCTCATCAGGATGTTCTGCAACAATGATGGTCAACAAGGATCAGCCACGAGAGTCAAGATCACGCCGAGGTGCTCAGCAAGACTCCCTCAGGTAAAGTAAAAAACTGAAACTAATAACATAAAAGAAACAGAAATACGAACAAAATAAATACTTAAGAGTAGAGCTGGCAACGTTACGGCCGTTAGCTGAAATAAATTAGTAAAATTTGAAGGAGAACAATAGGAACAGACACCTGGATGTTTTGTGGATACACAAATGGCTGACAATGAAAAGGTAATTGATAGCCACATTTGATGACAGAGAAAGGAAGTTGTTGTGTAGCCCGACGAAAGCAATTGTTTAAAAATAAGTAAGTACTTTCTCAAGTAGAGGGTAGTAGCAGGTCACAATGGGTGTTAGAATTGTGCAAAATGCCAGTTGGAGTTAAAGCAATGGGTAATGAAAGACCGGAAAAAAAGATTACGATACTTCGAAAACCGTCAAGATGAATTATAACAGGAAGTTTGCGCAACGCGGAAGTTTGTTAAAAAGACCACAATGCTTCGAATAAAGCCACGACCAGAAAAAGGAATAATGAGGAGGATGATCAAAAAGTGGAAAGAGACCGCCATCAGGGACAATAAGGGACCCGTAATATAGGAGCAGGCCAATGAGGTGTAATCGTTAGAGCCTGAGAATAAACGGTTTTGAGCCTAATTTGGGCTTGTTCTGCTTGTTGACTGAGAAAACGAACAAATAGGATTTTTTTTAGATCATGATTTGTCCATTAAGGCTATCGGGTTTCGCAGTTGGAACGATAGAATAAATTTAACCGAAAATCAGAATTTTCATGCGCTTTTCCCGTAAAATGTTCGTTTAGCGT
The DNA here is from genome assembly GCA_019603395.1 of Cyrtorhinus lividipennis. NCBI lineage: Eukaryota > Metazoa > Arthropoda > Insecta > Hemiptera > Miridae > Cyrtorhinus > Cyrtorhinus lividipennis. The sequence continues at coordinate 4,525,338 of CM034002.1, read as the reverse complement.
TTCGATTGAACTCGAATGATCCAGGCGTGGCTCATGACGAACTACCACGTGGTCTGCCACCGCTGATCGAATAAAAAGGGAATGTGAAAATGGGTTTGTAAAAGTTTAATGTTAGGCGGAGAAAATAAATTGACTGAGCAATATTGGGGAATTGTACAATGCAATAAATCGAAGAAAAAAAGGTGGAGAAGAGAAGAAGAAGAATGAACTAGAATGGTAGTTTCATGCTAAATGGAATCGAAATACATACATAAGATTCTATTTTACCAGACTCATTCCGACAATCTGAAGGAGGTTGTCATGAATTCATGCCAACATTGAAAAACAGCTTGTTTAAACTGTAAATTTACAGAGTGGTAGTTTAGGTATCAGTCAAGTGTGCAAATTCACCGGAAACGACTCACTTTACTTACAGAAGGGCAAAAACCAACGATGGGTCCACTTACCTGTAACAAAAAAATAATACATCAAAAACTGTGAACATAAATATTAGTACATCAATTCCAAAATTATTTGTACGATTTCTTTGTCGGCATGAAAACCTGTTCTTGGAATATACGCTCCAATCAAGTCATTTCAGTCCCGGTATCTCAAATGGATTCAGGAACGCAAACAGCTTAGGTAGTTATATGTTTTTCTCTGATATTTACGAGACGCGTCACTTTCTTCTGTTAGAAGGGAAGAGACATTCAACCGCGTACCTTCTCTCAAAAGCCTTTGTCCACGACTTCCTTCTTTCCCTCAAATTATACATTATAGAAAGGAAACGTGAGACATTGGCGAGCTTCTTGGAGTGATGAAGACATCAATACTTTGAAAGCATTTTAAATCAGGAGAAATTTAAATTGCGAGCGATGCAGCATTGCGTTTATGCATTGAAAACCTCCTCTTATTCTGAGTTTAATACATTACCTTACAGGCGACTGGAAATCTGCGAATCAATAGTTATGTACACATCTCAGCGAAAAAAAAGGATGAAAAGTAAATTTGTAGGTAACGGCTAACTTAATTTTTTCCCCTTCTTTACAGATGCTTTTACCAGAGCACATAACATGAACTTGAAGCTACGGATTACACGAAAGGAGGCACAGATGCGCCAAAAACTGTTTTTCCGAAAGTAGATGTGGACCGACGATAACGTTTATCCAAGGGCTCACGAGGGAGGTACTAGAAAAGAGTAAAATCCCCATTCCAGCGCCTAACCCAAAAGAACAAGGTCAACTTTTCTCTTCTCAAAATGAGATTTTTGTATCCTCTTTTGAAAAGAACCGCAGATATTTTTTCTTGATTCCTCTTTTCATCCTGCGCGGCCAAACAGTAAGGTAACTCGCCGATCCTTTTTTGCGGTCGAGCCTTCAATGAGTGCCGCCAAGAAGAAAATCGGATGCTGCGGGGTGAAGAGCCAAGAAAGAGCAGATGCCGAAGGGTACAATGGAGTTGCACCTTGAAATAAAAGAGGAACATCAAAGTCGAGAAACAACCAAGGTGCTAGATTGAATGTACAACAAGAATGTGGAGAGGTTTTTGAGGTTGGTCGAATCACATTTTTTGTAAGATTAATTTTGTAAGTAAGGCTAACCGTAACAACAGCTCATAATTACATAATTATAATCATCAGAGTCTGTGAACAGCGGAATAGCCCACGTAGCTGACAGTGGAATGAGAGGATAACAGAAATGGAAAGAGCATGACGATTCAAGTACGAGCGGCAGACTGTAATGAAGATCTTCCACCAACTCCCGAGTGTTCAATTATACGTTTCATAACCTGAGGTATTACGGTACTTTCACTCACATCCGAACTCGAACGACTAGCGTTACGCGTTCTGTAGCCAATAACCAATGTGTGGAACTTGAAAAAGAATTATGATGAGGTATCGGAGGGATGAAGCAGTTTCCTAAACTGAACATGAACTTGCAGTAGTCCATGAACTATGTAATTCAATGAGCGATTGAGGCAGTGACCACTGAGGTGTTATGTATGTCACGATACATCATTGTCTCAAGAGAGATAATCGAATCAGAACGAACAGTATGAGTTTCGAGTACCTTTCAATGTCTTACCTATTGATTGTACCGTTGAAACTTGTTCGTACGATGTTCACCTTGAGGAAAAATGGGTATCCAATTTCACCTCTCAAACTCTCGGTTCGAATAGGATAGAATGCACAAGCAACGTATACATAAAGCAATTCATCACGTCTACTGCTCAATGGTTTGAGCTGCAGACCTACATTACAGGCAATTATGACACTTGAACGTTCTTAATGAGCCCTCTTGCACATTAGTCTTATAAGAACTGCTTCTCTTCATGAGAAGGGTTTCCACAGCAGTGAAGAAGACATTGATGCAAGACCAGGGACACACGGGATGTTGCATCCCCAAGCGATTGATTCTGCCCAGCCAGCCGGTTAACGACGATTCGATACAGTTGGTCCTTCGAACCGTGTTTCCGCCGATTGTGGCCAACCCAAATGGTTCATTATATTATTCTACCACTACCGCAGAATCCGTCCATTCGTCCCAAGTAAGGCAAAGCGCTAACGGCATTTCAATTTGTGGTCATTAAGAAGAAAAAATGAGGAGTACAAGCAATTTTTGTTGTAAATTTCCAAAAGCCGAACTGACTAGAGACGTAAAAATTCGTATAAGCTAGAGCAAAAATCGGCGGGTCGCGTATGCCAGCGGTACCGGTTTGCAGGCCAAAACTCGCATAGTCCACGGGAATCCCCTATTTCCTCTAAAAATCTCCCTGACATCTACAACGGATGAACATGAGTTCTGATAATTTTAAAACTCGTATTACGCTCTCGGGAGGGGCTCCCTTCCAAAAAACTAGACTTCTTTGAAATAGCTCCAACCTAAATCCCAAATCTGATAGGATACTTCAGTGCTCAAGTAGAAAATTACAATCCACTAAGCTTGACAGAGCAGAAGGTTGCATCGACAATGTTCGTACCCATAGAAGCGGAATGCATTTAGAGCTTTGAAGCGTCTCATCCCTGAACCCTTCATTAGACCCCAGAGTGAACACTTTTAGAGCGCTGGAGGTGTCTGAAGTAATTATACAAATCCCGAAATTCCGAACACCCTCCAATTAACGACACGAGCGGCCAAAAATGGTAGAACTAAATAGTGTTAAGTGAAAAAAGATTAGCTACCGTTGAGGGGGAGCTGGCAATTCAAGCCTCCTTGAAAACAGACCTTCAAAAGAACGTTGGTACTCATGTACCCTCGATTGAAAACAAACATTACATTGAGGACGAAATTCCTGGGGTGCATGAGTCTCAGTAAAACGACTGATTGCGGCCAAGAACCATGTCGTCACGTAATGTATCTAGAAGTTTTGCAGCACGAAAAGATTTAGTAGAATTAGGGTTCTTCTTTCTCCCTGTTTCAAAATCCAAGACGAAAGAACAATACATAAAAGTAAACAACAGCGATTTCGAAGGCGAGGTGTTACGGACGAGTTGTACATTGCGACTTTCCTTTGGTAGGAGAAAGGCCAGTAATTTCACAAACTGTGGGCAGGACGAGGATGTCGTGACAAAGTGAGCCCTTCCGCTCGGGAGAAGTTTTGGGTGTTCAGTTTGACCATAGTAAAGTGGGCCCAGGGAGAAGAGGCCCAGATTGGGCTCACTTCCCTCGAGTACTGGCGTGCTCTGAACAATAATAATAAATAACTCCTTGATATCCCCTTCTGCGAAGGATTGACTCAGATAGACGTCTTCCTTAGCTATTTCTCATCCAATCAGCGGGTCACCCAAACTATCGGCCGAATATTTCACTCGCCCTATCACGGCCAATGCCCTCTCGCACGCGAGTCGGAGTTTTTAATCTTGAGGTGACAATTTCGGTTTGTCGAGCTGACAGCTCATTCATTTTCATAAATGCCCCTCACCCCCCATCGAGTCTTACATTTTCCCATAGCTGTCGTATAAAGGAAGACGGCGTTTCGTCAATAGAGCGTTGTAATCAGATACAGCGAGCCCCCAGCGCCACCAGATATGAAGTTCACTGCCAAAGAGAGACGTGACAGGTGGCAATTTCCTCCCCGTCACAACTCAGATTGTCAATCGAGATAAACAGAGAAATATGATCGGATTTTCGGTCTAGGTAACTGCAGAGCCACACACAGAAACGTATTATTTATTTTCAAACTTGGTGGAGGGTCCGATGACATCACCAATATAAATCCCTAGATTTACCTCGTAGAAGATTCCTATTTGGAGTGCATAACATAACCAATGTTTTTCGTAGATTCCTTTGGAGAGCTCAACTAATCGCATATAAACGACCAAAACTTGACAGTAATTTTCTCCAATTTTGACGTACCCGACGATTCTCCTTGTCTAGTAAAATGCCGGTGGAGAGGTTAGACGTGAATATAACAACCGCTTTCCTTTTCCTGATTGTTATATCCTCACAGGAAGAGAGATAGTGTAGGAGGCGGTGAAGCCACCACAAAGAGTGATCAAATTGAGTAGCCCAGCGGAAAGAGAATGTTTTTATCGACGGGACAGCTGTACAATAGTAAAATTGTACACAATTCTAATTAAAATTGTATTTCAAGCAGCTGTTCTATTTCCAGTTGAACCATTAAGATCATACCTGTGAAATTTTAGGACTTAAATGCTCTTACCATTTCAGAAGCCAAAATAAGAATACCCACCCCTGAAATTTCATCCGGATTCACGTCTCGTTTCGGCCAGTCTTTGTAAAGACAACCAACAATTTATGAAGGAGCTGAAGTCCGTCCCACTCTATTAGGTCGCTAGTGGTGTGTGCGCGTGTTTGCCTGTTGGTCGTGGCGCTTGTCCAATAAGTTCCCTCTGGAAACGTTCTATTTAGATTGAAAAAGAACGGAGTGAGAAAAAAAAATTGTTTTTTCCAGATCACAACGCATACTAACTCTGGTGTTTTGGTATATTTTTCTACTAATCTGCCCGCACTATCTGGCCTCTAGCCCTAGTAATCAGAAACCTTTGGCTGCATCCCGGTTGAGAAGTTTGGTCCGCTCCAATATGGATCATGCTGAAGTTGGGAGGTATTAAATATCGTGTAATTAGGAACCGTAAAAGCCTTTCATCGCACATCCTCTAAAAGTTATCAATTCTTTTTTTAATTCCTCATGCTCCACGAAAGATCCAAAATAACCAAGTAGAAGTATATTTGTTATACTTGAAAACAGGACAAAAGGAAAAGGGATATTTCCTAGAAAATACTTTGAACCGATTACTCATGACAACCATTCAATCATCGCCTATAGTCTGATAAGTAAGGGGAGTTCGCATCACCTTACCAAACAAAAATAAAAATGTGTGTGAGCGGAAAATGTTTCCTACAAATCTGAAGTTTTGGTCAGGGGCTACTTTCTGGCCATAGCTGGCCCATGAAACTTTTCAGCTAGATTCCCTCAAATTTGGGGGCTATGTGTAAAAAAGTGTACTTTGAAAAAGGGATTTTCGGGGAAGTAGGTAGGTATATGGGGTATTATTTAACCACCAGAACTAATGCAGAACATTGATGCTGAAAATAATGAGTTACTGAAAACATATTTTAAAACATTCTTTGAAAATACGAGAAAAATTATCGCCATTTCCTAAAGGAATGCCAGTCGTAATTAAGTTTGAAAAACCACAACTGCTTCCACATGCATTTAAAAACAAACTAGATGAATTGCTGAAAAGAAAGGAGTAAAGAGTCGGCGTAGGTAATGATAGAACGAACTAAATATCTACTAAACATAACAGCGAGCATTTACTTTCACAAGCTGCAAGTTCCCGAAAACGGGTTATGAAGGTGTCGAACAGGAAAATCGTTTCAGTTCGGTTACTGCTCTCATCAACCAAGAGGCCATCGCACCCGAGCAATAAACAAGTTACGAAGACTTCACCCCTCGTGAGAACTAGGTACGATCGAACTCAGGAAGAGAAAGCAGTCACAATATCGAAAAAAAAATTGGTCTAAAAGAAAGCAGAGTTCTCGAACGAAAGAGCTTATTCAACGCGCAAAACTGAGTAACATACAGAAGATTATGAAAAGCTATAGTTGGAGTAGGGTCGGTCATTAAAGAAGTAGATTATAGAGTGGTGGAGATTGAAGAGAAATGAGATTAAGCCAATTTTCGAATAAAAGTTTGATTCAATGTACAGAACAACTAGGGACTGCGAATAATCCACACATTAACAATCAGAAGCAGGCAAACGCATGTTGCTGGTAAGATGAAATGACACGTTTTCAGCATTGAATCTAGAGGGTCTCAAAAGAAAATCGAAGAGAGAAGAGAGTCCAGATGGATCACCGAAGATAATTTACTCGTGGCCTGAATAAACGATTCAGTCTCTCGAAAAACCCTGGATGCCCTAAAGGGTAAACTGCTAATGGAGATGTCCTGTTCCATGATCTCATAAGCATGAGGCACGTAATATAAGGTGAGTTAGAGTATAACCTCAGCGTTTTAGTCTAGTAATTGGAGATTTCAGCGGTGTTGTTACTCCTCACACTCTAAATGAGAGTATAGACGGTAAATAGGATTCACGGTTTTCATTTAAGGAACGCCCAGTTTCATTCAGTTTAGCGCATAGGCCCTTTTCTCAGGCAAATAGATCTGAATAAGTAGTTTCTGAACCCTTCTTTACTCTTCTTCCTGCTTTAGCCCAGTCTTGAAACTCGTTTATTACTCGACGAATAATTCTCATTATCAGATAGTGATGACAGTTTGGAGTACTCCGGACCCACTACCCAGTTGAATTCAGAGAAAGCTGTCTGATACAAACATGCTAGCTCATTTCTACAAGATATTGTGAATATTCATGATAGTTGGCAACGGTTTGAATTTGATTTCCGGCCAGAAACGTTGTACAAATAATGAATGTTTTAAAACCTTTTTTTAGAGATCGAAGGTGTCTAAATATACAGGATCGTCCGATGTTGATTCTTCGCGGCATGTCGGGCGGTTGTGAGCCCTTGTGAGGATAATCCTAAACAGATGAGGTTATTTGTGGAAGCCGACGTAGGGCCACTTTGCCCACCCTAGAGGGCTCCCTTGCATCGACAAGAGATGCCGACCTTCTCTGCTCTTCCACGTCTCGTTCATACGGACCCGTGAATGGGCGGATAACAATCTTCCCCTCGAGCAATAGAGCTGGAAAGAGGCTTCGAGAGAGGGTTCGATATTATTCACAAGAACAAATTTTCTTTGTGATTGGCGTAACCCTCAATAAGTGAGTAGATTTAATGTTTAGTTGAAATTTAGAAGGAAAGTACCCACTGAACTATATCTCATAATCGGATCACACCGGATCATAATCGCTAAAATCGAGAGGGAAAATATTACAGCTTTCGTCCGAAAACAGATTGTTGTCATCATTCCAGAGTTTCGTGCTCACCCTAAGTGGACGGACGATTAGGTGCAAGGTTATGACTCACGAATGAAGCTAAGCCGTAAATCCTACCATCTGACGACCATTGATTGTGCTGTAAGCCTATTGACTAACGATTATCAGTGGATTCCATTAAAAAGGCCGAAATGAGAGCATTGGAGAGTTTGTAGTTGGTAATTGGTAGTTGGAGTTGTAGTTGGTTTGCACAAAACCAAATACTCCAATCTTAAAATAGACAAAAGAAGATGGTTACGCATTGAACAAAAAACTACTATACCAGACATAAATATTAAAAACAAAATAAAAAAATCTATAAAATTATAATCAAAAATTAATATACGTTTTGATAGTTAAAAAAATAATGATCTTGTAAATGTAAATCATAGATAGCTAAAAGCTAACGCCTTCTAAGTCGAGATTGTAAACGTCATTCTCAGTTTAACAATTTAACAACGAATAATACACATTTGTCTTGTAATCAACCAAAAAATTTCCAAAAAATGTCGGTCCGCCGTAGCGGTAGAATTTTTTCTTCAAAACTTTCAAAATAATGTACTTTTATACCTGCGATTTTGTACATAAGGCTAAAATTAGGCTCTAATCGATTTAACTCATTTTCACCACAATTGCCTTCGGTAGGTTATGGGCGATAAATGGTATTTTGAGAAGGGATTTCCCGATTTTTAGGGACCAAGGTGTTTGAGGTTGCATTTTTCTATAATATTTTTAAAACGATTTTTCGATTTATATGAGTGCGGACTAATTGCCTGAGAAGTCAACAGGGAATATTTTGAGGTCCTCATTTGAAATTTGAAAAATTGATCTCAATCTGTTCTTACTTTTTCTAACTTGGACTCATTCTGGAGACCTCGATGATACAATGTGACACGAGCTATTTAAAATAGTAGACAATTGTGAAATCATTTGGAACGTCTTTTTAATATCCACGACTGTCCACCTAGGCTGAGAATGACTTGCCATAATATACAGTATTTGAGTATTTGGAAGTGCCCGTCGCGTTGAGCTGTTGTGGCAGGTCAGGCCTGTGAGAGGAGACTGAGGACCGGAGGCGGCAAGGCCTACACAGTTATTGATTCGGATGCAACATAACTCGTCACCCTCCGCCAACCTTTTGAGATGCAAGGAGTTCTTTCAAACTCGCACAAGACTCGCGTGCACTTCACATTTTGTCGAGGGCTTCACTGTATACACCAGTTGCTCCCATTTCCAACTGCAGGTTACTTCACTGTCGGTATCTGAAGACACAGTTTTAGGAGCTGCACGTAATTTTCACACTGTGTTAGATATTGAACCTGAAACTCTTTAACCACAGGTCTCTCTTTAATCCTCTCTGGTCGTCTTCTTGTACTCAGAATGTAAACACGATTTTCCGCACGCTTTTCTAATAATAGTCCACTACAATTTGACTTAAATCCCAAAATCTTAGTCCAATGCGTCCATTTTACCAACTCAAGAAAAAAATACTATTCGTACAAATCATTGCTCAACCACAGGAGGTGAAGTTAAGACGTGTTGTGTAGATTGCACACCATCCGAGGAGTAAGTCTGGGCCTTAAGGCGATGATTCATCGAAAACCGGTCTTTTTTCAATAATCTATTTTGGGCCTCGAGTCGCCGGGAACGATCGATCTTTTCGTCTTGATTTTGATCAATATTCATTGAACAGAAATTGAAAAACTACCTCAACTCAGTTTGTATTCGGAGCGAAGAAGAGAGGCAGGGGTGAAAACAAATCGTTACTTAATGGCCATTTTATCACAGTATCGAATCAGATTTTTAAATAATACGATTGTCGTGGAGCTCGTTCGTTGATTAGACTATAAATATGGTACGTAACGCGAAAGTTATAAATCAGCGCAACCAAAAAAACTCGATAGGTCAAACATCAGCCAAATGATAACGTGATAAGTTTGGCGGGATTACTTGATGCATACAATAATCTGAGAAGTGAGAATTCATCCTGACGTGACGACAAACCTTCGATATCGTAATCAAGGCGTGACAGCAAAGCCGGACAAAAGACTGACCTTGGTGAAAACGAGGGAATGAGGGCGAGAAACAACAAAGTAGGAGGGAAACTAGTGGATGGATCGATGAAGAACTGAAGCAATAATCAAAGGGTTCCAACGGGGGTGTGACAAATCCAAGATGAGCTTATGAAAACTGCTTTTCCACGATACGCTCATAATATTTAGGCCACTCGATCCTCGCACAAACGGAAGCACGTCGCGTGGTTTACCAAAATGGTCTCGGGAATCACTGCTTATCAAATTGAAAAATGTCAACTTTTTAATGAGAATTTTAATAACAAAACCAGAAATCATAAGAGAATTCTAATAACTCCACACCGTTTTACGAAACAAGTCTTTCTTCTCTATATAAAAGAAGTTTGGTGCACCGTGAGGCCGGGATGTAACTCCGACAAGTTTTATGCTCCTATGGGTTTCGATAATGCGCCGTGACTCGAAAACTAGGCAGGTAACCCTAGAACCGTTACCGAGTCGGCGCATCTTTCAAATAAAAAAGAGATGAAGAAAGGGTGGCAGTCAACGAATGACCGAATCCCACGGCTGCAGGCCCTTCATTTTAACTTCCATTTTAAATTGGTTCTACATTCATTGACTAGAACAGGCCAGTGGAATCTGCCTCAATCGATTGAACCCAAGGTGAAGTGCGCGCGTCGATGTGATATTGATAGTGCAAATGTTACCCACTTTATAGTCATCTCAATAATTCAAATTCTTTCTTTCGCGAACTATCAAAGATTAGGTAGAACGCCTAAGAACGCCTATTAGCAATGTACTATCTTCAGAGTCAATACACCAAATACAAAATAGAGCCCCCATACAAAGCCTTCTCCTCAATTGCTAATAATGCGGCTCAATAAACTACTAGATACGTTTTGATCCGGGTGAATCTTCCAATGATGAATAATGCTTACGCTCGAATCTAACGAGAAAAATATGGTTTTCATACTAAAATTATCCTTCCACTTGGATACGCCCGAGTTAAAATTACCAGCTATCTTATTTAGGTAATCGTCTGGGCCAACCGTTTTAAAAATAATTCCTCGCCCTTTTCCGATTGTTTAGGATGTCTCGCCCCCTAAATAAATTGCAATAGACCGTAAATAACTCCCTCTCCCAGCGGTTAATTGAATAAAATGTATTCGGTGAACATCCCCAGCCACCCTTGCAGAAGAAACGGCTCGGTTACTGCTCCATTGATCTGTCTGGACTATTTTAGCTCGAGGATTTATTTTATTCAGTTCTGAAACTAGAAAACCCCGCATTTACTCGTATGCGTCGTGCCGGGAAAACGCATTACGAGCAATGTATTTGGCAGGAAAGTACACTGTAGAGTGAAAGAGAAATTCTGAGTTGCCGTTACGAATAAATAGAGTATATATTTTTTACTTCCAACTCTGCAAAATATCTAAAACGAATTAACGGAGCATGAAACACTTGAAGCAACTTGAGTGATGCGGATGACTACGTTTCTGAGGCTCAGTAGGTTGATAGTCATGATACTAAAATCAATCAATTAAGTACTTGTATAGAACTGTTTGATCATTCCACTCTCCGATTTCATGCATTGTAGGCTGAAACAGGGGTCACTTTTGGGCGAACACAATCAAAAGTTTTGGGGGAAAATGCCCTTCAGTTGGATCATTTTGCAAATCAAGATCTGCAACGTTCGCTATTCGAAGCCGCGGGAGCAGTCTGGGGCCCTGGCCGAGATCAATCTGAGCAACATTCAATGAATAAATTATAGACCTCCCTAAACTTTATCGGGTTATGACCGTGTTATACATGAAGTCACAGATCCTGTCAAAACTCTTGTCGGTATTTCTACTCGTACTGTAAATTCATGGGTTCAGACACGTGAATCTGCCAGCCTACGGGAGGGAGCATTTTGACAAAGAGCCGACACCTACCACGTTCTTCTTTTTACAGTCGAGAAAAAAAGCAGAGCAGACTGGGACCTATAACCTATAATTGTTCAACTCTATATTAATTATGAAATGAACAACTGACAGATTTTCCTACGTGACAAGTACTGTCATGCTGATCATAACCTGTTAACGTCATCATAGAACTTCGATTCACATCGCAGAAGCACCACATGAATTTCTTTAACCAAAATCGCCACACAACGCTATAGACTGTTCTTCAAGTATCAGAGGAAAAGCCCCAGTTTAGATGACAAACCATCTCCAAAGAAATAACTGCTTCAGATAATTAAACGTAATCAAGGCCAACGTAGCAGCGCTGTGAGTCGCACCAGTTCTCATGGACAAATTTCATCTTATTATTTTTGGTGTTGTCTGATGTTTATTCTAGTTCTTCCAAGAGTGAAGGAGGCACAGAGAAATGGCCGAAGAAAAAACCATAGAAATTCAAGGCAAGAAGAGGGCTTCTCGCAAATTTTCAAAAAGGCAGTCGAGGAGGCAAACAAGGAAACAGTCACGACAAGCCTCCAGATCATCAAAACATTCGCGAAAATCTGCCTCAGCCAAAATGACGGAGGAGGTCGTGACTTCTGCGGACATACTTGTGCACTTGAAAGAGTCGTCCAAATTTTTAGAATCGCCCGTCGATCTTCATAGGTTAGTTACGGTTCCGACAGAAACGACGCTACAGTCAAGTGGTTAAAATTATTTATCTTAGTTCGTACGTGATTGTCCTTTGTCGTCAGGTCTGACGTATCATTGGGTACATTGAAGCCTCTCCTGTGGACCAACTATAACGCTAACCCTCTCTATTTGAAGATGACCAACACGACGCAAACCGTGGTCTTAAATGGATTATACCCAGACCAATATCGGCCAACGCTGATTGGAGGACCGCTAGAAACACCGTATCAATTTAGTCAGCTACATTTCCACTGGGGCGAAAATGACAAAATTGGTAGCGAGCATCTTGTAGAAGGGGCACGTTTACCACTGGAAGCGCATCTTGTAATGTACAATGCGGAGTACGAAGATTATGAAACTGCCAGGAGGAAGAACGATGGTGTTATCATATTAGTTTACATGTTTAATGTAGACGAACAGTCGGATATTCGACAGTTTACGAATCAGTTGTCGAAATTGAGAGCTCCGTATTCTCAAATTCCTTTAACTACGGTTTCTTTGGAGTCATTCATTCCTCCAATAATCGACGATTACATTTTATATTTCGGTAATATGGTCGGATCTTGTAACCACGGAATCCTCTGGTTACTGAGTCGAAAAACGATGAGGGTGACAGAAGACGAGTTGAAAGAATTCCGTCGAATAAACGCCTCCAGCAACGTTTCAATCGGGCACAACTTCCGTGAAGTCAAACCGTTATTTGATAGGCACGTGTTCCTTGTCAACGGTGTGGATATAGATAGGAAATTGCTACTTCACCCAATCAAAAATGGGAGACATAGTAGGGGACCGAGAACAAGAAGTCAGGAACGGCGAGAATCGAAGAGACAGAGTCGAAGGTCAAGCAGAAGAGCAAGCAGGGGAGCAAGCGGAAGACAGAGCAAGAGACGCCAGAGCAAGAGAAGCAATAAGTAGGAATAAATTCGTCTCACCACGAATCTATCGAGTATGCAATAATGCAAAATTTAGACAATAAAGTGAGACGGGAGGACACGTTCGCCTTATCGATTATTTCACCTCAATAAAGATAAAAGTTACACCTCTGGCAAAAGGCACTTTGTCCCAAGATCTCAGAAACAGTAAAACGGGGAGATAGGGGATGATTTAAAGCTGCAAACTTTACAGTGTGCTTTTTGAAAACAAAAGTCCATCCAGACGAATTATAGCCAAGTCCAACGGCTTTTATATTACGCTCGTTTGCTGTGTAGAATCCTCGAACTGAGGAACAATAACTCTCCTCCCTCAACTTTCATGCAGGCTTGAGCATTCCGGGCAATTGGTTCTCTAATAACGGGAAATACCGGCGAAGGCAGGGAAATTTATCAGCTAGACAAAAGCCGATGATAAATTGCAGGAGCCAGAAGCATTTATAGGTAAACATATATACGTGCTTATGTGGGTCAGTTCTCAAATGTAAGTACGAAATAAAACTTTCTCATAACGTTATAGAATTACTGATGGGGACGAAGTCAACCGACACTGAAAAAGATTGAGTGAAAAGACTATCTTCGGTCATAGAAAAAACATATTATTACATTAAGTATTACAATTGATTTTCGTTGAATAAATTGATTGATTTAACTATAGATAAATAATTCTTCGTTGAAACAACGGTGGAAAAAATCATGTATGAAATCAGAATAACCAGAATTGAAACATTTCAATTCTCGATTGGCAAGATTAACTTGAAAAGAGGCTATATTATACTCCACAGACAATCTTTTGTTTTCACTGTCCAGTATCCGAAGAACTTACCTGTGAACTCAAATATAATTCGAATCCTTATGATGTACATACTTCAGACAATCATCGGATGCTTAAGGAAGTAACAAGGAAAGTCTGACGCAGAACTTTAAAACTCATATTTAAGACATTTGGAGGAAAGAACGAACTTTTGATCGCAAGTTATCATTTGGCCAGGTCATTGAAAAAGTCAGGTTTTTACAAGCAAAGACCAATCCGATCCTCATTTTGTGGCATCATTTACGAGCTTTTTTCAGATGTAGGTTTGGAACGTCCGCAATATTTCTGTCTGACGTCCTCTAACAGAAAATTCCGACGGCCTCCCTTTTCAACCGAATTAACATACTCTCGCCTAAAGGCATCGGTACCTTTTCACCTGCCGAGCAAGTGAATTGATTAGAATGAACATGTTGAAATCATCTTCAATTAAATCAGTTCCCTCAGAGGGTTCAATTCGGATTACAGATTTCAAAAGTCGTCAATCCTAAGACAATATAGAAATGACGCAATTAAGGTAGAATTATTTAGTGAAATTGAAATTATAACCAGGGAAAAAGGCTAGTTATCTTTACAAGAAGGAGAGTCTAGCTGTCGAAGGGCGTGGGAACAGTGAGATTGATTACGTAGGGAGATTAGGTACACAGGAAAAAAAGGATAGCAGGTGGTAACTGACGCCCACAGCTAGAAAACTAAAGCATCTAATTGATGCTTCATACATTTGCCTGCGTTCTTCCCTATTCTCCTAAGTTTCTTATTCCCAGGTACTGCGTCCGCGCTCAAGGCGAAACTACACGGCACACCTGATTCCACAGCTGCGTGTGCATTCCTGTCGCATTTCTTTATCCCGTTTTCATGCTTCAGTCAATTTTTTGTAGACTCCAAAAAGATAAACCAGTTGAGTTGCATTTGAAATGTTCTTTCGTCCCAGTGTTTTGAAATATTACGGGGAGGCCGGCGTAACCTTAATATCACGAATGTAGATGAATAAAACGAATAGGTACTCATTACACATAAAAAATCCGGTTCAACCCAAGAAGTGGGAATACATGGGTAATGAAATGAAGAAGGGAAAAACACCAGGTACCACCACTGTCTAGAAGGTCTTGGCAATTATTCTCTCCACAGAAAACTCAGAAGAAAGCTTTATGCCTTCGCAATGCGGCAGACGGCCAACAAAGGCCTCGTCTTGACTGGAACTACCGAATGTACGGCCTATCGATCCGGAAAAAAATGTCCTTAGCACCCTGAACGGCATCAAGACAAAATATTTTGAATCTTCCTTTACCAGTGCATAGTTGAATCCGCAAATAATATAAGAATGTAACGTTCGTATTATTATAAAAACTCAAGAAGTGATCACTGATGTGTTTCACTTACTCTCTCCAACCTACACAATTTTCAGCAATTCAGGTAAGTATCTTCAGACAGGCAGATGTGGAGTTTTTTTTATTATTTTTATTGAACTGCGAGAAGTATCGCGGAAATTTCAATGTTGTCTGCAGCTGCTCAACGAAGGCGATACGAGTTTCGCGTCTGGGCGGAGGAAGTTATGATCCTCGACACACCGGCCCCAGCCATGTGCTCTTGCTCACCTGCCCGGCAGAAAGACCACCTTTTGACGATTGACTGTATTGCTGTGCAAGACGAATGTAAGTGCTCACAAGATGCCGAAAAGCTTTGAAACAAGATAAAAACTGTTAGATGCAGGAGGCCGGGAAATACCGAGTCTATAAAGATATCCCAAGCATGGAGGTTGCCCTCTAATGTGGCGTCGGGTAAGGTGAGTTATGTCGTAACGCGACATCCAGATGTTTGAAGGAGCAGGTGTCGGATTTCGTAATGTTCGCCATAACTACACTAGATGTACACAACTCATAGTAGTAAATTGGTTATCGTAGCACATTGCATGCAGGATAGCAACATTAATAAATTTCTGGCATTGGAATTCACGAAAACAAACCCTTTCTCGAAAACTGAGGACACCGAGCGATCATGCGAGATAGCGAGAATATGTGCAGCCGACTCAGGATTTATTACCTGCTCTACTACCTATGCAGTGAACTAGAGCAAGGTTAGCGACTGGGAAAGAATATATAGGTAATAATATTGCCCAGTACCCCTTTTCCCATTGATCATTCTGTCTTCAATGTTTCTTTCTTAGAACCTCACTTAACACTCATGCACATACTCTCCTAAATCTTAACACCCACTAGTAATCTACTTATGGTCGCTAGGGCCGAATCAAATTCTGAATGAATTTTCAGGAAGGTTCATGTCAAGAATTCCGATGTTGACGGGAAAACTCAAGCGGAACAATAACAATATCCGCCTACCAATCCTCGCAACTAGACCGTATCATTGAGGTTCAAGTTAGATAATAAAGTGGCTTCTTTTCGATCAATCACAGGAACGAACGGAGAGAAGGATGGGAGGTGCGCGAAGATTCCTGCCGATTCCCTTTGTCGACGGAATGAAGTTTGTTTGTCAAATAAGCGAAGGCGGGTTCTCTCACAACTGAAATCGAGTTATGATGAAATCAAGTTACCGAGGGCGGAAACCACTCAGGAGACTTTACCAGGCCAACCTAACTATATTATTCTAGACGTTTCCAACTAGTCAACCTCTTTCCCGTTATCTTTTTAGTATTCCTTGATTGGAATTGTAGCCATTCGTATTGGTTATCCAACTTGAGTTCTGAAATGAGATTCGGGAAAATAACCCCTAGGTGCAAATTTGAATAATCTAACTCTCCACATTGATCCCCACGTAGATTTCTGACAATTCTCCTCGCAATTTTAAATTTACCCTTTCCATCAAATTCAATAATCTGAGATGATACGGGTAAACAAAAAAAATAGTTGCTTTTATTGGCCACGAAGACGGAGCAATTTGATTTGATACTCTAATGCATTTAATGAAAGGAGTTGGGTTTTCTAGGAGCCGTAAAAAAAAATAATCAATCTTAAACGAGAATTTCAACGCGTGACGCTGCAGACATTTCATTAGCTAGAAATGGCCTAGAGTGGGAATCCTCAGCCCGAGAAAAAAAGGCTCTACGGGATGATCTATGCGTCTGAGACATAGCCCCGGGGTCTAACTCTGATTCATTCAAAGCGGACTGAGGTGGTCAGTAGGGAGAGCTTGACTGTTAAAAAACTCGGAATGAAAAGCAACTTGGTAATACACTCAATGTTTGTCATTATTACGTATAGGTTTTTTTTAAATCATGTTGCCAGTAATATTTAATTGAAGATTGAATATGAAAATGTACAATGTATTTTTGACACTTTGACACACTTACGTAGTTTGTAGAGTATAAATAATTGGAACCAACAACCAAGTTGCTGCTCTGAGAAGTATCAAAACTCACGATTATTCCTGTGAAGTCAAGTCCTACGTTAGTCAGTCAGCTGACATGTGGTGGAAAGTGACTCAAGATGAACCTTCAATGGAGGCTTACCCGTCTCCGAGGTATACTGACACGAGAAACCGAAGAAATGAAGCCAGGCAAACGGCGGATGTGGTTTTGGGAAACAAAAGGTATCAAACCGGCGTGTAAAATGCTCGGGTTCCTCAGTGGTGTAAGGGAAAAGGCAAGTTAATAGTTTATCCATCAATAATTATACGTCATTTTACCGGTCTTTCAATGTCATACGAGTAGTATACGTGCGGAAGGAGAACCTAGCCGTAAAAAAACTCACGATTCGCACTCGCCATTCCTAAAAATAAAGGTTTCTATCACATCAATTGAAAGTTTGATCGCCATTGAGGGAGGGCGAGCAAGTTATTGCGCTGATCCGGGAGAAGAAGATCAAGATGAGGCTCATGTCTTATTCAGCAAAGGCGGTGCCTATCCGCTAGCTCTATTTTCTTTGAATATTTGAAGCGAAGCACTCCGCGATTGACCTGGCTCCGTTGAGTCTCGGGGCTTTTGCTGACTCGGGACGGCAATAACATGATCTCAAAATACGATTCAGCACAAAGGGATGTGAATTGAGATATATGGTTTGGAGTCGGTATAGATAAATTTTCTTAAATATCATAATTTGGAGTATGGTATCATACTTTGTGTTAGGGGACGCGATATACATAGTTTGATTTCCGTCATTATCAGTGAAGAAGAAGAAGAAGAAAAGAAGTTTATTATAAACAAATCACAAGAAAATATTAAATAAATTAGTCATTTCAATAAATCATACGGCTTGGTCCATTGTAAGTGATATTACACGTTTATTCCGTGATTAAGGAACCTCGGTTTCAGAAACCGTTGAATATTTGACCACTCGGGACAGCTCAAATTGCTCCTTGCAACAACTACCTACCTAGCGGGAGAAGAATCAACTACTACCAGTCATATCCTTACTTCGTTGAGATATGATCTACCTGACTTGATAGAAGAGAAACCTCAAGAAAACATAGAAGAAATATTACTCTCACATAAACAACAAGCCATACTATTTTATAATGTCATATCAAGTCATATCAAAATAATGAAGTTCACCTCGCAGTTGGCAACACTGCGAGGCCTTCTTGATTTATCTCTTCTGATGCTTGGCGTGGCGTCTTTCTGGCTATGGCGGTCCTAGAGTTTGTTCGTTTGTTGAGAGTCAAGAATATAATTTGTTCAAGTGACTAAGTGTTGTTCAATTATCAAATCCAGTATAATTCATATTCATAGATCAATAGGTAAACAAGAAGTGGTTCATTTCATGTGTATGGAATTCAGTGAAGAAACACCGATAATTTGGCGCGGTACCGAGAAGAGAAGGTTGAAGAGAAAGCGTACGGTAAATGTAACCTTGCATTTCCAAGTGTAATACGATCGTATCTGGCAAACTTGGCCAACGAAGTTGAAGTAAATTGCATAATCGAGTTGTATGAGCAATAGTGTAATCCGATAAATGGAGAGAAAATCGGCCGACGGCCGATGCGAGTATTTTTCCAATAATGAAACGGTATGGCACTTTTTGAATGTTTATGGATAACACAAATTCCGTTCTCGTTTTCTGCCTATGCTTAGGTCCATCCCTCTCCCTAATAACCCTTTTCAGCGTTTTCGGGTTGAGTAGAGTAGGTTCACGTCGGAGAGCATCGCTGGAGCTGAAAGCATCGCCGGAGCTGAGAGAATCGCCGGAGTCGAGAGAATTTCAATTTTTACACTTACACAGTACACACTCAAAGCTAGGTGATGTGAACGTTTTCTTTGTGTGAATGACTTGTAGTGTGCCTGGACCTAGTTTCGAGTAAAGTCATTGATGCAGGGCCCATAGATTTCGATGCAGTCAAGACTTAAGAACGCCAGGCAAAATTTCCAACTTGTGGGAGTAATGGATGCGTGAAGGAGCGCTTAGTGGGTAATAGTTCGAGGATTCTAGCCCATTGGAACCCGAACGCACGAACGTAAAGAGGACGGGGATCCTAGCTAAGTGAGAAACCGGATTTCCTAGGAATCTGATCCGCTATGTGTTACTCAAGTTGGCTTGAGTAGATCAGGTCTCACTCGGAGCTGTTATAGTTGTTTATACTATGACTGACCTACGTTCACCAGAGGTTGTCAGCTTAGTGAATGGGAAGTACACCTCACCTGGTAAGTTGGAAAATGCTCGCAAATTTGTTAATGGTAACTGTTGCTTGAATTTGGTTCAGTGCTGTTGTATTGATATACTCTCCATAAATGGGTCACGACGGCAGTTGCTGGATGATTGGTCATCAGACTAACGAGTAAGTCAGCAGTGGGAACTTACACCTGCTTGGGTATCATACGGTAAGTCTGGACATGACTTCCAGCTCGTCACTGGTGGTCACGTCAGGTAAAGGGTTGGACACATGTCTGCGTGTACGTCAGTTATGTCTTAAGGTACATATAGCTCATTAATTTGCGGAAATTAGGGGTATGAGCTCAAGACCTTTTCAACTGGCCGTTGTGGGATCGGGAACGTCTGAAACATAACGCACACCGGACGCTGATATTTTAAATTACGGGTTTACTTTTCTGAATTTCTATAACAAAAATTCGGATTTTTGTTGCTTTGTGAATAACATGAAACTACCTATTTGATTGGAATGTGTGAGCAATTAAGCTTTCCAGGCTTTTTCTGTTCTCCTAGGAGTTGTGGAATGTCCATGGCAGAGGAAAGTGATACAGAAGGACTAGAGGAGATGTCCCCTGACCTCATTGGAACTATGGAGGAGTGGCATACCGCTCAGTGGACGCCCAGATAAGCCTACTGGAAAGAAGATTCAGCACTACCTCTCAACAAAGTGATTCTCGCCAATCTCGGGATACCAGAAGACCCATCACAACCACTCTCATCAGAAGAACTGGGTGATAGAACTTGCTATAACTTGATAAGTTTTGGAACTTGTGAGCAATGTAACCTTTCCAGGTTTTTTCTGTTTTCCCTAGGAATTGCGGGAAACCTGTGGCAGAGTAAAGAGACATGGAAGGCCTAATGGAGGTGTCCCATGACGGAGATATGAATACATCCCTGCTTCAGAAGGTTCGCGATCTCTTTGAAGAAATGGAGGAGCGACATACTGCTCGAATGGATGCCCAGTTAAGCCAACTGGAAAGGAGGCTAGTCAGCTCTCCCTCTCAACAAAAAGCTTCGCACCAATCGCGGGATATTGCAGAACGGACCAAGAGATACAGAAGCAGGAGTCGCCTGGAATCTCGGGATAAATCCAACACGAGGAGAATGCAGGAAGATCTGAACCAAGCCTCAACCTCTCAGCAGACCTGGAACAAGCAGAGAGACTTAAGAGATAAAATCGCAGCATCTACCTGAACGCTTTGAGAGATTGAGAAATGAGAACACCTTGGCTTCAGTGGTACAGTCAGGTCAGCTTCAGCAGCAAACGGTCTGAAAACATCCGTTTCCAGTCTGTGGACTCCAAAACTAGAAGATGCTTCAGAGTACAACGTTTGGAAAGGAATGGTGTGACACACCAAACAGCCTCTTCATAACCTCCACCTTGGTCTGAAGAGTGAACAGGGAGTGGCATTGCGCGCTCCAATGATGCCTTACCTGACGTCACAGCACTCTATCTGTTATTGGTAATGGAGGACTACGTTTGGACGGAACAAGATACAGACCCCAACAAGCCACTACTGCTTCGAATGATCGAGGATATGCTGAGTGATGATGAAGTACGGGAAGATCAGCTGAACATCATAGTCAGTGGGAGAAACAAAGCTCTGTCTGCTCGGACCTCTGGTGGTTGTAAGGTGCCACTGGTTCAGACCTCTCACCACCGCCAATCACAATCAAGAAGTGGGAACAGGATAGGAGATCAACATGGTTCATATGAGATCAACATGGTTCAACGAAGTCACCATAAAAAGAGATAAAAGAACAAAAGCAGCAACCTCATGAAGTGAAAAGCCAAAACGAAATACTCAGAAAGTAGCCGTCTACTGTTGGAAATGTGACAAGCCCGGACAGTATACAAGGAATTGCTTCAAGAATCGAAGAACATGCTACAACGAAATGAGAGGAGCACAGTCATGGGACGTTCGCCGCAGCAAACCCCCAGAACTAATGAAAATGAAGTTGGAGAGCGCCAGGATGCTTACCAGCCGGTTTGAAAGCACTCAATTTTCCAGATCGTCAGTGATCAGGATAGTCCAGAAGAATCTGATGTCTGGGTGGCTATTGGACAAAACGGGAAATGGGCCTCTGATATTGCCTGTTACCTGAGGGAGTCCCAGGAAGGGACATTGCACATCTCTGAGGGTAAGAAAACTTTCTTAGCAAATTGTACACTCGGGGGCAACCCAACATCTAACTAATGACCTTGACCTTCTATCCAATGTTACTAAGTTAACCATTCCCCTGAAGGTTGGGATGCAGATCTTGTGGTAGAATATCAAGGGGACGTAGTATTTGTTAATAATGGCAAAAAGTATATGTAGAAAAATGTTCCGTTTGCTCCAGGACTTAGATCTAACTTGTTCTCAGTTAGGAAAGTAGTTCAAACAGGGATCAAAGTTGTGCTTAAAAAAAATGATTCAGTGGAGTTTTGGAATGAAAAGACAAATGAAATAATTAGGACAGGGTCATTTAGGGACAACTTGAGGTGGTTAGAATTTGAACTTGATCAAACCAACACCCTAAAAAGGCGTTGCAGATATATACAACATCCCACAGGAAAAATAAAGCTTCGGAATATAGGCCACAATGCTACTGAATGTAAAGAAAACTCAGGGGTTGTTGTTACTGTGGGAGGGAGCAAAATGAGGAAGAGTCAACTCTCTATCTAGCTCAAGTAGGGGTCAACCAAAGAAACTTCCTGATAAATAGTCTAGTAATGAACCTGAAAGAAACATTGACCCTAACACCCTTGATAATAGGATGCACCATTTTGACCAAGAAAAGCTCTCGCAAAACTTCAGGCCTAGCCTTGAAGAAAATCCTGCTGTGCTGTGGCACCTAAGGCTAAATCATGCATCTAAGTGCTACCTAGAACTTGCCGTTAAAAACATTAGCAAAATGAAGGGAATCAAAGTAGGGGACGACATTTTGGAATGTCAAGACTGCTTAGAGGCTTAGACAGTTAGAAACCCACATAAAACAGTGCGTGAAAGAGTAGAGAAACTTTTTGTGAGGCTACACTCTGATGTAATTAATCCCATCCATCAACTTTCTACACTGGGGCTCAGGTATATAGTCATATTTATATGTGATTTTTCAAGTTATGCATTTGCATATCCAACTCATGACAAGAAACAAGTTCATTTAGCTTTTTGGAAATGTCTGACAGAAATCTCAGTTATTACTAAGGAAAAACACATGGTAATCTCCCTTTGGATGGATGGTGGGCTGAAGTATCAGACAGCTGAAATGAAGGAGCTCCTGAGTTTAGAGAATATCTCTGTGCAAATCTCACCCCCTCATACTCCTGACTTGAATGGCTGTAGTGAAAGACTTAATCTAGAAATTGAGAGTGAATTTAGTCTCAGCAAAGTGCCCCACATCATTTTGGGGATACGCATGCCAAATGCCTCAAACTGCTCTTTGAGCCCTTTTGAGTTAGCGCACAAGAAAATTCCTAATCACTGGTATATTAAGAGATTTTGGTGCTTGGCAGTATTATGTTGACAAGAAAGCTAAAACTAAATTTGGACCTAATGCTGGAGCTTATGTGCTGGAATGTGGGGAAACTGATTATTTGCCGTTGGATGAGAAAATTACAAAAAAAAAAAAAAAAAATGTTGTTGTCAAGTGCGTAGAATCTATAGTCTATGGAGACTACAACTGACTCCTCCTGATCCAACCTTTTGTGAGTCTCAGGTATTTGAAGTGAGAATAGTCCCAAATTTAAATGTATTATTCTATGCAAAGCCAACCTCATATGTAGAAGCTGTTTCTTCCGTAGATTCAGATTTCTGGGAGGGAGCTATTTGTGATGAGCTAGAGTCCCACCAAAACAAGGGGACTTGGGAGCGTGTACCAAAAACTTCACTAAACCAAGGGACATGGGTCATAAAATCACAGAAAAGTAGAGGCTGATAAATCATACTGATACAAGAGTTGGCTCGTAAGTAGAAAGTCTTTGCAGATATTAACTACTATGATGTGAGTGAAATTTTTGTCCCAGTCTCAAGGCTGGTGGATGCACAATTGGTCTTAGCCATGGCCAACAAATTCAATTTGGAGTTATTCCAGCTGGACATTAAGACTGCATTTTTGAATGGAGAACTAGAGAAAACAGTCTACATGGAAATTCCGGATGGAGTTGTTGAATTCTCCGAATTTCCAGAGAACTTTAGAAAAACTCACATGTGTAAATTAGTTAAATCTTTGTATGGACTAAAAGTTTCGCCTAAATTGTGGTATAAAAAATTTAGCTCTGTAATGGACAAATTGGGCTTCCTGAGATATTCACATCAGAAATGTATTTTTAAATGGGAAGACAAGAGGAATTTAGCCGTTCTCTTAGTGTATTAACCAGTCATCGTTTGTATTGGAGATTCTGGAAAAATTCGTTCCCCATCCCTCAAAGAATCGCCAATTTCGCCATGGATCCTTCAATAATGTCACTCGCGGTTCAGAGGAACAATTGTGGTGAATAACCAAATGCGTACAGACTATTGGGTTATTGGACTGTACTTACTGACACGTCCTGACATAGCTTTTGCAGTAAACTTTTTGAGTCGAAAGCAAGCAAACTTTACAGAACAAGATTGGCAGTATGTGCTTAAAATATTCCAGTATTTAAAAGGAACTGTGGGTCCTGGCCTACTGTATTCAGGAGAAACATAGGGCATTGTTGGTTATGCCGATGCGTCTCTGGGGACTAATGCTCTAAACGGTCATTCTACCACGGGGTATATAGCTCATGTTTTTGGGGACTTGGTCATGTGGAGATCAAAGAAACAGTCACACGTGGCTCTATCAACGTGTGAGGCTGAGTATGTGGCTATGTCCAGCGTATGTAGCTAGACTTAGTGAGCATTAGAAACATGTTTATGTTTTTAGAATGATGTGTGATCAAACCTATTCTTTATAGAGATTGCTGTCCTGCAATTTCAGTGGCTAGGACGGACTCCAAGGACACTTAATTACATAGTAAAACCGTGTTATCACTTTGTGAAGAATTTCAGATGGGAAATGTGGACATCCAGTGGGTCAAATCAGGCGATCTGTTGGCTGAAGTTTTGACAAAACCCCTCTACAAAGAAAAAGTATTGAGTATTTCAGAAACATGCTGTTGACTCTGTGCTAACTCAGCCTTATTGCTTTCAGGAATGTGGCAATAAATGTCCCCCCATCAAGCGAATGTTGAGGAACACGCTGGCCTTTAACTAAAAGCTTGTACATGTGGATTGGGATTCGTGAACATGGTACTGGAAGCTGAACTGGAAAAGACAGAAAAAATATTTGGATGACAACTCGGGTAATCCAAGTAAGAACACACTACGCTCTGGAGAATCTGGTGAGTTCCATATTGGGATAAATGATACGGATCAACCATATGATGCTCTTTAAGGGTTGAACCTTGGTGGTTCCCTGTGAGCTTTTCTGCTATTGTGGTAGCAACAGTGAGCTTCCCACTCATGGTGGAGGGAGCGTTGAATATTTGACCACTCGGGACAGCTCAAATTGCTCCTTGCAACAACTACCTACCTAGCGGGAGAAGAATCAACTACTACCAGTCATATCCTTACTTCGTTGAGATATGATCTACCTGACTTGATAGAAGAGAAACCTCAAGAAAACATAGAAGAAATATTACTCTCACATAAACAACAAGCCATACTATTTTATAATGTCATATCAAGTCATATCAAAATAATGAAGTTCACCTCGCAGTTGGCAACACTGCGAGGCCTTCTTGATTTATCTCTTCTGATGCTTGGCGTGGCGTCTTTCTGGCTATGGCGGTCCTAGAGTTTGTTCGTTTGTTGAGAGTCAAGAATATAATTTGTTCAAGTGACTAAGTGTTGTTCAATTATCAAATCCAGTATAATTCATATTCATAGATCAATAGGTAAACAAGAAGTGGTTCATTTCATGTGTATGGAATTCAGTGAAGAAACACCGATAATTTGGCGGAAACAAATAATGGCTTATCACCCTGCAAAATGATGATAGTGATGCATAAACCTGAGACTACAGCATATTTAACCAACACTTAAGTTCATTTCGTTATTATCGAGATCCCCTCCCAAAAATCAACGTTTCAAATTTTCAGTTTTTATTTTTTTATTGACAAACGCATCCGAGAGGACAGACCGTAGCTTGTTCGTCACTTCTACGTCACGTGACGTTTATCCAGAGGGCACTAGCCCCCCCCCCCCCCCTCATCCAGTACTTCATGGCTCTTCGAACTTGATTATGGTCCGCACTGCACCGGAAGTGAAGTGGCCCAGAGCTTCCCATTCCATTCAGCTGTAAATTGCGCTCCCGAAGCCTCGGACAATAACCGGACCCCTTTCCAACGGCCCCTTAGCCTAACATCTGAGAGAGGGGGTGTCGGGGTTTGATCGATACACTGCTCAGTTTATGACTGGATGCAGATTGGCTGGACCGACTCGGGACAAATTTATTCATAGAAGTGGAATATCGCGGTTTGACCCGAGGATCGGATTTTCGTCAACAATTGAAGGGCACGTCGGGCGAAGGATATCAAGAGTTTATCACGAGTGTATGCTATTATCATTCAATCATTCCTGACGTGCGGCGCCATCGAGTCATTACCACTCTCCTAGCATGTGCGCGTAGCATTTTAGGAGACTCAGTGAGATCCTTGACAAATTCAACAACGAACATCAAATCTTCAAGTGCCTACAAGATGACAGTTCCCGCAGGATGATGTACATACCGCGTGTCCCAATCGAATCCCCTTCTATCAAGAGTTCGTCGCTGTTGGACGTTATTTGACAACCATTTGGCTCAGTTCTCTTCAACGAGACAGGTTCTCACACCGTGTCCATGCAGATCCCGATCTATTCTGCCCACCTAAGTCAGGACTCCATATCAGCTTATCTGGCCGCAGCCCAAACATTGAATATTAACTAGAGACGAGAGGACGCCTATTTTTGTTCACTCACCTGCTTTAGGAAGCCTTCTTACCCAAATGTTCTGACCAAGATGCAGTTAGCAGGAGAATTAGGTGGGTAATCAAAAGGAACCCCGCAAGTTGATTATAAGAAATCGAAAGGAGCTTTCTTGCAAAACCCAAAATATCAAGCCCCGCGAGGATTCATGGTTTTTACACGAAGGAAAACTATACAATTAATCTCACCACCAGATTTTTTTCGGAGACCCTTTTACCGGTAATTCTACCTTTCAATAAATTCAAAGACACAACTCAGGTAAGGCTCCTTATGCGCCCGAAGCGCCCTATGAACATGTATCGAGAAAATAAGATTTTTTTGACAATGAAGGTTAAATAAAAGCAAATGGAGGTACGAGTATAATTCTCACTGACGGAGTTACAAATTAAGCATTTGAGAGACACCATCCATCAGAACGGATGGCTCTGAAAAGCTGTTTCACTGGAGGACGTTCGAATTGAGAAACACTTGTTATGTTTACTCACTAGATGAACAATCAGCTTACAGAAGACGTTTGCGTTGCTATCAAACAAGAAAACAAGTTTGAATGCGATGCGAACACTCACTATTTACGTAACCAAACCAACGACTCCGGATCACTTCCGAAGGTGAGTTTAACGTATTCGCCAAGTAAACGGTGAAATGATTATTTGCACTGCCTCCTCAATCGGTGAGTTTTATTAGGTAGGACCGAGCAAGCCCTGAACTCCGGAGATTGCGAACGCGGTGTAGGCCCTAGCCAACTCAAAGATTGGCTTTTCCACCCTGAACAAAGGGGACTGGGCGAGCCGAGGAAGTCGAACTCCAGGCCTGCACTTCCAGGAGCTTTATGAGGTCGTGTAATTGGTCTGGAAAGTTCTGCCCTAACAACGGTAAGGTTGCGAGTTGGTCGGAAATTCACGTGGAGGATTGAAGAGCGAGGAGATGAAAACGGAGATAACCCCGAGTCTCATTTTCATATTAATTTACGAGTCTGATTGGATAGGCGGGAAGGTAATCTGTAAAAGAAATAAGGTCAGTGCGGGCAATATTGTCATCACAACAGTTTGGAGGTCTCAGTAAGCTACATCCCGAATTTATTTTCTTTTTGAAACAGTTTGCTGATTCATTGCCAATCTCTGATTGAATTATTCCAATTCAATTAGGAACGTTAGTTTACGCCTGTTGCGTCGGGAAAATTCTGAACAAATGAGCTCTGAAACAGGTTGAATACAATAAATGTATAATAAATTTGAGGTTTCTAATGGCTCTGTCCAAAATCTACGACTATTTCCCAGACTGCGTATACTGTCATGTCATTTATGAAAGAATAAAAGCACTGGAACTGAGAGGAACCATATTTTCGAAATCGTTAACTGCTAAGGTGTTGAACGCGTAAGCTGTCCCATAGACATCACAGTATCAGTGTCGCTCATTATATTGATGGTGAAGGCTCTCAACGAAGGTTTATTACCGACATCTTTATTTCCTGTTTCATTCAAATGGAAGTTAGTGGGATGATACGAAATAATGGTGTTACGATTGATTTACTCTTCAACTGAGGGATTGATGGGATTCGAGTGGGCTGTTGTTTGTAATACAATTGACGAGTTTGAGCAAATCCAGATTCCTAACGGGCGTGGAGCTTCCTGCATTAAATAAATTCTCTGATTGTAGAAAGTTGCGCAATACTGCGACACGCAAATAATACACTGCTGAACGTTGCGTCAGCAGCCAATAAAAAGAGGTAAACGACAGCCTTCTCGAAGCTTTCGAACGAAAAACTATCAACATATTCTTCAATGCTATAAAACTGTACAATTTTATGCAGGATCGGGCTAACTATCCACAGCCAGGCTTCAGATGGATGTAAATTACGTCCTATGCGACGATCAACAGAATTATCAAGAGAAACAGAATAATTTCACTTCTTTTTACCCCATCGTTAATTTGAGAGTTCCATAGAAACAGCACATCGTCAATCAGTGCAGAAGAGCACGTTCCCAGACACGACTTGCACCAGCTGCAGTTTCCAAGTGCAAACTGCAACTCAGCTTCGTAAAACGTTCGCAGAGAACATTCGCCACCAGAACAGCTGCCACAATACGGACCCAGGCTCCATGTGTATTTTACTTTATTTTACCCGGTGTCTGAAGGGCCTTACGAGATAACGAGCGGGCCATTGTGTCTTGTGCCACGAGTACTAGTGAAAGAGAAACAGGATGTGCTTGGTTTAAGGAGTTGAGATGGAACCAGAAAATACAGGCAGTAAAATTATAACTAGAACATGGATTAATATAAAAGACAGCAGGATGAAATTATGTTGTCGGAAAAAAATATTATTTAAAAACCACTTATTACTTTTGTCTCAAACGAAATAACAGTAATAATGTTGTGCTAATCGGGCTGAGACCATATTCGATGCTCATTTCCTCTTTCAAACAATTATAATGATTCAAGAATGTATTGGAAGGAGCAATAAGGACGAATGATCCGGCAAACATATCAAACCAAAATTGTCGGGAAAAAAGGGTCAACGACAACAGAAAAATTGGTCATGGCCACTCAAGTCCCGAAAAGCAATTTCAGGACGATTTACAGCGAATTCCCCTTTAATCTTCACACTTATTGGTAAACAGGCCGACTGGAAATACTCAATGGAATTCAGTACTGGAAGGCCTCTGTTGGTAATAGCTATTGGTTACCCAAGTTTTCTCAGAATTAATGCTATAAATCAAGAGGGTGATTGATACGAAAAATGGGTCCGCGTCACGTAACCAATCAATCCGAGCTTTGACCTTTGGACCCTTTGAAAGACTATCCTTTGCCAGTAAAAATAATATGTTCGATTTCGGCGACCCTCACAGTTCTCTCATTCAAAACTGGAGATTCAACTTTCCATCTTCGAGGGCTTTGCAATGAGTGAAAAAGACATCGAGTCGACGACAAGTGACAACAAGAAAGTTCGGAGACCTGCGAGTATTTTAGGAACCGGTTGACTCAACTGCTCAACTTGTCTGTCTGGAGAGGGAAAGTGGCCTTTTATTATTAGAGCGGAGGGCGACTGTTGGATCACTTCGGCGCGTCCTCATCCTGCCAGTTCCCAGATCGATAAGCTTCTTCTGATGCCTTCCAACCCTAAGCACCAAAACACCTGAGAACTTGATTAATTTTAGTTCTCATCTCGATAAAAGCGCAGCATCCCGAACATTTTGGTACATATTCAATCGCCAAATTGACTCGATATATGCGAAACGAGCTCCCGATTTTCATTCCTGCTGCCTGCCCTTATAGTATATTTGAAGGTATCGTCGGCCTACTGCGAATTCAGATGCCTTGAAGAGACACCCCATTAATTTTGCTGATCGAATGAAGTAATGAAGAGTAATTCGTGAAACCTTGAGGATGACGATGCAGATACATTTTTACTGGAGGCTCGCATGTAGGTTATATTTAAGCAACACCCACAAAAATTCTCAGTTTAATTTTTTATTAAATTTTCAACAGGATGATGAACTTTCATGTTTCTTCAAAACAGTAGACACTTAAAGTAAGGATCTAACTACATGCGTCTGTCCCTTTCCTTTTGCTCCTAATGTCTTTGTAGTTGCCAGGAGAGTTGGCAAGCGTCCTGAAGGATGGTGCCGTCCCCATTCCGACCACCCTCCGTTTCCTCATCGATCCTGCCTACCTTGAGTTTATTCGGCGAACAATTTCGGAAATGCGTTACTAACATGATGGCAATAAAATTAATTTCCCCGAGGTTGTTAAGCAAAATGTTAGCTCCACGTACATCATTTAGATGCAATTTCAAAATACGATTCTGGCCTTCATTAAATTTTTTTCAAATTTTCCCACTCAGTTAATTTGGGCCATACGCCATTAATCGATATCGCTGTCTTGCCTCCCTGACGACCGGCAACTGCATTTGTAAGACTACTGAACTGGGTCACCATCTTTAGCAAGGCAGTCGATACTGAAAGAACGGCCGACTGGTGAGAATGCGACCAAAACCAGCGCAGCGCGTCAGTACTGACGGTAGATAGGCAAAGTCAGAATTGTTAATAAAAAGTAAACCAGTGGATTACGTTGCTGCTTTCCCCTCGCTATCGAAATTCACGATCACACAATCACGATCTACATGTTTACTGAAACCAATTTGAAATCTCAACTCAAATAAAAATCAGCTAACCACCGGAAGAACACCGGTCTTAGGCACTAAATCCTTCATAAGGTATCGTCAGTAAATGAATTCACCCCAAGTACCTACTACACCTAAGCTCATGCGAGGGTTGGAAATGTCGTTTAGTGTAGAAAACGCCCACAGTTGGAGGGGTTTGCCCTTCCACTAGCCCGGAACCAGCTTTTTATTGTAAGGGGTGGAGCAGTCCCCTCGCTTGAGCCCCTTTTAACATTTTCTGGTCCATGTTACAATTACAAAATCCTTCTCCCCGTTCGTACAATTACAAATTCCTCTAAGCCCGCCTTCCTATCGGTTTTGATGTCTCTTGTGGGTCGTACTTGGAAAGGGGTTAGAAAAGGACCCTTCTATTTTATTTGAACAATGGGCGGTTGTAGTTGGCAATAATTATATTCCATCGGATCTATATTTGTGACCCACCCAAAACAGGGGCGAGTGGATTCGGATACGAGCTGCTGCCTTCCTAATCGCACTAAGAGTCGGCCGAAAAGAAAAAAGTTACATCGTATAGAAAAAAAAAAATTATAAATAATAATAAAAAAATTAATAAAAATAAATAAATAAACGTAATTCTAGCAAGGCTCTTCTTAGGTAGGTCCGACAGTATCTAAATTCAAAATTGAAAAAAAATAAGACTCATTCGAGTTTTTTACTGAACAAACTGCAAGGCAATCGGGATCATTCCGCTAGAACTTGAGTACAATACCAAGGCCGACAACGCTAGCGACAAAGCTTGAACGCTGCCAAATTCAATCTAGATCGTGCTAATCTGAATATATTACTGTTTTCATACCAAATGCATTTTCTAAAATTACTTTTAGGTTACTAAAATTTGATTTTTCGTTATTTAAGACAATATTCTGATAGACAGTCGCATTTATTACCAATTGTAAAGCGTTACTCTCGAGCAGGAAGTAGGCATACGTTTGGCGATAGGATGACAACATAGAAAGAATCCTTTATCCAAGGGCTTAACGGAATTGCAAATAAATGCCACCCTGCATTTCTCACCTCATTTCCATTTTACTCAACCGAGTAATTGAAAGCTCGCTTTACTTTGATAACTTGTAACAAAAAGGGCACCTCCTGGTAAAAGGCTTGTTACCCATCCCAGTTCTTTTATCTTAAACTTTCTTCAATTTCAGTTGAAAAAGGAGGCCTAGAGACGAGATAAGAGAACAAAACTTTGAAGCAACTAAACAATAAGAACTTTTCCCCATTATACTTGGCAAGCTGAGTGCACCGAGGCGATTCTTAATCCATTTCACCGGATGAATCATTGTCTTTCAAATAAGCGACATTCCGTTAATATGACTATCGGGCATTCTGAAATAGGTCAAGCAATAGTTTGTCATCATCAACATCAATATGAATTTCATTCATCTCAGTCTCAAGATATTTTTGTCCTCACAGAAATTAAACTAGGAGTTTTTAACGCGCGTTTGGCGTTTTTCGCTATTACCCTGGAATGGGGGAGGGACTCGTTTTTTGATAGCGAAGATTCAGCCGCTCACTTATGATCATTTTTCAATCCCTGAAATGTCCATCAGGCTTGTCTGGCAACTATGATAAACGTACTTACAATCTCGAGAGGATTTTAAATTGCTCACAGCGGCTTGACTGAAATCAACGGCGAGCGGAGATACTTTGATAGGTATCACGAAGTGCGGTGCCTACAGTATTCACGAGAGAAAATCATCAGGTTATTCAACACATAATACAAATCCTAGTATCAAATCCGTTGCGCACGGATAGCAAAGAGCGTTCGCCAGATGGAAAAAACGACCTGAAGACCAGTAGATGACTATCTAGCGTATCTTGGTAATCTTCTTATGGGACCGGAGACCTTTCATTGTGAATCGGGTCGTCTCTTGGGGTAAAAAGATGGGACCTCCTTTATCATTAATATCGTACCGTTCTTAGCTTCTCTTCCCTCTGCGAAGAAAGGAGAGTAATGAGATGATCTCACTCGTAAAGAGAGGGAAGAGGGAGAGGAAAAAAACGGATGATGGGAAGGGTCTAACAACCGTCGATCAGGTGGAGACATCTGCTACGTAGGTTAGGGCTGGGGTAAAGTCATATAAATAATGGAGATAGTTACCTACCTTCAGTGTCAAATTTTTGTGAAACCCCAGTTGATGACACAGAATGTTTTATCTGCCGTAGCTCACTTCTATTAGGAATGCGTTAGGAAAAATCAAGAACACAAAGGCTCCCAAATAAACACAGTTTTCTGTCTTTAGGAAACATTAGAAAACGTGAAAAAATACTATCAAATCCGAAGTTTTTTTTATTTGCCTTCATTATCCATGTTTGAGCCGTATGATAAGGTGACAAATTTTTTCGCATCTGAAGTCGTTCCTCATTGTCGTTGGTTGTGCGAAAGCCTACACGACCCAGTTATGAATCACAAGACAACTCGGCTGAGAGGAAGAGACATATGCAAATAGAAGCAGAAGCAGGAGGGGTATTGTGACAACAAAGAGGCACATGAAAAAAGGCGAGGGGTTGAAAACTTTCGATGTAAGTTGGATGTGAAAAGGAGCGCCTCTCAAAGAATGCGTGCACTTCATGGTTTTTCCCCTCATTTTTTTAGCACCATAATAAGCTCCTTGCGTTTTATTTTGTAGACTGAATGAGATGTTGAATAAAAGTCCAATAGATTCACGTGGATGAAAAAACGCGAAGTCGTAGCTACGACAAAGTACAAAAATCTAAAATCAATGTCCCAATATGTAAAAGATATCTTCAGAACGTAACCTTCAAAAAATTTACAGTCACAGTCAGGCAAATCGGAGAGAATTAGAAGAGATACGACTGAAAGGTTCGGCGGCAGAACATTAAAATAGCTATTGGAGAGTACGGGTATTAAAAAAATATATATATATCGCCTTCAGTGGGAAAAAAAACTAACTAACGAACAAAAAACAAGAGTGGGTGCATGCCCAACGACTCCGATAAAGCCAAACAGCCAAAACTGTCAGTAAAAAAAAAAAAAAAAAAAAAAAAAAAAAAAAAAAAAAAAAAAAATTGTTGAAAAAAAAGGAAACTACAGGGATATTGATCTTAACGTCTACTGATAAGATCACTAGGCCTGGTTCAGCTCGTTTGTTACTAATCTTTACCAGGGGTAAGACCCCAATCGTTATCACTATCATGATGATGTAAAATCATTTGATCATTCTGACAGCCAACGTCGACCAAGTAATCGCGCCAAGAAAATATTATCACTTCCTCTCACCTGAAGCCAGACGAGTCTACCGAGACCAGGGGTAAGGGGGATAAAATGGTATCGAACTACTGACCCATATGCGGTCACGTACATCTCCTGCGATCTAGCGGGTGGAGCGAGAAACTCCTGTTTCCAGACGCCACCACAGTCACAGGAGGTGCTGCAGCCTGCGAGCGAGGAAAGGAAACAGTCACACCCGACGTTAGCGGATAACTCAAAATCAACATTTCTCTTGATGACTATTCAGCGTCGGGTAGAAATCGGGAACTCATTCAGAGACAATAATAGGAAATCAAAAATTCCGGAAATACTGATGATTGATTAGAAACTGACAGGTATCCAGAATACAAACCATCCTCCTGCTAGCCGAAAAACCGTAACTCAACTCTCATTTTAATGCAATAGGTGTATGCTTTGGTTTACACAGAAAAAAATATAAATAATGAATTTTCCAATGATACAAACAGGTGGACAATTTCTTATTTTGTAAATAATTCAACTCCTTACCGCCTGGTCGCTTGTCACAAATGAACGAAACATTCACTGTGTTGGGATTCGTTGCCAACATAGAGGACCTCCAACGTATGTGGATTTCGTTCATGGGGAGCACATATTATACATCTAAACATATCCCTTGTTCTCATCCCTGAATTGATAATCTGAGGCCAGAATTCGCAGCTTAAAACATTGGGATCGGAGTTTTAATTTATCTGTCTGTGTTGTAGGAGGGGGGGGGGGGGCGTCCCAACTCATCTGTTTTTACGATTCGAAACATTCGTGGTCCAAACACCGCCAGGTGTTTCAGTTTTTCTTCGGTCGCAAAACCAAAATAAAACGGCACTGCTCACCAATGATGTCATAAACGACTCCTCCTGGACCATCAAAACCTGGACGAATATCGCTGTTTTATCGATACTTACTAGCTCGACCGAAGAGAAGACCCGAACGAAACAGTGAGACTACATACTAAAACCTGCACGACCACTCTGAAACGCTGGTTTTTAGTATCGTGGACGCCGTTTGTAATAAGTTAGGATCCTCTATAACTCCAGGTGAGAGAATAATCCCGGTCCAACGATAAAAACACGTAACGACCAACCAATAAAGTGTGATATTCGGATATCGCGTGACGAGAATGGAGAAAAAAGCTTGAATAACCCCATGAGAAAACCGCCATTGTGCAGTTAGTTCGTTCCGAAAGAGATTTAGCAGGCGTAAGTACTCCGAGAAAAATTATGAACGGGAGAAGTTCACACAATTTTGGAGTTTCAACGGTAGTCTCCCAATCCCTTTTTCTTTAGTGTTCAGTCGAATCCGCCAATACTTTGTAACATCGACAATGAGAGGGCGAAATGATGAACCAGTTTCCAGTTGATCTGTAGAGACCCATCAACTGTTTTCTAGTAAGGATATGTTTCTTAGAAATTAATGGAAATTAAAATGATGTTCAATAACAAAAACGTTATTTCTTCCAGTTCCTAGCATGAAATTTGTGGAAGTCCGCTCTTTCACACCTAACGGAAGGATTACAATTTTTTTCTAGAAATATTTTCCCCGAAATTTCAAAATTTCACGTTTAATGAGGATCTACAATCACATAGTCCCTTTCACACTCCTATTGTACAGGATTCGGGGCAAAAAACAGTTCCAGTTGACCTGTGCGAAAATCGTCCCAAACACTACGTAACTCTTGCCCTCTTTCATTCAAAAATAGGTCCCCTTCAGCTTTCAACAATATTTTCTCCTCCCCCAGGACTCCAGTTACTTTCTGTCTAATTTGTATGCGGCCGGGAGCCCAACTTTCCACCTCCATGAATTTTCGTTCCTAACACGAACGTTATGCCCGTCACAATTCACTATTCTCATGCAAATCGGTCGAAGGTAGAAACATCACGATTCCGAGAATGGAAAAAAAAAAATTGAATGACGAGAAATTGGAATAACAATGAGTTCTGAACGATATGCCCTCGGGAGCGGTGCCAAAGAAGTGACTGAGCTCCATAAATACATTTGAGGTATTTCGAAAGTATGGTCTCCCTTGACCGTTACATAACATACATAACAAATCATTTCAAAGCCGTGAGTTATTTTAATTTTGAGAACCGTCGACATTTTTTCTAAAAAACAAAAAGTATTTAATTAAAAAATTCCGAATCAGGAACAATCCTTTGTTTTACTAGATTATTCAAAAACAATTCTGTTTGTATCGTATTTCCCACATAGAAAAATATTTGGTCGTACTGCTAGAACAACAGCGTAATCTGCTAACGTGCCCACTCATATAGATTCGTTGCATCAAGTTAGGTTTTTTAATGTACATAGTAGAAATAAGGGTATGTATTCGGTACGAAAATTGACAGAAAGTTCTTTCACATCAACATTCATGTACACATTTAGTACCAACATTATATACTGTTATAGATGAAGATAAAATCCAAATGGCAAGGACGGAACTGGATTAAATCTGAGAGCATACAGTTTACATTCTCAAGGGATTGGTATGATACTTCTGAGTTCTGAGAACGTATTAAAATTAATCCTGGTACAGATCCCCAGTATGACGTAGCTCAAATAAATCAGGTGGCGGACAAGAGAGAGAGCACAAAAAATCCCGAGCTCACGCGTATCGACTGAGGAATGGGGAAGCGGTTCATGTTGGTTTGAAGAAAACGCGTTTCCATTGGCTTAAATAATTTCTCAAGGGGAAAAAAAGGGTCCGGGCACACATTTCAAAAACGGTTTCCCTTCGAAGTGAAAAGGCTGTCCGAGGAAGGGGGTTAGATTTAATATGTATGGCCTCCGGAAAAGGGCCGGGAATGAGAGAGTGGAAGTCCCGTGTATAACTCAAGAATGGGGAC
This sequence comes from Cyrtorhinus lividipennis, assembly GCA_019603395.1. NCBI lineage: Eukaryota > Metazoa > Arthropoda > Insecta > Hemiptera > Miridae > Cyrtorhinus > Cyrtorhinus lividipennis. Next base: position 4,488,722 of record CM034002.1, on the reverse strand, counting down.
CCGGCGGAATGCCTCCTGTTGGTTTTCACTGGTTCATGGGTCACATTTTCAGATCAGCCGAGTAAAAGGAGGGAGGGGCATTTCCGGTAGAAAGAGAACCAGAACGTTCCTAGAGTTTAGCCTTTCCCCGAAACAATTTCCTTAGGTCACTTAAAACTATAGCTGCTGTCCTCGACTCTACCCCTCTGTGAAATAGGAAGTTGGTAGCTACTATTTCTGCTATGCAGCCTCGGCGACTTCGAATATTCAACAGAATGTAGCGGTGCAGTTTTGATGGAGTTGAAAACTCACTGCCGGAAATTCGGGCCATTCAAACTTAGACTTGCGAGTTTTGATAGTGTCATATTCCAAATAATGTACGTAAATATATATTTTTGCCGGCCATTTTCTCAACTTATGAGCATGTTTTGAAGAACACAACAATGCAACTGGCTCTAAATTTATCCATGACGCAAGGAGATTTTTCGTCGAAGGAATAAGAGATCTAACTTCACATGTGTAAAAAGCGTGCTTGAGCAATCCCAATTCCACCGATCTGAGTCACTCTGCAAACAAACTTACTGGGTTACACGCGTCAGTCCTAGTCAAACATTCAGAAAACTTCTTTTTATCACATAGTACTAAAATGTATGCTTCGCTGCAAGTTCAATCTCGGCACTTACGTAGAAGGCAGGAGAACCCCTTCTTAGGTAGTACGTGTCAAGCGAAAAAGTTATTTGCGTTCGGCTCAACTCGCGCCGCGTAGTTCGCTTTACCTAGAAGCTTCTTATCTTCGAAAAAAGAACCTGCTGTTCTTTACCTGTATTCAAAGTAACTTGTTATCAACACGAACGATAGACCGGGGTTATATTTCAAAGGGAAAGGGTTTGATAGATAAGGTCGTCCCTATTTCCTTCAGCTCGGACTCGCTTGGTCTGTGTTTCTTTCGCCTTGCGCTCTGAATTATACCTCCGCCCTCTCTCAGAATACCAAATCTCTGGTAAACTCCACAAACGAGAAAGCGAATGATACGAGGGCCTCAAGAGAAGGTATTCAGTCATGCTGCAACATTTCGAGGGAGAATTTTTCAAAGAAATCACGCGGAAATATTCTACAATCTACTCTTATTTGTAAATTCAAAGAGATTACTCTACAAAAAGATTATCTTTTCGTGGAAGCTGCCTTTGACTGAAATACCATTTGAACTGTTTCTGAACCTAGTTTCCAAAGCTACCTGTATGTTGATGATCTCTTCTTACGATATTCTCATAAAGTAACAAGTAAATACATGGACATGTGTACACCTATATCGTATAAGACCGCACTGACCCACCTTTTAACTGCCTTGACTCGGGCTCGTTCGGATGGAAATTGCATGGAACGAACCAAGCGCGCGATTAATCTGGACGTAGTAATGAACGTTTTCGCCAACATCCTTGTTACTGCTAGAGCACGTAACTAATCAACGTGGATACTACATGCATAGCTTAGCATTCAGAGTAGAACATAATACCGTAAGCCTACGGGCTTATAGTCTCATCAATTCCGTCCCTCGTTCCGCATTGTATCGTCTAACTCCAATAACCAAGACATCGATTTCACGTTAGTAATGGTGATTAGCGTTTGTCACACCTAGCAGTACTAAGCGTGCTAAGGTGCCGTAAGACAGCATATATTTATTAAATAGCATATCAATACCTATTGGATTTCTCGTTATTCAGTATCAAGAGAAATCGCCATTAGACCAAATGAAGATCCACCAAAAGGGGCAATAATCATTGAAACCGAAAATCTGGTACCTAGTAATAAGTGCTAGATATAGAGGAAGAGTCAGTTATAATTCGCTGGCATCATATGATTCCTCCTGATTAACGACTAGAATCTGCATAGATGCTACATTATTTTTACTCACGGCATTAGCAAGCAAACAATACGCAACTGGAGAAAACACCATACCTGCAACAAGAGAAAAGATGCGTAAATAATTTGTTGAAAATCATCAATTATACAAAATGCAAGATTATCCTAGGAAATTGAGACCGTTGCAAAAATTGACTCAAAACAATCTAAATCAACAGGTGAAGATTTCTGGTGGGTACTCGTATAAGTTCAATTACCGACTCAACCAATTTAACCACGGCATTTGTTGCATTTTCAAAATTTTCACCTGTTCAGATTTGAAATTAACCGGAAAAATCAACGAAAGTTTTCATAACCTTAACAATAATTTTCTAATCTTCGCAATCTACAAAATTTTATGATGGACGAATACATAATTAAATAGTTAAATACATTGTAATATAATTATTTAGAAATAACAGAAATAATATAATTCCTACAAAACATATATATTTTACTTTTTGGAGTGTGTAGAGTGAAAACCCGAAATTCATTCAAGATATTTAAAAGATCTGAAATCTGAAGTGTTTTTAGTCCGATCAAAAGGAAGGAGTGTATGGATGTGAATGGGGTTCAAATTATAAACCGTTGTGAATTTTTCGCGATTTTTCCATTCCACTTGCTTTTTGGAATGATTTTGATTTATTTGAGACACTATAAAATCTTCGGACATCAGTGCCCTCCTCGACAAATCCCTGAGGGTTACGAATGAAGAATCAAAACTTGCAATATCGTTGGGTTCGTTTGTTATTCAAAGAATTAAATGCAATGAAACTGTCACAATCTATTGCTGACTCGTATCAACAAGATCCTCAGGTATCCTGTAAACTGTCGAATTGTCAGGAATCGCACCTACCAATGTAAAAACCATAAGACATTCAGGTTGATTCAGTGAAAGTAGTGAAAAACATGTGCACCTTATACAGTTGTTGAATCGTAATTTTTACGTTTAGCATCACAAGCAATGAGGCAATTCGCCTTCACGGCTGATCAATATCAATAAGAAGGTTTACTTTCTCAATTCTACGAGAATTAGGTAGTAGCCCGCCTCCATGGCACAAGGTCAATTAAATAATCATGCTGGAAGAGCCAGCAGGGAAAGAGAGAGACCTAAAGGAACTTGATAAAAGATGAACGAGCGGAGAAAAAAAACTCAGCCTCCATCTTCATCACCATCGCTCCTATCTTAACCATCTTCAAGGAACGGTGAAGTTTTAATCATTCACCATCAGATGGACACTTGAGGTTGAGTCATCAAGTGGCGAAACTCGTCTCTTCCTCAGCCTCCTTCTTTGGAATACTTAATTTGTTTGCTTCCTTTCGCCGTTTTCTCGCGCCTTTTCGGCAGGGCTGAGGAAAATTTCAACGCCTTTTCAACCGTTGGTGATCTAGAAATTCCATTTTACTCATTTAAAACCTTTTTAACTTTGTTGCAACATTATCACCTCTCGGTTAGATCACTCACAAAAAAAAAAGGAAAAAAAAAAAGTAACAGTAACCACTTTTTGTAGAGTAATTTATTCATAGCAGGTTTCAATGAGATAAGGCATTACTGATGTAATAAATAAAATCAGATCCATAAATTTGTTATTCTTTGTATTTAGTTGAATAAATAAACTGTCAAGCAAGTGTTTTTCCTAACAGTAATATTTGAAAATTCCATATTCCCAATATATAGGTACAAAGCCAGAAATCATCAGAAAATGGAACCTCGCGGGGGATTCTACTTCATTAAATATCTTCTGCACGTAGGCACAACTCGAGTCTTTCCGGTTCCGAACGATCTAGAGGGAGCGCGATCTCGACACTCGTACATCACATGTACCTTCTGCACGATCAAATCAGATTTCTGTTATCGCTCTGACGCTACTTGAGTATCCGTTCTGAAGAGAAGCCCAAATCTTTTCACCCTTGATTGCCACGGTATCAGTTCCCTGTTTCGACTTACAAGTAGTTTCCGGACCCATCGACAATCATTCTCCGCAGTGACGACGAAAAATCGGTGATAGCTGGGAGGTACGATTTCCAGTCATAGTGAGAGCGGAGCGACCTCATTTCCAACTCAGAACGCAATTTATGGAGGTTGTTTGGTTGAGGCCGTCACTTGCGTCACGTCTCAGTCAGACAACCTCATCAAAATGCAAAGTTTGAACTTTTAATCTCAGACTCGATACAAATAGGCTCAACGAGGGATGGCGGTCCTTGCTCTTTAAAGGCGGTTTCAGAAATGCAATCGTGTTTCTGATTCAAACATAGACGAAAATTAAATTCACAATCCATCCATGCAAGTGAGAGCTCAAGCGAAAACCCCTACACCTACCCCTACAGAGTGAGTGAGGCTTCATGTTTGGATGCGGCTTGAGAGTTGAACAAAATGACAATACTTTGCAAACATGCAGAAAGAGAAACCTCACCCCAAGTGGATAATTTCTCTGCGACTTGGTCCAAGTAAATATAATTTCTGGGGTGTTGATTCCGTTTTGGGCAAACCAATTATCCGCAACGCTGCGGTTTCGAAAGCGAATTTCACCATAAACATTCAGCTAAGCCAGATTCGATTAGAGGAGATTCCTTCTTATCCCTTCGGAGAATTCGATACATTCCACAAATGCTGAAAAAGTGATCCAAACGGAACCTAAAATTTCCTATGCAGTGTTTTTACATGGTAAACCACAAGCAACCCGTTGCTCGCCTGGCAATCCTAAATCACTCCCCGCTGTCCAACGATGCCGAACGATAAGATCATTACTTTCATATATAAAAGAATAAACTAAAGGTTAAGAATGTGCGGTTTCATCCGAATTTACGGCAGTGTAGAAAACTGTAACATCCAACGACGACTTCAGGTCGGCTCTGGTGGTTGTGATATCGATGCGGGCGTTCCTACATCAACGCATGTGTATACGCAGTTCAGGTTGGTCTTGGCTGATCGAATTCGATTGCAGGTATGAAGGAGGGATCGAAGGAGGTTTCAACCCAAAAAAAGAAATAAATAAACGAAGAAAGAAAACTTGCTTTCACTGTGCTGAAATTCTATCCAATCCATGTAACAATATTAAACGCAATCTTCAGTTAACTCACCCGACAGAATTGTGCCTGAAAGTGCGTTAGAAATTCACGGGATACAAATCTTTTAAGAATTACTTTGCTCATCCTGTTTTGTCGAACGACACGACAAGACAAGTCTCCTGAGGGGACAAACAATGTTTAACCTCGCTTGGTTTTCAGAAACGATGGAAGAAACTACTGAACTTGACACAGAACTTTAGAGTAGAAGGATATCATACAACAACGAGACCAAATCGATGTTGATCGAAGGTTGTAGGTGAGGAGAGTGTCCTACAATTGAGAGTTGACATGAATCAGATATGTACTCCTTCTCTACTCCTATTACAACTTGTCCCCTAAATCCTTTCCTATAATTTGTCTATGCACCTGAAGAGTTTCATTCAGGTCTTCAAGTAATATCTTTAGTAGATGATTTAACTTATTTGAAAGCTCTCAATAGTATTGTCAGTTTTACAGTCTCATTTCTCAGAGAAAATCGAGTTAGAATGCACAAAGTACGTATTTAAATAAATAAGTTTGCATGTACGAGTAATTCACTCCGCTCAACCAAATTATGACTCTTCTCAGCCAATTTATTGCACTTTTATTTATGCTGAGCGTCTAGTATGAATGTGGTTTGCTTAGGGGGCGCCACATTCGCACAACTGTTATGAGATGAATTTTATTCAAGCAATTTAAAATGGTTACCTCATGCAACTAAACCTAGGGACACAACAAAATGATTGCACAGGTGCTAGTATTGCACTATTTAATACACAATAAATCTATTTAAAAAATACAATTATAAAAAAACCCATCTCGAGCGTGTACTCGGTAATTAGAAAAACGTGCAGAGTGAGAAGTTCATTTTTAATTTTAGACTCAATTTTCATGTTTTGTTTGAGTTGTTCTTTCCAAGTTAATTCATCCTGGAAGGGAGGAAAAAGAAGCTTATAAAACTCTTGATTAATTGATCAAAATTATGGGAGTAAAAATCTCTGGATTCTTCGAAGAAATAGCTATTGACAGAGAAATCAACTTTTAAAAGCGAGTTTCGGCATGGCAAAAATGAATTAGAGCGGACAAAGGCGGAATGGTTCAGGAATAGATCGATCGACAAATTTAACACGATTTGATAAGAATTTTAAACTTTGAATACATTTTTTGTTTACGTTTTGGTAAATGAGATGGTTTCAGGACTACTCAGTTGATTATTTAATGTTTAATTAGTTTCGACATTTTATAGCATGACTTGGACGTAGGCCGAGGTACTCGTTTTTGATGAGATATGATTTCATGCTAGGTTTCACATTATCGACATTTTGAGGGATATTAGAATCGGTCGACCATTAGCTACAAAAAGTACTCCGACAAAATTAAGTTTACAGTCGCATCTCCTAGGCAACCTCTCCCTTGAAAGAACGGGCTACTTTCCGGGGTATCTGTAGTGATAATTTCGATCTGCGTCGATGGAATATTCCCCGGGAGAAGCTGACTCGGCAAGGTATGAAAGAGCGTTGTCAAGAGGAAGGTAGCCCCGTGCCAAGACTCACCCAAATCAAGTAGATAGGGTCCCTAACTTGACAAGAGCAGATCAAGTATTCAAACCTGGAAGACTTCTTTCAAAGGCCTTTTTGCCCTCTTGCAACGTTTGGCAGTTTTTTTCTCCCCCTTTTTCGCTCCTCTTTTTTTGAACCTCCCATCCGATAGCAACATTAGCGAACCCTTTTGGCTCTGATCCAAAGGAAATCCCGCGAGAGTCTCTTTGGAGGATACTCAAGAAGTCTCAACGAATACCGAGCCTCAGCTTAACTGCCGGACATAAATTACGGGTCGAGTTCGTAATAGTGAGCACAATATAGCGGAGATAGATGTTTCCATGGGAGCCAACCTGATACTGTGTCAACTAGGCCATACATGGGTCTCAACCGGTCAATCATATCAACGGTATCGAATTCAAATCAATGTTCTCGCTTAAGTACAAATTCTCACGGAGGAAGCTACACGGGCGCACTAGTGAAAACGCTATATCATGTATGAGATGAGGCAACGTAATTCATGACTACAACGTCATATTTTGACGTTGATTGGCTGTTATATCCTCTGTCCTTTTCACCTTCTTTCAAACTTCTCTATCCATCAACATTTTAACGGTAAATTCTTCTGAACCTCGAGATTATTGAATATAAGAACATGAGGAAAAATTCGCTGCGGACGATTTCCGCGTTGATTTTTGCATTACATCCCAATCAAAACTTCGTTGATACAACTGAGATACTCGCTTGGGAAACCTGGTTAGTTAATATGCGAAAAGTGATTAATGCCTGGAACTGGCGGTCCTCCCGTAACGAGAAGTGTCTTCGCCTGGAACAAGCTGTTATAATTTATCATGAGGATCGATACCGAAAATCCAACGGAAGGACCCATGATGAATAGAAGCTATTACGGTAATAAGGCGCAGGGCAATTTATCACTTCGAAAAAACCGGGATGGGAGGGCAGATAAATAAATGTTGCATTATTATGAAGCGAGAAACTGGATTAGCATTTAGAGCTTTAGCTGAGTGAATGGAGCACATTAGTATTCTGCTGGCGATTTGCTTCGTTACCATTGCGGATCAGATTAAACCGTTTGTAGGGCGAACTTGGTTTAGCTTCAACTACGATTTTATTTTATTCAAGGATCTCTAATACACCTTTTTAATGTGTTCCCTCGTATATCTCTGGATCTGTCGTAGTTCACCGTTGTATATTGAACCCGTTTACAGAAAAAACTGGGCTGCAACCGGGTTATTGTTGCCTAGTAATCAAAATAAATAAAATTTCGCCGAACGTAACGTAATCACAACTATAGCCGATTGATTGAGTCTAGCAAAGTGCGAAAATTCTCATTTTTCGTATGCCTTCCCAAACCTGGACGGCTATCAAGGGACGGATTTTTGAGCAACTTCAAATGTGGAAAATTTGTAGTTTGGAATTATTTTCTCCTCATTTTTCCATGGACCTGTATTGCTGCGGTGAGCACGAAATAATGGATTTGGGGTTGCAAATGTATGTATTCCTTTTGCGGTAGAACATTATTATCATTTTATTGAAATGTGTCCTGGGTTTATGGCATTTTGGTTGGTTATTCCTTCGAATAATCAACCTATGTTTTCATGATAATGGTCACCTTTTTCCGATTCGGCTCAAACATTTTTTCTGGACGTTTCACGGTGTCTAGATCAAAAATGTCCGTCCGCCGTACGCGCCGTTTTGAGCAGTTGAAAATTTTCTAGAAATCTGAAATTTTGGTCAGGGACCCGTTTCCGGCTAAATTTTCCACTAAATTTTGGACACTGAATCCAACGATCCAAAGATTCCGGAACGATTGGCGCCCACCGGAAGAGGTTATGGACTCTGAATCCATTTTTAAATTAGTCTCCATGCACCTGGTCCGAGGAATAACCAACCCCTGTGTAAGAATTCGCAGCGTTTTCCTATTATTGTTGAGAGATAAGTCTTGATCAAGAAAGCAAAACTTCGTATGAACTCGGTGGCACGGCATTTTTCATGAAATTCCATTCCCAACCTTGAGGAGAAGTTCGAGCGAGCCCCATTGATTCTTCGGGATTTTCCCTACCTATTCAGAAAAGCCGACATGCCTGGGCGCGAACTGTAATTACCACTCGTCACTCTTGTTGGAAGGCTTCACTGCAAAGAGGCCACGCAAAATGGGCGAAAGAGGAAACCCCATCCCTTTCGTGATATAGGTGGCCTACCGGAATGGTGTCCTGGAAGGCGTGAATGTGAATCTGTTGAGGACGAGCGCGCCTTTCGGCGGTTGGGACCTTTGTGCTCCCAAACATAACATTTCCCCTGCTTCAGCCACTGGTTTGGGAGGAAACTCTGATGTTAATTACCCCATGCCCCATAATACAAGGCAATAGGCGCCGCTCCCTGTATAGAAACTGTCTCTGAGAACCCGTCGGAACCGCCTAAAGTGAGACCTTTTCGCAGGCTGAGGCGGGAAATCGGCGAGGGCCTTTGTCCTTTCTGTAATCTAGGGGCCTTGTGATTATGGAATAGACCGTGCGGCTAAATGTGTACCGTTATTCGCACGTGCAGAAAGGATATAAAATGCAGAAATTTAACGCAAAAACTACGGTATGGACAAAATTGTTTGAAAAGACCCAAAAGTTTCTGATTTAGAGCGCTCAATAGATCGACGTCACATTATATTGTATAAAACTACGTACTCAAGTATCTCATTGACGATGATTTTGTTTGAATTTTGTTTTCCTTCATACAATCTCGCCTCAGTTGGGAAAATTACGAACAACTCGAATCCAAAATTCTGTGACACCATTTTGCCATTTTAGGTTATCACATTCCTTCAAAAACGTGATTTTATTACAAATGAAATTTATTAATGTATTGATAGATCGCTTATTGATTCAATTACCGGTCATGTTTTGAGGAAGCAGACGTTATCGACCATAATTCTTTAAATGTCGCGTTCCTTTCTGGTTATATGGTGGCAATACTTACTTTACCTGATCTGATTTCAATTTTTTATGGTTTTAAAATCTTAACCTGATCTGGTTCGTACTCGGCTCGATCCACGGCCTCCAAAGAGCATTGAACGGCTGTGATTCATTCGTATTCAGATGAGACGCCTGTAGGCAGGACGGAGCTATGGCCGCAGACCTACAACCGGTCTACAGGAAAAGGGACGTTTTCTGATTGGCGGAGCACCGACTCAATGGCGCTTGGACAGTCGCATTCGTCGTCCAGTGCAACTAAATTCAGTGTAATTTGGTTAGAGCCAAGATTTCGGGCGAGGTATGGAATTTAACGTCATCCATGTTTACCAGAGTAAATAGTCGAGAAGAAGAACACATTCATCAATTAGAACGCCAGCCAACTTATCTGAATTATGGGGTACCGAACATGTGGTGCACTCTACAGTTTGATTCGTCAGGGTACGAAGTTGAACATTAGAACCCACCGCGCACCTTAGCACCCACAACATTGCTTGAACGTAAAAAGGATGGCAGAAAGGAGTGGGAGCTGCAATCCAGAACCGGGAACGTGAGAGTTCATTTCTCTGCTGGCACCACATTATGTGATGTGGCCTGAGATATGTGGAAAGGAAATATACGACGCGCGAAATGGTCTGGTTATCGCAAAGTTTTCTCATCTCAGCGGGACTGAAACGGGTTTTGGAAGAACAAAAGGGAACGGGATTAACGGAAACGAGAAATCAGAGGCAACGAAAAGGTTCGCGTGTGTGTGAATTCGTCTGTGTGAGCAAATGCGGTCGACTCGCCTAATCATTTTTACGAAGCCCTAGTCGTAAATTTCGGCTAATAGGTTCCCATTTTTTCCGGAGACTCATAAACAAGTCCGCGCGATGTACATCAAACTCAACGAGCATTTCGTGGTGTGAGTTTAGCTTGAGCACGTGAGATGCAAAAACACAAGGCTTCAAAGAACCAGGCCTCACAAACTCACGTTGAAAAGACCGCTAATTATTCTACAGGGGTTTACAATTCCAGGTGAATCTCGATCGAATCGGAAAGCGAAGCTATTTTCGAGGTGTTCCAAAGAGATCAAACTGTATGATTTTTAGACGATTCCTACTGCTAAAAATTATGAAACACAAAATGTCTAATTCAGGGGCAAATAGAGCAATTATTGTTCAGGGTTTAATAATCAACAACATTCGAATTATCATAGAATGATCATCACTAATCAATATTCTATTCTATAGTAGGATCAAAAAATAATTTGCAGCAAATGATTCGCATTCGGAAAAGCGTGTTTCCAAAATCTCAAGAGATGAGGAAAATAAGGAAGAAAAGTAGATGACTATTTTTTCATAGAAGTATTAATTTTTGAGATCTTAAAAATGCGGGACCCGTCTAAATGGGTTGAGCTTTCAAAATGATACCTCACATGAATCCTTTCGATCCCCGAAAATCACGAAAATCCATGTCCAGAAATTATTATAATTATGTTTTTATTATTATTTTATTATTTATTATTTTATTTTATTATAATTATGTTTTTACTCATGCTCTCCATCTATTTGCGTCGAATGAAACAGTCGAAAGTTGCTAGTAAATAACAGAATCCCGAGCTGGAAATGGAGAGTGTAGGCCTTCAAAGTGAATCCGATTTCAGGGTCAGTAATGCGATCAAAAGCCCATGCAAAACTCCCCGTGAAACTTTATCGGAGAGAAAAGGGAAGAGAAATACACATGTAGGAATAACTACGGATAAATTCTCACTGTAGAACAACCGTATCCTACGAGTGGAGACTTACAGTTTCGGTTTGGAGACAGAGGAGAGAAGTCAAATACTAACAAGGGAACAAAAAGCAAAAGCAAACAAACGTAGGTGGACGACCCGCTGAGATCGAGAGAGTCAACAACCCTCTCAAACTCAAGCTCGTGTTCATAGGTGCTGAACAAACGGTCATTCAGGTCGTGAAGATGTTTGGAGAGCTAATAATTCAACCGTGTTGGTCGATATATATGTGAGCATCAGATACTGGCGACGCTCAACAATGGCTTGATACCCGACAGAAATTTGTACTATCGATTCTATGTGAATTGAGTGATTTGGGTTCCCGAATGACTCCACCGCTCAACTCTTCTATATTTTCTATGCGTCTCACCAAAAGTGCAAACTAGACTCTAGGAACACCAGCCAAATGAAATTATCCCAACCGCAGACTCGGCATTTCACTCTACCACATTCGTCCGTACGTTTTCAACGTTCGAAAAAACCCTCAAACCGTACTCGGGTGTGGTCAATCGAATAATTGGATCTCGTCTGGTCTCCAGTACTTGCAAACGCAATCGACGTTATGTGTCGAGGGAGCAAACGGGATACGCCACTCATCATCCCGAAATTCCCCTTTTTCCTCCTTTTTCACCGGGGCTATACCTGCTCGTGAACAATCGAAGAGAACTTGCATTTGCTAATTAATTCCACGGGCGTGTTTCATGCAAATTTCCCTTTGTCGACGAAACTGTCTGTTCTTTCGGATGGTCAACAAAATGGCGAGAGCAGAAATATTCACTTTTTCGAGAGGGTGGAAGTGATTTAATCCCTGTCCTGATTGCTTACATTAGACTGGAATTTTACATGAGGCGATAAATCAATCATCGCTGCAAACTTATCAATTACGGTCATAATGCATTCCCACGAATCGATATCACCAGCTCGGGCAATACAAACGTTCACGACTATAAATTTCATCCCAGCAAAAGTACCCAGTTTTTGTTACAACAAAATTGAAATAATAGTTCTATCATAATCTTTACATTCAATTTCCTTCAAATCAGCTTACAAACGGACAACGCATCCGTGACTGAAGGTCCAAGAAACAGTTTCTCAAAACTCCAAATTCGGAAAAATCGGGTGTTCTGAATTTTGAGAGTGAATACCCTCAATTAGTTAGGTTGAGCTGATGTCATGTATGTAGGCTTTCAAACTACCGTCGAAACGTTTACCAGGTTTTAAAGACAAACATGAAATTTGGTGAGGCAACATAAAAAAGCTACAGGTGATCTGATTACAGAAATATATTGCTAAATTGAAAAACATTCCAACAATTTGCAACACCAAGAATTGGAGAACACTGGCAGTACCCGACGCAATGGAATACCTCAATGGGGCTAGATCCTATGTTCGATGGTTCACCGGCAAAATGTCTATTCAATTACACCAGCAAAGGTGTAACTGTCAATTTCTCCCGTACATCGAATGATTGAAGATCTAGGCTAAACCCAAGTATAATAGGGACCGCTGTCACGTAATCAACTGATAGCAATGATATCGCGCATAACGGTGACTATCGATACTATAGATACATTTGAATGCCTTTCATTTTGTTATTACTTACATAACATTGTTACTCATTGTTATTTATTTTTACTTTATTTTATTTTTATTATTTATTTATTTATTTTTAAGTTTATTTCGATTTAGTATTTTCTCTCGTTTTTATAAAAACAAATATGGCGGACAGGGATATAATATTTCGCGTATATCGATAGTGCGCTCGACAGAGCGTACTATCGATACTTGTACTGATCAGTGACAACGGTCCCTAATCTTGGGTTTTACCGAAGATCTAGAACATAAAAATGCCTAGTCACAGCAGTCATCTCCTTGGCCACTACCATTAGGGCCTCTACGTATTATTACGGTTGTGAGTGGAGGATCTTGTGAACTGGCCGGACAAGGCTAAACCCAAGGGACCGCTGTCACGTAATCAACTGATAGCAATGATATCGCGCATACGGTGACTATCGATACTATCGATACAATTTGAATGCCTTTAATTTTGTTATTACTTACGCAACATTGTTCCAATAATTTTATTCTATTATTTATTTTTATTATATCTTTATTATATCATATTTTTATTATTTATTTATTTATTTTTATGTTTATTTCAATTTAGTGTTTTCTCTTGTTTTTATAAAAACAAATATGGCGGACAGGGATATAATATTTCGCGTATATCGATAGTGCGCTCGACAGAGCACACTTGCATACTTGCACTTATCAGTGACAACGGTCCCTATTCTTGGATTTTACCGCCGGACAGTGTTACTCTCCCGAAAACAAGCCGCTATAAAGCCCAACAGGGAAAGTAGACCGTCGCAGCGCATTCTAGTGTCCACAAAAGCGGGAGAAAAAAGTCAAAGGAAGATAACACGACGCGAAAGCGGATGACGTCAGTGGGCAACATGAAGAACGAAAAGAATCCTTTTTATGAAATATTTGAGCCTCCGCAGCAACGTTGAGGCCCATAACCTTTGAGGAGACTCTTCGTCGTCGCTACCTCCCGAAAAACCGACCAACTTTGTTAGAAAGGGTCTGAAGGGCAAACGATGCGACGGAACGAGCGACAAAGCATTTCAGAGGAGCTGAGATCTCATAGGGCACAGTATTAACCTTTCCCTTTTACTCGCGTTTCACTCATGAATATTGTATTATCATTTTAATACGGATCTCCCGCCAACTCCTATTGTAGAGGAGCAAGGGTGTATCACGCACCGAGAAGCGCGCATAATAACGAGCTCAACAGTCCAAAAGGCTCACAAAACCGTCGCATTATTCAAATATTCGACTTGTACACGGTACGTAACGCTTTTGCCGACTAAAATCATTCAACAATTTGCAATTGAGGCTGGTTCGAAGACTGGGCGGAAGAGGGTGTGGTTTCCAGCTGATGGAAATCGGTCCCATCATTCGCTATTATTTCTTCCGAAGACTCCTATTGATTTTTCTCGGTGAACTTCCATCAGGACATCAGACATTGCAATGGATCACTGCAAAATGCATATGCTAAAGATTAAGTGCTCGGTCTTAATATACCCATTTTAATCTGCTTGCTGCTGTTTCAGCATCACAAATCAGCGTGGGTACAAATATTTCCGAGCATTATCATTCGGGTTACTTTGTAGTAAATATTAGTACAAGAGAGTATCTACACGAAATATGGACGGACCATAAAAAATGTATTGTACTGTAGTACGCAATAGTTTCTTGTAAATCAATTGGTTCGAAATTACACAGAAACTCCGTTTATAATGGATTAACTAAGGATGTCATTAAAAAAGGGGTGCCGCAAACGAATCGCTTATTATTTATAGAATTTAACCCTAAAACGGAAACCGGTACGGAAAAAAAAATGTTTGTGAATAGGGAAGAAGAAAGGAAAATGTCGGTTGTCAGCAGAAACTTAGGAAGCTGCCACTGAATATTTATGGATGAAAGAATTATTATAAACCTCTGACTTAGCGTTACTTCACCAGAGCTTTAGTTAATAACGGTTGCCCCCTCCCCCCTTCCCACCAGTTACAGCTGTAATAACTCAATATATTTCACATATATATTAGATGAAATTCGGATGCGGAATTTAATGTATAGGTACTGAGGTAGTATTTTGTTGAGTTTTATTGTTATTAAGTATGTTCCAAGTCGTTCTTAAAAATTGTCAAAATGCATCCCAGGCAACAGAATACCATAAAACGTCATCAGACCAAAAACACCATTTCGGAAAACGCGATGAAAAAACTAGTGAAGAGAGGGAAGGCGAAAAAAAAAGAGAGAGAAGTTATCAGGGATTTTGTGTGCGTTTCATACAGCTTTTTAACATTCATGTAGAAAATAATATCGAGGAAATGGACTTTGCTGAAATGGTAAACAGCGAAGTTTTTAGCTGCAGAAACTAATTTTGTAATGTCACAAATGGCTTGCGAGACTCCATTATGTTAGAATCGTTGCCTTACGCCGTACTTTTTCGCGTTCTCTATTTTCTCGGCCTTTCAAGAAACGTGTTATCGATTCGCATTACCCTCTCGGCGCTAACTAACAGTAGAAGTCACAAGGCTTGGCTGCCAGCCACCGAAGAGAAGTAGAGAACGAAAACTGGCCTTTAGCGCTCATACATTCGTAAACCGGAGAAGTGAACTGAAAGAGTATTGGCTCAGGTCAGGTATGAGATACGTACCTACCCACGACCACCACACTCACAAATGGCTTTTACTTGAGCCACATAAATCGCGAATACGAACCAACAATTCATAAGTTCCATTAACCAACCCACCACTGGAACAGCGGGATGTCTTCGGAGTATGGCGACTAAAAGACTAACATTGTAAAGACAGAGCTATTCAGCAAAATCACGCTAGTTTGTACATTGTGAACATTTAACGTTTGATTAATCGTCACGATCGTACGTCTCTATAATGCAGAATGTTTTATTTAGTTGTATCTGACCTGCCATGGATGATGTTTTCACCCTCATTCATTATGGATCTGCGCAGTTCTTGGGGCAAAAGACGCCTGGTCCAACTGCCATGTCTCTGAAAGGGAGTATCCCCACCATCTTTCGCAACAAATATGGGAAGGATCAGCTCTATCGATTGCAAGGAAGTGGAATGTAACCAAACGGATCCTTTCAACATATTACTCTTCCAATTGAAGACAAAAATACGACCTCCGATTCGTGTGGGTGGTTTCAGCTCAGCGCATCGTCTCTTCCTTCTCATCAAAACCGATGGGGAAAAGCCGCATAGAGCACTTACTCAAATTGGCCGGGCGTCTCATTGCTTCAGTTGAGAAAATGGAGTCAATTTAGTTTGTCTTCTGACTCCTAGTATCGGAAAATGAAGTCGTTGGAGAGAAACGCTCAAAAATGCTGCATCCCGTAGATTGTGTTTATAACAAGTACGTAGCCAGTTCGAGATAACGGCCGCACGATTGCATTGCTTGGTCTTCGTAAGGAAAACAAGGAAGTCCTTACGAAACTTCACTTCCCTCCAATGTTATCGCGATTGAACAACTCGCAGCCCAGGCTGCGATAGGAATGAACAATCGATAGGCAGGTCGGAACTTAATTTCCAAGGTAAAGAGGTGACCCTCGGCTTGTAACTGGACCTCGGACCTCACGATAGGCCCTGATCAAGACGTCAGTAGTTCTCAACTCTATAATGGCACAAACGATATCATTTGCACTTTGAAGTTCGCTGTTGCTTGAGCTCGCGTTAATTAACGCGAGGGCTTTGATTTGGAGACTTCATCCTGTCTCAAGTCCTTTTGCTCAGAAACCCCTTCTCACAGTCATCCGATCCCGAAGTTGTCCTTTTGATCTCAGCAGGATCACTGTTCTAGTCCTGAATGAGAAAACGTGTGGGCCGAGCCGCTTGACGAATGAAGATGGTGGAAATCAAAACTTTCTTCACCAGAAAAGTCAAAGGTAGTTGGCAAATCAAATTTCCCTATTGACCATGTCCTGAGTTCACATCGTTAAAGCTGTACTGGGATTCCAAGAAAGAAATGCAGACAAAATTGACTCAAGTCTGTTTTCACTACTGGCACGCCCCGATGCATTCCTCGGCGGAACCTTTAGATTGATAAGCGGCACGAAAGTCAAGAATGCAGGTTTACTTATACATGACCTAGTAATTCTAGCAATTCACGTCACAAAAAAAAAATAGAGAATCATAAATATAATATTTCGAAGGGTTGTGCAAATGATATTAGATATTTTACATCCGCTGAAATGAGGAATTACCGGGGTGTATCCATTGGGATAGAAAAGACTGAGAAAGAGAGAGTTTTGGTTGTGGTTTCTCTCTGGCGGCAGCCACCTCGGCGTCACTAGGCGGGTCTCTTCGGAACTAGTCATTGCTACAGTGAGGAGGCTTGATATTGAAGGGGTCCAACAAAGGTCACCAATATTAAATATTTTGTAATTGTTGAAATTAATAAAGAAAATAAATAATACTTCATTTAAATTGTACACATAAAACCATATGAATTTTCTTCAAAAATAGGTGGTGAAAATTGTCTTAACAATAGTTTGCCAGCACAGTCAGCCATTCCAGGGCAAAAGATCAGTTTAGTTTTATCTGACGTAAGGTATTCCCGCAACTTCACCAGTGATGGATGATTCGGGTACCACATAGCGAACGAGTAGAAATCGAATGGGGCCTTCCACAGACGAGAATGTTCTTCGAAAAAGTTCAAAACTACCGGTCTTGGCAAACCTGAAGTTCTTTTCTGAGGCCCCTCGAGCTAAAAGAAACCTCTAGAGAGCCAAGTGGATAACTAATTTCCTCTACATTTTGTTTCTACAAAGGGCAAGGGCAAAAAAAGGAAAAGGCAAACTTTCCGGTTCCACGATTCTTTTCACAGGTCGGAATACTTTATCCGAATGTCGGCTTGTGAGAGAAAGAGGGAGGGGAGGTTTGCGAAGGAAGAAGAGCGTGTTAAGAGATCCAGCTCCCAACTGTGCGGGCTCTGATCTACACCCCTGGATAGAAGATGGATTAGGCCCCCGCGGCCGTTTTTCATTCGTTTCTTTCCTGCTCTTCCCAACGGTGCAAAACCTCGGTAAGTGATTTCAAACCAATTAAAAAGTTTTCAAGGAACGTCAGTCGAGTGACGCGAATTTTGATACGAACAGGCTCTGAAGGAAGCAAGGTCAGAGCTAGTAACGGAAGCCATTTGAAAAATAAGAGCTCAATCGACAATACAACGTGCATGGAATTTGGCACTGCCGACCTTCTTTAGAAGTACAGCAAGCGCTGTTACCCAACGCGATGACATTATTTGGCGTGCGAAACAGCCGAAATTGCTTCAATGATCTTCCTTTGATAAGGTGAAAATTGACGAAAGGCAAGACGTTAATAGGACGTGCGAATACGAGCCTCCTTCCATCTAGCGCGATGTACCTATTTCTGGAGCGTATCCATCCGCTGACGGAAGACGATGTTTCCCAGGGGTTACGTTGGGGTTGAGGAGTTCGGTTGGAAGTGAGAAGAGCGTTAATTGAATGGCTTAAGATTAATGAAGTAGGTGCTTCTGTTTGCAGGTGAAAGAGCCTACTTGAGCAAGGAGTTGAGTCAACAGAGCCATACTTATTTCTAGTTGATGGAACAGTTCGTTAGAGGTTGAACAATACAACTTCAGGAGAAAGTATAAGGTGGTACGCGGAAATTAAAAAAAGTTTATAACCACGAGAAAATGATAGTTGATGTAATCCACGGATGAGCGGTATAGGTACAGATTTTGCTCTCGATAAATCGAGAAAACAGGAAATTGAACAGTAAAATTGATTTTATACGTCCATTGAATCGCTACGAAATTATTAAATTCTTTTGAACCTTTCAAATTCTCCATCTGGAAAAAATGCCCTGTCGCGAAAATCCGCCCCGCAGTAATGTCATTTAACTAGGTAATTTTTGAGCAGAAAAGAGATCATTCCAAAAAAAAAAAAATGGTTGAGAGTAAACCTCTGTTCTCCCCCACCCCCTTTCTTCTTCTGGGTAAGTAAATGAGGAAATTCAAGAACGTTAGCGAAAAACAAGGAAAAAAGGAAACGGGGAGCATTATCCACATTTAATTACGAGAAAGGGCCGCCCCCAAGTTTCCTTCAAGCAGTTTAAGCTCTTAGAGTTAAACGTAGGCGGTGAGATTTTTCCAAGGGAGTGTATGCGCGGAACCCACGATTTTTTTCCCCCTGAGCTGCTATTTCTTTTCCAATGCCTCTGCCGCAGCCATCTGGTGTGACCCTTGTCGGAGTATATTGAACCTTAAATCAGACTTTTTAACCCCAAACCGCTCTGCTGGCCTCTTAACCTTCCTCGGTGGTTTTCCCTCTAATCTCTTCAAACCAACCGAGGTGGTAAAGGAAGAAGGTTGTGGAACTGCCAGGTCCTACCAGTTTAGTGCCTAGGTCGTAACGGAATGTTATTTTCTACGCTAACGATGGAACGGCTGTTAAATTTACGGATGTAGAAAGCCATTACTCTAAGTCAATGTATGATAGGTTGACTACACGTCCAACTATACAACTTGAGAAGAACATGTTGTTCACTATTTAATTAATATGCGCCAACAATATAAATACGTTGGGGAAAACCCGACATCAAGATACCTTCGTTTCTTCTTGATGAAAAATTCAACTTGGCTACTTCATAACCTTATTTTGAGCCATCGACGGGTCGCACAGACCTATTTTACCGTATTTACAGGCAGGAATAATGTAGGATTTCACGTGATGAAGTACAGAAAACCATCTGAGCAGTGTAGCATGCGAACAGAAGAGATGAGTCATTACGGGATGAGGGCTCCACAAGACCTAGTACCTCAGGACGATGAGTGATGGAAGTCCAATGTGACTTTGAAGGAGCGAGCTAAGACGTTCACCAAGATTGGGATCCCGACGAGGTTGATAGGGTGATGAGATGAAGATGAGTCGGAAAAGGCGAGGAGCTGAACGAGGATCCAAGGAACCTCATAAGGTTGAATCCCCTTCCACGGAAGGATCTCACGGCGGAAGATTGTGATTTATATTGAGGGCTAGCGGGAGCAAACCATTTATATTTGTTTGCGTTTCAACGCTTTAGACCGTCCCTTTTCCTTCCCTATCTCTCGAGCTGAGGACAAATTTCTTCCTAAGATGCGCTGACGGCTCCGCTTCATCACCTCACTCCACCAGCCAGTCTCATTCGGGCGCCATCAATCAGGTGACCTCCTCTACAGCCCTGACGCTCTCTGCCTTAACTCTAAACTTGGAATGAAAGCAAGAAGATAAAATTTCCTTTCTCGACGGAAAGCTATGAGTCCACACATTTTAGAACATCAGCCCGAGCGCAAAAAAGGTATTAGCCATGAACCTCAGATTCGTCCCGTAAAGCAATAGACGTAAATATTCAGGCGAGCTCCAAAACTGCAACAAAACTTATCATTTCTACTGTCCCCAAAGTTGACTGATCTACCAAGCAAATTATTCAAAGATACAACATCTTTGAAATTATTCCGCACATCCGACTGCCAAATTATTGATTCAAAACCGACAGGACTCGCCGTTCGAGGGCATTTCATTCCTCACCGTCCTAGTAAATTAAACGTTTTGAGTAGTACCAATCTTGAGCAGCTGGCAATGATTCCTTATCTAACGGGAGTTAATGAAGTGGGTACGTTCTAGTTTGGGAACATCCAAGGGTTTTAGCGTTAAATCCGCGGGTAGAACCGAGGAGTTTACGACGAGCAACTCTGCCTGAAGGAAGTTGGGTAGCCTAGTTCGTA
Organism: Cyrtorhinus lividipennis; assembly: GCA_019603395.1. NCBI lineage: Eukaryota > Metazoa > Arthropoda > Insecta > Hemiptera > Miridae > Cyrtorhinus > Cyrtorhinus lividipennis. Next base: position 4,468,191 of record CM034002.1, on the reverse strand, counting down.
GAGATAGAACCTTCCGAGGGAAGAGAGACGAGCAGGAAGTACCCACCTGCGGAGGGAGGCGGGAGCCTGCGATTAATTTTGGAAGAGATTGGGGGGTACTCGGTGCGTATTCATTAGCGGATAGTTCCATAATATATTCACGATAAATTAAAGATAATCATTACAAAACAGTAAAAGAAATAGATTTCTTCAAGTAATATTTCCCAAACCACGTCTGGTCAATTCAAAAACGTTGTTCTTCAAAGCGCTGAGAGAATTTGTCAGTACAGAACACAGTTGACTTATCAAATGTTTTTATGATTTTACATTTACATTTCGAATTACATTAGTGTTGAAGAGTCCCATCAAGAAAAGCAGTGTCGGCGGTTTTGAATTTAGATTTCCTGAACTGAGGGGCAAAACGCCTGGGAGGAAGGGAAAGGTGTGACACGTGACATTGCAGGGGACATGAACGTGTAGGGGTGGGTGGACGGCGCGGTTCACCGTATTAAGTGTCCACCCATGGCTCGTAAAATTTTCAAACGGTCATTCCCTCAACAGACCACAGACCCAGCCAAGTAAAACCCAGCAATAAACTACAGTTCACGATGGACGTGTCCGTTCCACTCTTGAAGCAGGCCTGATTAAACAAGGATGAACCCAGCGAGCCAGGTCGATCAGGTTAGGAGATTGGAACGCTACCCTTACAAGATAAATGGAACGACCAAAACATCATTCGCTTCGATACCAGAAAAATTGGTCAATTTTCTATAAGCTCCCATAACCTACCTCTATCTATGTTATTCCACAGGATTGGTGGCATACAAAATAACCAGCAACCAGCTCAGAATCAATCTCACGAAACCTGATGGACCAACAATACTTTTTGTTGTATATCCACCTATTTCCTACTGTGCCACTCCATATACAAGTTTTTTTGTGAATACAAAGAAATAACTGGAGGCTTAACCATAACAAGGTGAAGCCTGACATAACATTCCTCAGCAAAGTTGGAAATGAAGATGGTACAAAAATGTCCCCTGATATAAGCTACAAATAAGACAAAACTGCTGTAAACAGTACCCAGTTCTGAATACACGATAAAACCGGGTCCTTCTAGAGATAATATATTAAGTTTGTTTGTTGTCTTATTACTGGTGCTAACCTTAAATCTCGGAGGAGGAGTCTCCCAACTAACAATTCCAGTTTAACAGCCACTTGAATGTGATTCATGCTCCAAAAAGGCCCGGCTACCCTCACGTTAAGGATGCGGGGTCTGTGCCAAGTTTCTCCCAACCAGTAGTCTCAAGTCCTTCCCTTCACAACTCACGCCTTTTAGCCGCGTCTGGTCCAAGGAGCGTGCGATCAAGGCCTTTCTATACAGGACCAGGGTAATAAAATTTCACCCTAGCTCTTCAGCATAAGGTGCTAAATTATTGAAAAGTGATTTGATTGCTGGAGATGGTGGCTTTAAATAATCATCATAATGACGATCTGAGAAAATATGTAAAAGATCTGCGGCATTCCAAAGGTCTGTTCAGGTCGGCCTTGGTGTGACTAGAGATGGCGGCAAATGGGATTTTCTGTGGTCCTTCTCTAATTAAGATACGGAGCTAAGTAACGGGCCCTTGGCGGCTGCAGATCTCAGACAATAAACCGGGGCAAACCTTCCGGCCGATGCTTTTGTTTTAAATGGTTCCGTTCTTCGTTATCGCACCTTCACTTTGGTTGTACTCGAAACCCAAGATCTCGTCTGTAAAATTGAATCAATCAGCGGCCCTCAGGATAATCTCGTTGGGATGCTCATTCAACTATTCGGGATAAGTGCTTTCCAAGTTCGAACCCTTAATTTTCGTCTGGAGGGCTCTGTAAGAACAAAACTTTGACCCTTGGGTATAGGGAAGGGCATTGCATGAATCAACCATTCCGATTAGAGAAACATGAGACTTAAATATTATTAAGATGGCTCGGTGAGTCAATATCAAGATTCGCGTCGCTAGCACTGCAGACGTGGAAAGGAATTGGTGGAGAAAGACATGGAAATGTGGAGCAAAAACGAAGATTAAACTCCTCTGTTGATTACTATTGGAAGCTTATGGTTTCCAACAGAACAATGTCAACTCCACCTAAATAGGCGAACAGACATGAACATGACCAGCTTCGCAAGAGAGTTTATCGTTTATTTCACCAAGGAGAGGGAACAACTCTTGCATAATGATGATAACGTTGACTGATACGAGAAGCATCAGGCATCTCGTTACAGAGCAATGAGGCAAGAGGAGATTTATGGTGCAACAGGACAAGTAAAGTGATACTCCGGAGTCCCTTGGCTTAAAACTCATTTATCGCGGTCATTTTAGAAAAGGGACCACCTCTGCGGTCTCTCCTGTCCGCTGATTACCTTCCACGCCATCAGTCTTGGCAAAACCCATCAGAGAAGGATATAGCCCCAACCTGTCCACATGTCGGTTGTAAACCATTGATTACAGAGAGGCCTCCCATTCCTACAATAAATCGATATTTCCCGAGAGCGTCTCCTCCCGAATTAGGACGTAACCGTTTGCGGGGCCCGAGCGTTGTCATTTTCCCGAACACGAGACATTCAATTACGGCATCCACTTCGAATTGATGCGAAGAGACTCCGGAGGATATTGGAAAAACAGGAAATGAACGTCGAATTAAATGTGTACGGAATTTTTAAGGTTTGAGGACGGTACGTTTATTCTGGTCGACGAAACGGTAGCACAGAAAATACAGATGGGGGAAAAGTAAAAATGCCTTGGAGAAAATCTCTGATAATAGCGCCTGCAGAGAGCCATCAGATGTAGAGAAAAAAATTCTGCTTGCCCATTATCATAAGCCAAGAATCAGTTCAAATTTTGGCTAATAATTGTGGTTTAACCGTGGCTTCCGGTGTGTAAAGTCGATAACAGAGTAGAATTAGTTAAATTTCGTCCTGAACTCCAAATAAAACATCAGGCGCGATTTAGTGTCCATGAATTGTGTACAGCACTCAATATAGATGTTTGAACGACGATAGACAAAACGAGCGATGAGTAATGACCATAGATTTTGTGCCCCAAAAACAATGCCGTTTGGGGCTGCATTGATATATTATAGTTATAAGAACAAATAATGGGTATTTCATTCATCCATGAAAAAGTTCTTGTCCTAAAACGAGGCTGAACGAACAAAGAGGCGAATCAGAAGACAATCCACATATTTGTAATATAAGCTCATCAGCAGCAGAGAATCGCAACTCTTGCAGTATGGATACGGCCATGAGTGATCAATCCACCATGATCAACAATAATATAATGATTTACAATAAGTATGTAACAACAAGTTGATCGAGTTCTGAGAGCTCCAGAAATTTGGTAAGTCGCCGGAAATTCTCACCGTACAAGATAGCACATACACATGAATAGCATGCATCGGTGATTTTTATCAGTTATTATCAGAGTATCCCACCCGTTTGAATCCAATTTCACATTAATAGAGATGAGTTCAGATCAGTAACTTAACATATTGTCAAGAAACGTAATTGGTTACCTAAGCACTAGGATGAAGTTCTATCATGGCAGACTTCAGACGATAAAAATCCGAGACAGATCCGTCTACTGCGGTTCAACCTACAGAGTGAGGTAACAAGATTAAGGGATGAGAAGGGATCACTCCAGTTCTTCCGCAGATCTTCTTCAAATCCTACGTGATTACTCTACTGCCTTGTAGCGTTGGGCGGAAACGAAAGGAACTTAATCAGGAAGTTCCTATAGTAAAAACGCTAGCAGTCTGGTAGAGAGGGTGAGTACCGCCTTCACTATCCAGTCATTAAGTGAAGAGCTGGAAGCCCCTACATCGTCTTTTTTTTCGTGTAGAAAGAGCTTCAATTCATTAAAGAGCTTTTAGGTCGGGATTTCCTTTTTAGTTCTGTATTTTTCATGTTTTCGGAAAGTGCTTTTCTAAGATGGATCAATAATACCCAATAGCGCCATGTTAAGGACGACGAAAAACTTGGACTTCGAACTCGCATAGGTATAGCAACTTCATCGAACAAAACCACATTATAATATATAATCTCCAAGTGGAGTGGCATTCTACCCGAATGAGTGGTAACAGTATGGAAATTGCTAATTCCCGGTTGTACCATTCAATGTGAGGATACAGTCGGATCACCCATTGTCGCACTCATAAGCAATTCCCAAGCGGCACGAGGCAATTGCTGATGCGAGTCACTTATCTTTTATTTGACACCTCCGCTCACCAGGGACTCAACAGAAATTTCAGGGAATCGTCGAACCGCGCAGTTGCAAGGTTCCATTTCTGCGACTCAAATGGTTAGTCATTTGAAGGGAACCCTTACCTTGGAACTCGGTCGATAGAACGACTGGACCATTAACCTTTTACATTCCCCTCGAGACCTTAAACAAAGGTGAATATTTCAAAACGTTCAGAGCATAGCTATGAAAAATCAACAGTGAAAGCTATTACCGTGAGGGAACGTCTTTGCTTTTTACTGAATGCGCGCTCCCAAGCGGGTTGAAATACAGAAAATGCCATAGCTGAAAAGCCAGGCTATAGGATATACTGAAAACTACACTCTAAACGCTCCTTTTGCCAACAGTACAGAGTACAACAGTAATGCTGCAGAACATCATTTCAAACAATTGTTAGTTATTAGTTCGCGGCTACCAACTTCACTCGATTTCCAGAACCTCTCAAGCCCCATTTGTTGATGGTAAGCGAGTGTTTACGAATTAATTTGCAACAAATAACTCCCGCAATTTTCCGTATGTTTGAGGCGGTTGGGCAGTCTCTTGACTCTTCAACTCATCGCCAATTTAACCCATCAGAGGCTCTAGAGACTTCGCGAAAATGTGGTGTTCATGAACAGCTCGTCCTGACTTGTGTAAGTTTGGAATAGTACAAACCTAATTAAGGAGTACTTGGAAAAATCTAAAGGGCCTCGTTGTTCTCGAAAGTTTTAATGACGCTCTTGAATTCTACAGGATGCGAAGTCCACAATTCGCACGAGTCGAACCGTATAGTGGTAGGAAGAGGTCGAGTTAATTCGTCATCTTTATGAACGGGGAAGAACGCTGAGCGTTATGAGCTGATATCTGCATTTAGCTTAATACTGTACAATAATTGTATTTTTAAAAAACTGAAACGTTATCGTTATATTTAGATGACACGCAATGCTTCGGGCATGACAAATCTGCTGCACTTGTTAACGATTTTTCATTATTCTAGAGAAGACAAAGTAGGAGAGGAAATCGCCTGTTCCGAGCATGAGATTCGGCGCTCCGATTGCCGCAAACCGAATTAATAAAGTTACATCAGCCCCATCAAAAAACAAAAATGGACATCAAGACCAGCATTTTACGTTCTAAAGCCGACATGGAAGGGATCTGGATGATTCGATAAAATCCCTCCTAATTTCATCCACCGAAAACCCGAGAACAAACGTAAGATTCATCGCTGTTGCCGTAAAGGTTATGTTAAAAGATAACGTTGATGGACATGGATTAGGGTTGTAAACAAAAGTTATGGGGATATTAAGACCGTACTGTATCTTTAATTACGGTAACTGCCTGAGCCGCTTTTACGGCCAAGAAATACAGCAGTTGTTTTCCGCCAACTTGCCGCCATTCGAGTTACATTGGGTTGAACAAAGCGAGAAAAGGGAGGGCATTGTAGCGATTTGGCCTTTCCAAAACACAGCACAATATACAACCAGTTTGGCTGACATTGGCTCACGTCACGTTGAGGCACATTCTGTCTCAGAATTATAACATCATATACGTGTCATCGTTCATACAATTGGAACCACGTACCATAGTGATAGCAAAGAGAGACCACCCTCTTCTTCATTCTTCATTATGGTTCCTCTATTTATTTTAATATAAATAATTAATAACTTCACTTCATTTATTCATTTCACATAATATTTGAGGAAATAAGAATCTAGCTGACTCCACCCCGAAAAATGTACTTGTGAATTTCAAATCGTGCTTTTTTAGAAGAAAAAAAGCACAAGCACCCCCATCAGCGATCGCCTATTCCACCTTAAACAATCACAGCGGCGGCTTGATGTAATGTACAGGTATCTTTTATATATTTATATAGATTAAAAAACCCCTCTGGAGAGACTCATTGTAATGATAACTCTTAGAATGAACCGTCAGTCTACCATGTTTATGGGAATTCTCTGGGAAATCCATTTTTACCTTGGTCTTCTCTGTATCTAAATATAGATCTATCTTCAGAATTTTCTTTTTTTTTTACATTAGATATAATATAATAATTATAAGGTATAATATAAATATAATTATCATTTATTTTATCATTCATCTAAAAAGTTACCACACAGAAATTGTTTTACTGCCATTCCATTGTCAAAACCCGGCTCACAGCTAGCAGTTCCTAAGCTGTTCGAAAAGATACGTATATTACGCAAGATAATCGAAGACACATTTGAAGGGCATTTCGGGTTTTAATCTACACGCTCAGGTGGTAGAAAAGCAGTTTTCAGAGACGATGATTCAATTTTATCGAAACGAGTACAAGCTTACACATTCCAATAAAATTGAATAAAACAATTTAATGCCAATCATCTTCGATGACGTTTCAGAAGTAACAAAATTTTGGTGACTTCCTCACTTGATGGCCACTCGACCCAGTTCCCGTTAAATCCGAGTGTGGTCCATTTGAGAAGAGGCAAAACCCTACGAGATCCGAGGGTAGTGGTTTCGTGGCCAGCTCTTATACGCGGTCAGGGCGTCCGTTCCCACAACGATCCTCGAAAACGCCGGAAAAAGAAAGAAACCGACAAAAGAGTTCTTCTATCTCCGAAACAAATATTGTTCTTTCGGTGCCTGTGATAACACGGGATATTGCAGAAGCTCGATGTAAGCTAAATATTCCAAAGGGGATCCCGTACGTGCTCCCTCTGTTCCAACTCTGTTGTTTTAGATTTCGCTCGCGGGTTCTGTTCACTCGTTTCCTCTCGTCGTCCTTGAAGCATATTGTGATCCTTTCCGTCCCATTTTCGTGAGCTTATTCGCATCGAACACCAATATTGGCCGGCAGTCGTAAGTTGGATGTTGAACTCTACATTCATTGAGAGAGATTCGCAGTTTAACGTTGTAAAAATATAATCAGAACCCCCCCCCCCCCCCTATTTGTTTGGATATTCCATACAGCCGGGGGTGGAACATAACTAGTCGTGGTTTTAGATCACTACCTCTAGGTACCAATGGCGATTATTGATCTAGAGTAAATACTCAAAAATGGAATTCTAAATTCCAATTCTAGTTATAAATTGGAAACAAAGCAAAATTAATTTCAAAGTGAAATTTATTTGAAATTTATATAAGATGCTTAAAGAAAGATTGTTCAATTCACATAGAACATTCAACTGGAATGCGAAAGGGCAAAATTTCAAACAGACTAGCAAAAACACCAATGGCTTTCACCGCAATCTTCTCGACTTTCATCTCCTGAAAACCTATTGGATAACCGTGGATGTTTAATTATCTAAATTTCTGCTCAACCAAAGGCAGCCAATTGGAAGCTTATTTTTTTTATCTTCGTCAAATGAGATGAATTAACTTTAAAATTTATGAAGCTATTTTTTTTCTTGCCCTTTTGTTCAATAACCACCCTTCACTGGCCGAAGAACACCAGATTTAGAAGATTCCCGGGCAACTTGGGCACGTCGGGACAATTCACAATCGATCTAGGATTTTCCCTTGGGCTCGCTGGAACACTCGGGACGTCTCCCTCCCTGGATAGGTGTCCCGGACAATAGGCTGCTATCAATTTGTAAAGTGCCTCTCTCCCCTGGCACGGCCACCTTTCCGTGTCCACAGGGGGAAGATCGCTAGGAAAACCGTCAGATAATAGGAAGAGCCCGTCTATTCATCCCTCCGCATCGTCCACGTTTTCTCTTCTTTTGTATTCCACATCCACGGACCCTTTTGCCATTTTACGGTGAGCTTTCTATTCTCTAAAGGAATTCGCCGCCATAATTTTCCGGATGCTTCGTCGCGGTAGAACCTCATTGCTGAATGAACCGATTACGTACGGCTGGCGAATTCCCTGCCCGCTCCGCTGTTTTCCATGGTGCTCAGCGCTATTTCATTGCAGCCCATGACTTCTGCGGATAGATTTACCCTTTTTTTATGACCCACAACTAGAATTAGTTCATGGGGACATTGTCCAAAGCGTTGAAAACTTCAAGTCGGTGTTCACAGTTAGCTTGACCAAACCACGTAACTAGGGGACTAGTAAGATCATTACAGCAAGTAACAACCTTAAACGTTAACAACAAAGTATACTTCAAGAAAAGAAGCCCTTTCTGTACCTTGAAAAACGGGCAATCTGAGACTCACCGAGCTCAGGTAGTTCGGGATGTTTATACGTAGGGAGATTAGCTTTAGACAAGATCTAACGGGAAATCGTTATCAGACTTTGAGAAACATGGGGCATTTCCTCTCTTTCCCGTCACTCCCTTTTCACACGATGAAATTCCTCATGTATATGCAAATTCGATTTTTCCTTTCCATTTCCCACCGCTTTTTTTTCGAAGTGCAAGAGGTAGGGGGTATATCGCTATCTCGCGAAGTTTTTGCTTTGTTCACAGCATTGCCTCTAACAAACTGAATGAAGAGGAAGAGAGGGAAATTGGATTTGAAATATTTCCCAAACTTCAGCTATCGTGTCAGACGGCTAGCTGGACAGGTTTGGAGTAGGCTTCTTCTCAATTTGCATTCCAGTATCGGCACCGGAGGCTGAAATCGGCGGCGTGTACTCGTGAATTCACAACAACTACTATTTACCTTCTTCGTCATTGCGCCCGGAAATATCGCCTTTGTTCTCCATTCCATTTAAAGTACGAAATTATACGTTCAAGTGTTCAATTGGGATTCCACGACGAACCAAGACAATCCCTACAAACGGTACTCTAAAAGTCTCGAAACCCATTTCTGTAGAAAACGAAAAAAAGCGTGGAAGAAGAACAATGAAAACCTTAGCGTTCACGCCTATTTTTAATGAAACCTCGTGTTTGGCACCTAGAGAAGAAAATAGAGGGGAAAAAAGGTTCTGTTAGTTGGAAATGAAGAAAAAGAGGAGAGGTGTAGCTGACAGAGTGAAAAGGCAAGTAAATGTGAGATGGTAGTAAGTCCGTGGGATGGGGTAATGTCCTTCGTTTTAATTAGTTCTAAAACCTGTCTGTTGAGAGAAAGAAAAAGGTAATAGAAGGGGTGGGAGAGATTTTTTAATTAGGCAGCAAATCTTCGACGGTAGTAAAGATGATACCGCCCCGCTTCTCCTTTCTTATTTCAGTCCTTCCATTCTTAGGATTCATGACGTCAGTTCAGGGCGGTTAAGCTCAGGACAATCCCCTTGTCCAAGGTGGCTCGGAAAAGAATGAAAGCGCAAGAAGATTAATTTGGACGAAATTAACGCTGTAAATCAAGTAGGTTCAATTCTTCTTTGGGTCCTCTCGAGCTTTTGTCTAAGATTCCCGCGGAGAAATCCCCAACGTCCGATGGGAGAAAACAACGATTTGAGATCACAATTTCGTGCAATTATTTTTCAGAAGATTCGCTCATAGTTGATTTTTTGCAACAGACCATCGTTGTAACGACTGCACCATTCGTACGGAAGTGAATACCTGACGAAGAAAGCTACAATTTCACAACAATTGGACATTAACAAACGCTCTCCCCACCGTAAGCCGAGGCTTGTGCTGTGAGGAAAGAGTTGCTTCTTCTACAATGTTTCTTCTAACGAACAAAAAAACTACAACTAAACATGTAGATGTATAACCTTCAGACCAGCGCCAGCGACACAGCAACAATTACAAAAACTAAGCTATTTCCCGCCTCCGAGCAGCACACTACACTATTCACCCAGACAGAGCCACTGTGCACAAAAACGCACTATTAGTTGGAGCGACTTTAGCGACCAGCTCATTACGAAATAATAAAACCAAATAATAATACGAAATAATAAAATCAATATACTGCTCACAAGAAATTGTTCAAAAAAATCTCAGGCTTTTTTCCAGCCGCATTGCCAATCACCGAGGGAATGAACAGTGAAACTGAGTACCTACATAATTATCATTGAAGTGAATTCCTATGAATAGGAGAGAGGGAGAGAGGATTTCACGAATATAATTATTATGGGCGTCAAATTTATTAAAAGCTGGTTCCCGGAACAAACGATGGTGGAAACCTGCATGACAAAAACGTGACTTGTTGCGGACTGAATGCGATTATTGAAAAATATTAGTTGTAATTGGTGGTTAGTTAGGGCTAACATCACCAGGTTTCAGTCTCGCAATGCGGAAAGCTACCAGATAATACATCCCCAAGAAACGAAAAGAACAGAACTATATTGAATGTTTCGTCATATTACGATACCAAAAATAAAACTATGACAGTCAAGAACTATTTTTGGAAATGTCTGTTCCATAAGCCTTTAATTATCCACAAAATCAGCATCACTAGGACATGAAGCGTTTTTGGGACCATAACTCAACGAATTTCTTCATTTGATGAAGTACAATTGTGAGGCGGTGTATGATGAATTACCCATCCAATTACACCTCGTGGCCCTCTCGGCTAAGATGTCACGTCGCTGTAATTTTAATCAAAACTTCCTCCCAAAGGCAAGTACGAAGGAAGTTGTCGTCGCGAGGAAACCCCATTTCCAAATGACAGTAAGAAGGGGGTTGGGTTGCTAATAAGTCCGCTTTCCCTCTAAAACTTGAAAGTGTTCCAGATTTAAAAGTTGGCTCAATAAACGGAAATGGATATTACTCCAGCTAATAGGACAGTTGGTGGGACGTTCGGGCCGCCTTCCTCAGCCAAGTTAATGCCGCTTAAGATATATTTCCAGTTGCTTCCAACGAATTCTCAATACAAAGCCGAGGGTTCCCTCGAGAAAAAATTCAAACAGTCTTTTGCCTATCGACAGGTTTTATTTCTCGAGGTTTTATAAATACAGTGAAGCTTTTTTGGGAGTTTCAAAATTGTCAGAAAATGCAAAGAAGACGATGATGACCTAAGAGCGCTCTTGTGTGATAACAAAAGAATTGGGTCCACACCCATCATTTATCCAACATTTGACATTGCTGTACACAGCTTGAAAAGTATGAATTGTAAAACGTCAGCGAATTCAAACGTTTGTCACAGTTTACGGATTGTAAAGACACGAATACAATCGAGAGGTGAACATCAGAACACGGCGGTATCCTGCGGTTCAGCCTGAGCTCTTCACGAAGTGGGTCAGGCTCTTGTGGCGTCCAGCAGTGTTTGAAGGGATCATAAAAATATCCCGCAGCATATTTGCTCCTAATCCTCTTTCTCTGTTTGATCAACCCTTCGTGCTCGGCCTGGCGCGGGTTTGTGGTCACAGACCGCTTAGTTTCCACAGGGCAGAACTCGGATTAGTGGAACGGGGTGGAGGGGTTAGGATGCAGGAGGGGAGGCTAATCCCGTTTTCCTCGCCAATGTTACGGAAAGCTTTGCATTCGAGCCATATCTGTATCCGGTTCTCTGCTCTCCCTCGACTCCACTCGATGACAAACGGAATAGTTTAATTTGTGAGATCACCTTCAGCTCCATGATCCAGTCTCTTTGATTTTCATTTGCATGCGTGGTAGGTGGGAATTATTCGTTACGGCGTTGGTATGAATAATCAAGTTCAGGACCTTTCAATACCATCCATGAATGTCGACTGTCAATATTTTGACTACAGTCATATGAACCGAAGAGTTTCAGAGCTGTTATCCTCTATCCTCATGTCAGTTCCATTTAGAAATGTGGGATCTCCTGTTTGCTCTCTGTACTTCAGAAGAACGCTAAGTGCAGTTTAAAATACACTGATCATTGATTTCATTCCTTTCCATCCGTTCAACATCCTAGAAGTAGATATTTTCGTTCTGATTGAAGAAGATTGGACTCTGAACGTTTTAATTACTGACGCTCACCGCTGGATATAGGTTTTTTGAGTAAATATAATTATGTACCCTTTAGGTTGCTTGCAAGATAATGTGAGAAGTGTACCAATTGTCAGCCAAAAACCACGGACAGAATAATTAATAACGCTCCTTGCCCTCAAACAAGTGAAGTGGAGGTAACTTCTATTTCCTCCTTCACGGTGCAAGATATGCTAGTTACGAATTTATACTCTTGATAGGGAGAGAATGAGCATCACAGAAGATTCCTATGAATTATAGTACGATAGAGCTTTCTAGACGATTCATTGCTTCTACTCGTATCCCGCAACTTACTTTACGCAAGGGCAAAGGAAGAAGAAAGCCCTTCGAAACCCGGATATCATTTCACGGAAAATCCCTCCTCTAAAAGCTACCTACCTTCACAAGTGAATAAATAACGAGGCGAGCTTGGAGCAAATGAGTAAGAGACTCCTTCCCATCGCCGAGTCATGAGGAGCCCTCAAAGGAGCCTGAGGACCCGAGTAAATGTAATCTACCTCACTTCAAACGGTGGTCTCTGTCTTGCCCTGGCAGCTCCTCACTTACGAAACGGCAATAGAAGGCTAGTGAGGAGGGAACGGGAGTTTCTTCATGTGTCTGTGGCAAGAAGGAGCTGCTGACTCCCTATATTGGAAGAACTGAACGAAGAGCTGATAGTCCCTCATCAATTCGAAAATAGTCATACAATCACGGAATATGGAAGTAAATGGAACAGAGAGTAGAGCCTCAAATCCCAGTACTAAAACTGACTGCTGTAACCACCCCAAACAAATGATAGTATTTTTAAAAACTTGAAGCACCAATGGAACCGAGACCCAATTTTTTATCAGGAGCGAAAAACGATTTTTTTCTCCAAGTATTAGGGAGGGGATTTGTTAGAACCTGCAACACTTATGGATTCAAGGTACATCGACAGAGGAGCTCAAGTTGGCACACTCTTGCCCAACAGCGATACAACAATTCAAACTGGTCGACGAGAAAATCGAAGAGGAAACTCGAGTGAAAATTCTCCCCACGCACCAACTTCCATTGGTAGGAATGAGGTGATGAAAGAAGGGAACGCTGACTCAGAGTCAAGTCAGAGGGGTATTGGTAATGGAGAAATGCAATTACTGACGCCCCTCGCCAGAGCTCAACGGAATGGGATGGCGAGGAAAAGCGGTCTAGCCTCAAACAACCGCTTGGCCGATGTAGTTATTTATTGCAGAGATGCCAGGGTGCTCGGAAAAATATTTTCCTCTTTTGATCGTTTCGAAGCAGAGATTTCCCCTGGCCACACCTTTTTGACCGGTTCGTCATGAGACGGGGACTCGATCAGGAGTGAGAAGATCACTAATTAACTCCGAAAAGTGAAATTTGGCGCGTGTAAAATGGAACATTTTCTATCCCCATAACAATTTATTTTTTATTAGAATATTTGATTTTTGAAGCTTTGCGTATACTAGCTCTAAATATGACCGCATACCGATTATAAAATATGAATTGTAATTAGTAAGCGCCGCTCGCGGGTATACTGATACTACTTTATTTGATGAGTGTATTCATTATAGAGCTTCAGGATTAAGTGTAACCGGTTATATCAAAATGCAGAAGTAATGCGAGGCGATCCTTTAACCTAATATCTAAGACAAGTCATGTTACAGAAAGTCTACCCAGAGCAAGAGCGTCGGATGCGTGCAGGCAGGCAGAGGAAAAATTCCATTTCAAGGGGAGAAAGGGTGGTTCGGAAAAATGTAGAATAGATAGATGTGGTTTGGGCGAAAGAGCGGAAGGACGATCGTTTTATTTGTGTAAGCCACAAAGAGAAGCGGTGGAGCCTAGGAGTTGTTCGTATTAGCCGACGTGGTTGACGCGAGTGTGTCTGTATGTGCGGTAGGACAGATGCGAGGATGAAGGGGGGGGGGGGGGATCGATCTGCGGTGGCACGAAGGGATGAAATTGTGGACGGGGAAAATACGTGGGGGCCGAGGGATACCGAACCCGCACGACAGGTCCTCAACCACAGTCCGAGGCCAGTCCTGCCTCTTAAGGACGTCAATTGAAATGAATTGAAGTTTGGAAGGGAGGATCAATTCAGAACCTCGGCAGTCTGACAAGTGACCTGCAGTTCGGCAACTAACCAAATAATCCTGAAGCTTTAACGGACTCACTTTTTCTGGCACACCGCCAACTTTTCCCTAAAATTCTGCCGATCGACCACTTAGTCTCCAAAGTTATCAACCTTTTGGCATCAATCACGATTTTCCTAAACAAACACTTTCCTTGTTTCATGTAAAACCTAATAACCCACTCTCATTTACTCGTAATAGAGGTTATACGGTATACGTCGAGTGTAATTCACTTTGGCTGTTTTCCAGCTGTCAGTTTTAAAGACACACTGGGGAAGGCGGAGAAAGAACGTACCTGGTCTGAGTGATCATACTGTCCATCCTCACCGACACCCTACATTCAAAACAATAAGATATCCCTATATCACCCTTGAACATACATGCTATTCCCCTGATCATTTCTCCAGTCCTATTCCATTCTAAAGCCCTCTCGCTGAATTGAACCCTTCCCTCTTCTCCGGTTGGATTTCCAAGGAGTAACTGCTGGATTACGACGACGGTCCCGTATTCTAGCGGCACTGGATTGATTGGCCGGAGGACGTCATTAGAGTAAATTCAATTCCCTCCGTTCAATGGAGCGCTGAGCAAAAATCTCATTAGGTTCGATCCCTTGAGTTGGTAAAAGTTCGGCACGAAATTACGTTTGTCCATGAAAGGGCAAAGAATTAGGGTGGGGGTCCTCATGGCTTAAAAGTCCACTCTCTAACGCCTGAGAGAAACTCTGAAATATGCAGTTTTATATACACCTCTCTCATCTCAGCACATTTATTCGGAGCGATGGGGTGAAGTGGGGCAAACATTTTTCCTACCTTCCCTATAATTTACCTCAAAAATCAATGTCTCTACGGTATCGTTCAATCTAAAATATATGAGGAGAAAAGGACTTCCCTTGATACCAAAGTTGTCAACATCTACGGTTTTGTTATTCTCTTTCTACAACAACCTGTATTCAGTGATACAGCTGTAGAGAGTTACTGAATAGAGACCTGGTGAGGGATCGGGTACCGTAATAAATTTACGGCCCACATAAAATATGGAGTGGAAGGGGGCCTTCTAATTAAGGAAGCAGAATAATGAAAGTCCCTATTAAACAAGCGTAGTTAAAAGATGAAACGTAATACTTTATCTACAGGTCTGACAGTCCTGGAGGTAATGGCGAGGGGATGACGTAAAGCAAAATCCCCCCTACCCCTCCATTTTAATAATTTAAATTTCCGCTCGAGTCCGCTAAACAGCGCGGGTATGAAAATGAGGAGTTCATCAAGGGAATTCGCAAGAGGATCGTAAAGGGATCTCTTTTCAACGTCGGAATCTCTCGTGTAAATCATTTCGTTTTCACTGGAAAAAGAGGGTGTTCGTTCACCTCTCATGGACAACGCTTTCATGACGGTAAAATGGGGTTTTCTACCCAAAATGGGCGCTATCATTCAGATGACCAGACGATGAAGATGAGCTTTAATATATTTCGTGTTGAATCAAACACATGTATGTGCCCGCCTCCTCAGTAATGCGAGTTGAAAACAGGACTTACACATGAAATTCAAAGATATAAAAAAAGAAACGACCCGAAACTCCTCAAGAGGAAGTTCATCAATGTTGTATTTTTTTAATACAATTTATTTTATACAACTAAAAATGTCATACAACAGAAGAAAACTGACAGATAACCACCCAGAATTGCTCCTAGAAACAAGTGGGTGAGGAAAAGAAGGGGGGAATGGAGTTAGACGAGGGAAAGGCCAAACGATGGAAGGTGTACCGACGTGTGTTACGGTGGCGACAACAACAGTGAGTCAACCTCATTGAATAAAGGGAGCATCAAAAATATCAATCTCGTTTCACGCATTTCATCATGCGTTGAAGGGCAGAAGAATCACGACTTTTATTACGTTACAAGGTAGTCAACCTAAAACCTTGCAATAACGAGAGGGAGTTGACGTTAATGAACTAATCGAAGTTTCGAGGTTATCAGTCTTGTGCATTCATTGTCCCTTTGCGGTTGATAACTCGATAAAAATTAAATTAAATTAATGAAAAAGATAAAAATAAGTACGAAGGCTGGTTATACCGTGCGTAAATCAAAAGAAACTTACATGCTTCAAGGTACGAGGCTCATCAGCTTACCTGTAACAGAAAAGTAGCAAACATTAAATTTCAAATAAAGACGAAAATTTCGCTTCCTACATGTCAATACATATCTAGATGTAAACCCAAGAGTATTCTAAGATTTCTAGCGATTTAGTATTAGGGCAATTGTCGACATAAAAAACGCAGACTATTTTAGGTTACTTTAGTAAACTTGATGACACTTAGGAAATAAAACGGTGTGTATCCATATGTAAACTCTATTGAAATGCAGAACTTCATTTTCATGAATATATTGAGGCTCGTTTAGACGGTGTCGATAATGGAATTAAAAAATCTAATTTTCGAAATCCATCCTTATGGAACAAAATAGAAGAGCCTAAAGCTATGAGTGTGCCATCACTTCTAGGTCACAATCGTCGACTTTGTTAGCAATACGTGTAACTCGATGTTTATGTATGAATAAAAAGGTCAGTGGAAATTACGCATTACGGCAGGAGGACAAGCAGAAACTTTCTGGTGGAACCAAAGAACTGATTTTCGTTGGCCGTGTTCCTGATTTCACGGCAGAGTTAATTTCCCAATAAATGAATGCCCCACCAAGTTCAACAATCAATTTCGAACGTTCTTCGTTATCATCGTAGGGAAGCGCCTCGAAGGACCAATTTGACTCGGGACAGTAATTTGCGTCGGTCCTCGTTAAAATCGAGGCCAAAAGCAGTTGGGGGCCTATCAAGGGAGGTGGAGAGGACTCTTAAGTACACTAAAAGCCCCTGAGAAGCCCATTACTACCAGCGTAGTTGCCGATAGGTTCTACCTGACCCGCAACACCGAAAGGTCGTGCGGTGTGGAAGCCTATCTAATAACAGACCCTGAAAGCTGTATGTACATAATAGTTATAACAACTAAATTCACAGGAGCAGACCCCAAAATTTTGAGATTTTCCAAAATAGTTTAATACGTTTAGTACTAAATTTATTTGCCTTGCAAGATGACAATTATTGCATTTTTGACCCGAATTGTTGCTAAACTTCTTCAAATCTTCCTTTTGTACCAATGAATGAAAGAGCGCGGACGTCCGCGACTACATGATCGAGGTGGGGGATACAAAATGGTCAACGTTACTGGAAAATCTTGTCATAATCAGAGGATAGACAGCTGTTGATCATCGGTTGTATTGTCTATGGAGGATATATCCTGATGGCAAGAAAATTTCATAACAATGAAAATATCATTGTCATTGCGAGAAATTTCTAGTTTAAGTAGGCAGCGAAGGCCACGGTAAGAGGAAAACAATATCTACTAGAATGAAATTCCAAGAAGAATAACGCGGCATTCTCATCAGCATCAATAACCATTGTAGCAGTGATTCAAATGAATAATGCATTTCAAATTTCGTTATCATTGTGCCCTTATGGCGGCGGAAAATGGTTTCGAATAAATATCATTCATTCGTGAAAAACGGCCCCTAACCTGCAATAACGGAAAAAAATCAGGCGGGGGCACGGAAATTTATGCACATTTATCAAAACGTCTCGAGGGCGATAAGACAAATAACCGTATTACCTGGAAAAGGGTCGTAAAAAACGAAAAAAAGCGGATTCGTAGTGCGAGATAAGTAGGGAAACTCGGAGGTAGGAATGAATGATATGTGCTCGGTATTTTTAAGAGATTCCGCTCGTTCCGCGGGAAGGAAGCTGCTCCGGCGGTTGTAGGAGTTGCCGTTCTGTGAGAGAAGAGCTATTGTGACAGTAATAAGAGAACGGGAAGACAAATGGCGGACAAAGCAGTGCGTCGGGTCTGTCCGAGAAAAATAAAATAAAAAGTAGAAAAAGCGCCCTCATCTCTCTTTAATGGTGGAAAAGTGTTTTCAAGAAAACCTTCATGGAAAATGATTTTCCAGTAGCAATTTTCAGAAGATATTTCTTACTTGATACTCGTATTTCAAATTTTCAGCAATGAAGTAGGGGTTTTTCGCTCAAAAATTCGTTTGTATCTTTTATTGTTAAGATAGGTGGAGTTTTCAAATCTTCAACTCCCACTTCATCTGTAGTGGGACTACAGCGAAGCGGTATCTTCTGATAGTATTCACGTCGTGTGTCTGGGATTAGAACACTACGTAACCATTTTCTAAATATTTATGCGAAAACGATAAACCAAATGCTGGCGAAATGTAGTTTAGGATATTAGAAGTCATTTCATCGGTGTTTCATTCCCTTAACGATGAAAAGAAATATGCAATGATTTTCATTGCCGTGTTCAACGGAGGTCATATTTTCTCTGTTCAGTGCTATGAAATTGCACCCCTGTTTGCTAAACTGTCAGCCTCAAGAATTTTCAAAGGCTCAGAGATGGGGGAAGGGCCTGGCCTAAGTGTTCCTCCTCACGCATCTCATACTCTGAAACTTCTCTCTAGGAACGTCGGCGATTTGGTCTCTCACGTAAAACTTCCCTCCACTCGACATGAGCATTTTGCTTCGGAAACTTGAGAAATAACATAGCCTCACGACGACGGAGTTTCCGAAGTTTTGACGAGTGCTTGATTTATAATTAATTAGCGTCTTTCGAGGACATTGTTATTGAGGACCTGAAACTTCAAACTCGATTTGACTTGTATGAACGCACAACGTATTGTCCTTGCATGAAAGGGCTCAATATGCATCGTAAAAGCGCAGGAAAAAAAAATCCAGGAAGGATACTTGAAAGGTATTCTTAACGCAATCGTGTAACCGTAATTAGTAATTCCTATTTAAAAAAAAGAAAAAAAGAAAAAAAGAAGAAGAAAAAAAAAAAAAAGCAATTGCCGCAACCGTTTTGGGGTCCGGTCTATTCCGCCGATTTTCAGGTCAATTCCGCCGCATGGTCAATTCCGCCCCTTCAATGAGAAAGCCCCACCGGCGGAATCGACATGCTAACCAACGTAGCCAAATGTCAATTCCGCGCATTTCTTATCAGGCAGTATGCCAGCTCGAGTATAATCCGATTACATCGGCTGAATGGACCTGCACCCACCGTTTTAGCTAGAGAGAGAATCGTGCAGTCCTAGTCTGAAATGTCTTCTGCTGTCTCTCAAATGATAAGGATCTCAAACGAAAATGTTACGACGAAAAATTATTCGATAGCCGCATTTTTGTCTATAAACATACAGAGATTAGACATTTTAACCTGCGCGTGTATCTCAAGTCCCCGATGTACTCAACTTTATTTTCCAGAAGCATGGTACATCTCCAAATCTCTCTGAATGAAATATTTATTGGCATCAGGCTGCTAAGTCCGTTCTAATGAGCTACAGCCGCGACTATTGCCTATCACTGGGTAACCTTAAATGAGCTGAGTTTACGATGGGTGGTGGTGGGGTTTTAAGGCGGGCGGTCCCATCCGTGAGTGGGGAAGCCACGCGCAGGGGTGGTTGCCTGGAGACCGGCTCAGCCTCAGTTGCCCGCCTGGCCGCACGAGTGTTGTGTGGCTTATATTCCGCACCTCAGCTCAACTATAATGGGATAAGATCGCAAACACGCGACAGGTTTCAGTCATGGTGAAGTGAAGTGCAGTGAGTGACTACCTATCTCGGTGCCTCTTAGTCCTGAATTTTCAAAAATTAAAGTAAACCATCCCCTCCCTGGAACCATAATAAATTCTAAAAGAAAATTTATCATTGAAGAACACAGGGGCCTGTCTTCGCGTTTTCGTCGATAAAACATGAAGATTTTAGGAGCCAGCGTGATCGGTATTCTTCTACCAGTATTGTGCAGTTCAGCGATCTTGGGTAATTCAGGAGGAGCATCATCCATATGCGAGTACTCACCTATATGTTCGTGCCGCGATGGCAAACTATATTGTCGCTGCGACAAATCCGACGAGGTAAATACATTAGAAAATTCTAAGGAATGAAAAAGTTAAAACAACGGAACTTTCCGAACACTAGTACTGTGTAAAGTAGGTAACTTGTTCATGCCTGAGGATACGTTTTAGACATGTGATTTGAAATGGGAATTACACCGGTAAACATTAATACGGACAATCAACAGAAGGTTCAATATTATCAATGATGAAAAATAAAGATGTGAGTTGCCTAGTCGATCGTTCATATTTGTAGGGCATTAAATATCAACGAACAAAGGAAATCGTCATGGATGATTCACAGCGAATATGATATGATAATGTCTCCCAATAGCTTCAGGGATATTTTCAAAACAACAAAATGCTGATAATAAAAGTAAGAAGTTCTCGCGGTACGCTGTAAAACAAAACTTTGGATCATAAAAATGTCTATCAAACATAGAGACAACGAAATGTTATAACATAAAAGATCCCTCATTCCGAATTACTATCGTCCGTAATAAACGTCAAAGTCTGATCGATAGGACAGCCGATCAATTCATTTGATGAGATCAACTCTCCACTACGAGAGATAACATAATCGTAGATGTGAAGTAAAGGAGTGATTTTTCAAACACTCATCGTGCCAAATATCAAGAACGCCGCTTGATATAGAATATTTCATCAAATTGAAACTAGTATATTTTAGCTCCGATTGGTCGCAGAAAAATTATATAGACCAACGTTTTGAAGGAATAAATTTTCCCTAATGTCCATTAGATATCTCTGTGAACCATGAAATATTAGAAACACGGCCATTTTCCAGCAAAAATCAGAATAAAGGCATATCAAAATGGAAGTTTCTTGAACATTGCTAAGTTATATGTGCCGCCCAACATTTATTTCTGCTGGTTGCTGATAAGAGAGATTTCCAACTCATTGTTCAATTGCTGGAAATCTCCTCTTTTACCTCTTTTTATTTCGAGGTTGCCTTGAGAAAAAATATCCACGATATCGCTTCGAGAGGTGTGTTTTTCGCAGAAGTTACCCAACCGTCATGCATTTTACCTCCGTCGCTCTTTTCTGAATTGAATATCTGTCCGCTAACAACTCCAACTGTGATCAAAGGGCTTTCTATTTCTCTATTCAGGTCGTTATGGGAGGGATGATGCACCTCTATGAAAATGGTTGCATACTCCCACGTGAAGAAACCTCTAACAAACTCATTGGTACCACAATGGGGCAAAAAAACGTAGCAAAAGATTCGCCTAGTTAGGCCTTGAATTTTTTAAATTCAAAAACGCAATCGATAAGTCGATTCTTACCCAGAACGAAAAGGCATTTTTGCTTATTTACCAACACGCCCTACCCATGCACCTTATTACCCTGTCTACACATGACATTGTAATGAAGAACAACAAGTATTTGACAACCGAGTTCATCATTACGACTATTTCACACGCCAAAACGTAAATGGCGAAAAGACCTTGAGTTTCAATAGGTTTTCCATTACCAGGTATTTATTATTCATGGCAGTAGGCTGAAGCGGTTGAAATTCCAAGCTCAAGGTGATTCAAATCTGAAAATCTATCCAATAAACTGACTATTTCGTGGAATCAAACTTTTTACACATGATAAACATATAACTTTGGCGAAGAAGAAAAATTGATGTAGATTGACATAATGTATTTACATTTTGATTGATGGCAGAAACGACCATGGATTAACCAACAGCCATCACTAATCACATCAAGATCTCTCCTATGCCTCTCAAGAGTTTGACAAATAATTTTGGTATAATTCAATAACGAACAGTTCAAACTCAACATTTTCCGTTCTAAATAAATCCGAATGAATTTTTATTTGTCAATTTTTCACGTATCCAATTTTACGATGGTTAGTCGTCATTATCATATAAATTAATCCATTTTTCCTTATTAGATCAAATCTCCCAGCCATCAGCCAAAGACCGCTTCCCAGAGCCAACCAACGGCGGAAAACTTCTTTTTTTTTTGTATTATCAGCTCGTCGAATGTTGCTGGCTTTCTTGAACCCAATCTTGCACTCTTCCGAAGGAATTGAGTTAGGAGCAGTTGACACTGATACATTTCATTCCATCCCAACTTGTGGGGACTTGGAAGTTAAGAAGGATAAAAGTTGTCGCTGCGGAGAAACCCTTACAAGTAAAGACTACGACGGAATAAAAGGTCAGACAATAATAACACTACCTAGAAATAAGTGGGACTTAACTTTTTCTGTGACGTGAAAAGAACCGAAACTCGAGGGAACTGGGTTTGGAGGCACCCTACCTGGTGGGCCACCTTCCCTGAGGGGAACCGACTTTCATAATTGGAGCCTTCCCGAAAAAAGTTTGCCCGCTCTTTTTCCGACGGTCGAGTACCGTGAAGGGAAATCGAGTTTTTCCTGTTGGAAGCAGCGAATCGTAGGAGGACGAAGAGCCAGGAAAAGTGAACGCAAACATCAAAACCCTCCAGGGCTTCCAAGACAAATTGCAGTTCGAGGTTTTTTTTTTCATGAGGTGTGACTACAAATATATTCATCGGGAACTCAGGGGTGGGATAGGAACATTAAAATATGCCCAAAGTTTACAAAGGGAGGCTAAAGTCCGACCAGTTTGGGGGACTTTTTTGCGCTAACGGTAGATACAAATGGAGTTGAAAAGAAGAAATGTGTGTTCTCCCAGTGGAAATATCCGTTCTCGCAACGTCCCGCAATCCGTGTTCTGAGGGCGAAGAAGATAAAGTCGTATTAGGGCCACGCGAGCGATTTATCGGACGTACTTTATGTTGTAGTTGTCACCTTACTTCAGGAAAGTTACAAAAGTAAAAGGAATGTGACTAGCATTCAATTTCCATCAGGTCCAATCCCTTGTACTGTAGTCACAAATCAGATTTTGTCTCCTAGGTACATTTTATTCCTCCGTTTTATATTATGAAAATTTCACAATATTTTCAAAGTCAAAATAAAATGTTTGAGAGCATTGAGAAGAAAACAATTTAGTAAAATTATGACCGGTGAATCTGTGATTGGTAAATCCATATCATCATCATCATCAATCAACTATTATTCTTTTTGTCAACAAACATGAATTACTTAAGTATACATATTAGCGTTGAACGTTTGGTGGATTTAAAATATTATCGATAAGTCGGTTCGAAAATTTGTACGAATCTATTGAAAGAGGGGGGGGGGGAATCTCTGCGCTTGCCGCGTAGAATTTACAAACTACATGGAAATGATGAGCCGCAAAACATGCGGAAAGAGGTAGATTATTTCAATCCGTGATTGCCTTCCGAAATGGTTACATTCATTGTTTTGACGGAGTTTATCGAGCCTGACCTTTAACGAACGTTAATATTGGTGTACCGACGTGATTCCTTTCTACTCATGACACCAGGCAGCCGGTTAGCTAGGCAACGCTAATGCGATTCGTGACCACTGTTGACTTGATTTGAATAAACAAACGCCGAGAAGGAATATGACGTTCCTCGGCGTCACTTGCCGGTATAAATCACAGCCAACTGTTGACGGAGTTGACGCAATTAAGGCAACCCGTTTCCAGAGATTGCGCCGACAACGCAAGCTTAACTGCGAGTGATGATTTCTACCAACAAGGCAACAACGGGGACTACAAAGTTAACGGGGCACAAAAGCGATTCATCTCATCTTCGAAAACGTTCGAAACAGTGAGCAAAACAGGCGTAACAATACAGTGGAATCAGAGGCTCTGCGCGAAGCCTATTAGCATTTATATTGCCGCACCCGCAAAGGCTGTCGTGTGCCGGCAAATACTGAACATCATACTCAGCAACCCCGTTGATATGAACAAGATTCCCTTTTCTAAGAGATGATCAATACTCGATCAGTATAACATTGAAAAAGTCTCGACTGTGTGGAACAGCAGTAGGTCGTTAAGAAATGTCCCTTGTTAGAGAATAATCATGATAATACGTCCACTACGGTACTCTTTCTATTATCTTTCGAACAATGTGTCAATTTTTAAGACATGAAAATTATGATGGAGTTGGAATCCAGTTGCTAACTGATTTTATACCTATTCAGTAAACATAGTAAAAGTATATTGGTACATGGTACAAAAAATTAAACAATCTAGGCTTACTTTAACGCAAGTATTTGCTGGTAGTTGAAAAGATTTGAATACCACACTTTAGGAATAATATCCATTCGGGCAAAAGCAAGTTAGCTGAGAGACGCGAAGAATTCCACGGGATGAAGCGTAGCTGCATTAGCATGTTACATACTACCTCACTACCGTTTCCCTCTTGGCCATACAGCCTCTTGGCGGTACACGTGGCCTGTTTATTTGAGCCAGTAACTGCGCTTTTCACCCTCCTCATTGAAAACTGTTCGCACGGATCTAACTCGAATTACGTTCACCTTGTAGCACCCGCGCGGGGTTTGAGGCCTCCAGATGTTCGGAACCTCTCGGTCTTCGACGTTGGTTCTCACGGAAACCATTACTTTTCTCCACAACCTCTCACCCTGCCTAACACACGTGTTTGTAGGGGTGGCGAGCTCATGATACGGGATCATTGTTAGAATTCCTCACCAATTAGGATAGTCAACAACTGAATAATACATATTTATTCATTCGTATTGAGACTGCACGCAATCCGGAATATTCACATAGCGGGAATTGCTTTTCTACTATGGCAAACGATCCTTCAGCGAGTTATCCGGGAATTGTCAAGGAAACGTGACGAAGATAAGCTACAAATAGATCAGCACAGTGGACAGAAATGGAAGGTGGGATTCACTCTAATTATCCGACATCTGTCGACGAAACGGCGGAATTGGTTGGTTGGATGAGACCCTAAGCCGGGACAAACAATAGCGAATGCCGATACAATAACACGGATCAAGGGCTTGGGTCCAACGGAGCGAATCAGTTTTGGGATGCAAATCCCCTCAGTAGCGGGATGGTTTGGGTTTGGTACACGAAGCAGGGTTCCCTTGGGCTGGTAGGTAACGTACGGCCCAAATAAATTACTACCCAACACCTCGCCACCGTATAGATTCCGTAGACCGATAGTAAAGACCAATAGGCCGTAAAAGAAAGGTCGACAAGGAAAGAACCTGAAGAGAACCAAATGATAAGGGAGTAAATTTATTCCACCGTTGCTATCAAAACCGAAAGGAGGTTCAGACAAGAAGAGTTGTTGCAATGAGAAACACCTTATAAGATTTTTATTCACATAACTCAGATGCTGCGTCAATGCAGGAATGAAGGGGCTGATACATTTTTAAAAAAGGGTCGATGTGAATTTAATGTGACGAGAGTACATTCCGTCGCCCTTTCCGATTCAGACCGCACTAATGAGGATTGCGCCGCCACGTAAGGACAAGAGAAACCTGCAATTACTTGAGAACTGGGAACATTAGTGACTTCTATAGGATCGCGAGCCTACGAAATATACTCAGAGAAATTAAAAATTGAGTTCGACTGGGAGCGAGCGCTTTTAATAAGACACGGTCGCGAGGAGCGAGGGAGGTTCCCTTAATTGAAAACAAATATACTGAAATTATTCCTCGATAAGCAACCCGAAATATGAGTGCTCCGAGCGTTTTCGGTTCTTGGCCACCTCGGGTCAGGCGAGATATCCATTGAAATGAAATATGATATATGTCCCGATATATAAATACATTTTACGACAAGATCACGTACGAACTATATGCATACTAATTGTAATATTTATTCTGAATTCGGGCGACATAGAATCTAATCAAATTCAGATTCGGGACTTTCTAGTACAATTACGCCGAATAGCGCTAACTGTTAACAACGCCTCACTTATTGTACTACAAGCATTTATTTTGGTTATTATCGGAACAAGGGCGAAAACCAGCATGAAAAAACATTTTATATTTTATGAGAGAAATAACAATGAAATGTAAAAGCGGAGGGCCAGGAGGTTTAAATGAAATATTCCTCAAGG
This sequence comes from Cyrtorhinus lividipennis, assembly GCA_019603395.1. Taxonomy (NCBI): domain Eukaryota; kingdom Metazoa; phylum Arthropoda; class Insecta; order Hemiptera; family Miridae; genus Cyrtorhinus; species Cyrtorhinus lividipennis. The sequence continues at coordinate 4,442,206 of CM034002.1, read as the reverse complement.
TGAAGTGGAAGGTGCTTTTCCATAATGTATTTCCTCCAACGTAGAGCCATATGCATGCGCGATTTTACGACGTTGGTAAACCATGTATTTTATTCCACTCAGAGCCCTTTCATTCTAATATTACGAGATGAGCCGAAGAAGCAAGAACCGGAGGGCACTATAACATGTACTGCTTAAGTAAACTTTTGATAAGCAATGAACGCTCGAGCTTTTTCCGACGGAATGAAATACATCGCTGCAACAATGATTTTCGGAAGGACCGACCCCTAAATTTTAGTACAAGCAACGTAGTTGAAATGAAAATTCTTTCTCACAAGTTGTGAGAAATACAATTTCCCACACGGAACGAGATTTCTTAGTACAAACACGTGGATGATGGATAACCAATTTGCACGGTTGTGTTTGCATGGACGAGGTTTTCAGTTCGAAATGTTTGCCCAGCCTACTCTCTCAACTCCATCAAATCAGCTCGTCGTTACGAGCCAACTGAAATGCTTTGGTGGATTTATCATCGCTTGGCCTCAGGGATCTGTTGTCACAACGGCATGTCAGAGCTATCGACTCCTAGAGTCACTCCGCCATCGGGTTTCGAGTCCCATTAGCGTTAATGGGTCGACAAAGAGCTCAGAGCCTAATAGGAAATGGACAACAGGGCGATCGGGATCCAGGCTCCAGGGTATCGATAGACTGACGCCTCTGACCGCGCGACAATCCAATGTGTAGAAGGCCTTCGATTGTCATTGATCACGACGACCTTCAAGATATTGTGCAATACAATACCTACTCGAGCGGAACAATTCACCTCATTAGCCAACTCTTCAGCTCGTAAATTCTATTTGTATTTCTCTTCATCTCACCGACTTCCTTAAAGCCTAAGAAGGTTTGATTTTAGACTATTTGACCCTCTTTCCGGGATTAAGCTTCATCCCACAATAAATTTGTTCGAATTATAATTCTTTAAAAACTCATCACAACGAACCGCGAATAGACCATCGAAACACCACTCACTTTGTCAAATGGTGTAATTTCCCAACCGTGTCAATTATTTCATCCTCTTAAGTTAACTAACTCTGCGTTGAGTTCACGAAACAACTCCGGAATAAACGCGAAACGCCGCTAAAAGGTACAACTAAGCTAAACCTCTCTTGAGAAAAGGTCTCACATTACCCAAAATCTAGATCTCTATTCTTCTCCGACTTCTGCATTATTTTCTAAATTCCATCACTCCTCGGTAAACTTGGCAAAAGAGAGCTCGTCTCCGGGGAAATCTCCTCTTAATGCTAGGGAATCTCCCAGGAATTCAACTGAGATTTAGTCTTTAATTTATATGAAATTTTAATTGGGTTTTCTCGGGAGGTGATGGAATTCAGGCAATTGGGTTTGTCTTCATTGAGCAAAAACGTAAGTTACTACGGTTTTGGAATAAAACATCCATTGGAAGCCTAGGTTATTTTAAATTGAATGTTATTTACGGTTCTAACTGGGGACTCAGGGGCTAAACAATGCAGAGATTCCTTAAGAGGTTGTAGGTTGGACAATTTGTCCCGAACGACGGGTTACACATCAGCTCGACAGTAACTTTAGGGTTTGAGGCTAAAGAGGAAATTCAATTCGAGGAAGGGTAAGAGGTTTTACCGCTTCACTTCTTCACAAGCCCAAACTACCCAGGGAATCCTAATACGACGTAATTTATGAAATTTCCAGCTTATCGACGCAGCTTCTACCGAGCCTCCGGAGGGTTAATTCGGTTATGAAGGTACTTGAAGGGCTGTTAGCCTGTTGCCGAGAATCGGAGACTGGAAAAGTTACACTCAATTTCCCTCTGGAGCAATATTGAACTCAACGAATCGTATAATTTCAGTTACCTTCGATGCCGAGGGTAATAACAAATTCTGGTCGAAATGGGAGGAGAGGAAATTACGATGAAGTACTCCCTCAAATTTAAAAACACAATACTTACTCCTTTTTTGTGCGCAATAACGACTTCATAAGAATTTATTTTGCTAATAATTTTCATGAAACGATGTATCAGTGAAGCATTTTAAACGAATTCTGTTTGAAAACATTGAAAAGTAATATCCTCCTGTAGGGTTATTTGTAAGCGAAGGGGAACTCAAGCATGCGTCGTCTTATGAGCAGTTTCACGTACAATATTTGCTCTTCTGTTGAACAGCAACCTGGAATTTCATCTTAATTTCCGTTTCACCGAGAATCCCCCACGAGTGAGCACACCTGTTGCAGTAGCAAACTTTTTCAATCAAAATACTCTAAGGAATACTGTTGTTCCACAGTTTACGCTCTTCAGACCACGTAGTTAGTTAAGCAGCCCCGATTTGTTGAAAAATATTATTTCAGAAACGTTCACAGAGACGGTTTATATCAACTGAATGGTTTGAAGATCGTTCCAATTTTTAGTTTTATGTGCCATTTTAACTTTTCCTCGCCTTACCCACACAGTTTTCTTCTTGCGAAGCTCAAGGGTCAAACGTTTTGGGTGTTGACAAAAGTTGTAACAAATATCTCGAAAAATATGAGTTGATATAGACGAATTGCATATGAGTTAAAATAGTGCGTTCCTTCCTTCGGCATGAAAGACTCATTTGACAACTCAATTCCATTGTGTGTACTGATAGTCTCGCGAAAGGTCTCATGATGTCATTTATCTTATCATTGGCTTTTACTTATGCCTTTTAAGTGTCAAGGGGAGTAGAGGAAAATATGTGTCAAGGGGCTGAGAGAATTTTGTCATAAATTTCTCTGAGGGCTCCGTCCAGAGTTCTATTTATTTAGAGGGGGAGGTGAACTCCTGCGGACGGAGAGGTTGGTACGTTAGTTCTTTTCTACAGGGAGAAGTGATATATCTCCGTCCCCGTCACTTTATCTCCTTCAACTTGTGTTGGGTTTCGTGTTGGGAGTTGCCACGCAAGCAACGAGACGGTTCGCCAGGAGCTGACGACGGCGTTCTAGCCACAGTCGCCTCGATAGTTATCCTACGAGCGTTCTCGCTATTCCAGCCTGCTGACTCTGCGCTTTGTCTCATGAAATAAACAACCCCGACTTAGTAATATTTTTTCTCTTTTTCTGGTGTAGCACTCCCCTCGGTCTATATATCCTGCGGACGGCCGCCTTGATTCCATCTTCACGGAATGCCACCCTTGTTTCATAAGTTCAACAAATCATCGCGATTACAGGCCTCCGGAACTAGCGATCCGGAAGGAACACCACGGAGAGTCGAAACGATGAAAAATCACAGCGTCGGCCAGAAACTAAATGAAATTAGCTTTTTGGTGAGAAAAGAAACACTCAAGGCCAGCGTTTCCAATGAAACGACAAAACATTATTAACACTTCTTTGAGCATCTCCCTCTCTCTCAACCAAATTTCAATACGGAATGGCTTGTTGCAAAAGGTATTCGGTTTGAGGCTATGCTTGCCTCATTTCCATCGTCTGTTCCAAAAAAGAGACTCGAATACACATCAAAGACTGACATTTTGGGGATAAATTTGGGCCATGACTATGCTCTACTCATCTGTAGTCCAATTGCTGCACCACTCTTGGGTGACAGTATTTATGGATAACGACAAATTACACAGCGTAATACCGGTCAAAATGGCAACCTTCGTTTTAAACACTCAGACTTTTTTCCTGTGTTGGAGTATTCGATTATTGCTAACGCGAAAATAAGATAAAATTGGAAGTGTACCCCTTGCTTTAGCGAGGCAACTTGAATTACTTGTTTGATTTGTCTACAACAGATTGACGCATTTTAAGAACACATTGGAGCAAATAATCCCAGCACATAAAAATACCTGGGAATTTCTCGGATTATTAATGAAGTAATTATTCCTCCGGTATTCCACTAGTTATCCTCATAATACTGTGAAACGCTTTTAATTGAGTCAGAATAGTTCAACTGTTTTTCCCATTAAGAAACTTCAGCTATTCAGCTATATCTAATCAAAACAAACTGTGCTCATTGAATCGACTCCCAAGTTTCCATTGAGAAAGGCATGATTAGTTTCAGTCTTTCTCTCTTAGTTGTGGTTCAAGCATATTCAATCGTTTTACAGATAAAATTAAATCCTTTATTGTAAGCTTAGAAGGAGGGTAATATTCTTTTTAAATAATTGTGAAATAATCAAAGCATTGAGCTCACTACGAGTTCATACGTGAATGTACAGAAAGGAGAGATTATCCTCAAGCTTTTGAGTTGTCGTGGATCCTGTAAATCCATGTCAGAAAGATTTTACAATAGGCCTTCTCAGTAGAGTGGTTCTTTTTCAGCGTGATCTTGTCTGGTCCTACAGCCGCGGGCTTCAAAAGCATCTTTCTTCAGAGCACTTGATTTCTTCTACCGGACGTCCCACCTCACTCACTTTGTCTTTATTTCCCGCTCGGCAATTCGAGAACCAAGTCCTCCTCGATAGAAGGCCTTAGAAGTGCAGGAATGATTCTTCAGGTACCCTCGAGGAATTCGCATCTTTGAACCCTCCGTTAGTTTGTCAATGACAAATCAATTTTCATTCCTTGGTGTAACGATTCTCGGTAAGCAATGAACGACGTTAAGATGACTCAAGTGATCAGAGTAACAACAAGGTTGAATTCCAAGTTTGATCTTGTTACTTATCAACGTTTCCATTCAATAACTATGCGTTTGAATTTCGGAACGTTAACTAATATAATGTCGTTTTTCATTTGTCGGGTAACTTCCTCAGGAAACAGGGCTAGGTGAAGTTGAAACATGACCGTGACTTGACTTGACCTGATTTCTACAACTTACGATTCTAGAGTAAGAATCAGAGGTAATTTTTCATCTGTGAAATACGCCGCCAGGAGTGCCTGCTGGCAGTCCGTGTTCGAATGCGAAATCAGCTAACAATTGGTTGGCGCAGTTGTGAGGCCTGTATCGTGATGAGACCTGGACGAGCACCTTTTGAGCCCTTGTCCTTTATTTTCTCCGGTCCTTCCCTCCATCATTTACTCGCCTGTGTCGACGATGTCATCTCGCGAAAGGCCCCGACCATTGTACACGTGGTAGCCCTCGGAACTTTATTGTTTATTCATCCAAGGCCAGCCGTTTTCGGTTCTTTTCCGTTCTGAGGGCTCCCCCAGTGTGCCAACCATGTTAGGGTCGCTATCCCTTGGGCTTCGTCGACTCTTTATCGCCCGACTGGGTGGGTTCCCTCGAACCCAACGGAACGTTTATTACTCGTCACGTGGTTATTGATCCGCAAGAAAGATATTGCCTACTCTATCGGTCCTGTTGAGTCAAGGGGGGTGTACCGGTGTGAATTCGAACTTGAATTATAGTGTGGAATCCAACAATAAAGGAAAACATGGCTGACCGCTGAGAAAACCAGGAGACAAAATTCAGATGAATCGGTGGAAGGCGGAGGAATCTAGGAGCACTTTTGGCTCTTAAAAATGGAACTCTTATAGTTGGCTCTCAGTCTTTCACGGCATTGTCGTTTTCCTTATTTAAGAAGCTTCAAAGCTGGGAAATACCACAATGGTTTACAGCCCTCCTACCTATGATTCCAGACGAATCAGTAGCAGGAAATTTGGGCTCGCTAGAACGTTTCTTCCGTCTTCAACTTTCTTGCTTCTAATTTCAGCTTCCTAGAAATCGGAGGTATTGAACGTCTTAGACGAGAGAATACATTCCTATTTTTCATACTTCTCGTTGCACACGATTTGAGGGATTCAGGATGAAACGTCAAATTTATCAGGTTTTCTCGTGAGGGGCCCGTTTTTCAGTTAGAAACAATCCTCCTCTAGCCGACGTGCCGTGACCACCAGCACACAGTAAACAACACAACGGAATGAAAAGGTAAACAGGACGAGCTTGCGACGGCTTAAGTAAACCCCTAGGGCTTTAGTTGCGGTAGAGTGGTGAGGGCCTCCGTGTCATGGGAGAGTGGGAAACCAGAGGAAGGACCACGTGGAGGCACCTGCTAATTATAGAGAGTACACCTCCAAATGTTTGGACTGCTGCGCTCATCCCTGGGGTTACAGAGTAACTCAGTTTAAAATGACAGCACAACGAGGTGAATCTACTAAAGTAACTTTGAGTTGAGTTGAGTTGAGAAGGCGTGCATATTTTATGGACCAAATGTTTTCTGAAGGTAGATTAGATGATAGTGCATCAAACAGATAACGACTTCATCTAAAGAGAAGAATAATTGCGTTAAATGATTCTGATCGCCGATTTTAAGCTTGAGTATTGGAATCAATACTGAATGATTGACCACGCAGCTACAGCCGCATCAGCGGGATTAGCTGTCAAATACAATTCTCAGGTACAGATTAACTAAACGCACTATTCCGCTTAGGGAACATACATACATTCTGCGATTGAATTTGAATATTTGATAATGGTATAAAATGTCTACGAGAATTCACATTCTGGTTCACACGGCTATCTTCCACTTATGGCCATTTTCTTCCTCGTTGAGATCGAGAGTCGCCCGGTATGAAGCTTCAGTCAATATTTTCCTCCACCCCGTTGCCGTCACGCGCGCGGGATTTCGCTCCGACAACACGGAGCCGCATATAAAAATTATTTGTACGCTCTCAGATAAGAAGATTGATGTTTTTCACCTCCCATTCCCCTGCCCACTGCTCCCAGTGAACCACATTCCCGCGCGTATTTGAAAAATGAACGTTCGTTGATCCATCTCACCCAACAGGGCCTCACCCACACAAATGGATAAATTACCACAAACCTAAACAGAATCCCACCCGAAGTTCATCGTTCACGCTGATTCAATTACAGATTGAAGAGGCTCGTTCGGCAAACTCCACACTCGTTTATTATTACCGAACAAACGAATTCCATCAAGAGATGGGTACCTAAATAAATTGATCAGTGGTACTAGAGATGTTGACGACCTTAAATATTCATTGGCTACGTGGACACTTATTTACCGAACATTTTCCTCATTTCAATTTATTCAACATATTTCAATGCAATTTATAAAAATTCTTTATAACTTTGTACCTTGTCCTTAGTTTCTTTTTTGACCTAAATCCTTTTCAATGAAGTCTGCGATTCTGATTTTGTCGCAATGCTAGACCTCAATTTTTCAAATCCCAAACATCAAACTTGTCATACCATTTTCAAGAATGAAGAGGGGCAAAAGGAAGGGTAATAATCCTTGCAATCATTCCAAATCTCTGCGAAATTTCTACATATTCTTCCGGGCAGAAATTCCATAGGAGCTGTTTCGGTTTGACATTTACCGATAAAGGGAAAACCACTGGATAAAGTTTGCGGTCATTTCTGGGTACAATTTAAACGAGAAAGGACATTTTATCTTGAGATACGACTAATGATGAGCAGACTGCAGTGAATCTTCTTTTCCTTCTGAAGCCCTTCGAGTCAAACTTTTAACGACTTAAGTAGTTTTTAAGTCCCGCCTTATAAACCGCTTTTAGAGCCCTTAGCGACCGAACTTTTCCTGTTGATAGTTACGATAGGCAGAAGACGTGGAGTTGGGGTTTGTCTCTCGAGTAAGAACGACAATTTAAGTATCCATTTCAGCGCACTGTATTCCCTCTTTTCCAGCGAGACACACAAACTAGAGGGTGCGAACGGAACACTAGGCGTTAAGTGGAGTAGAAACGATCCGAAGACGTTCCAACTGATATCGACGAAAAGGTTTATGATAATGCGGAGAGTTTCCTCGGTGAAAAAGGAACAAAACTATAGCAAAGCGCCTTGCTTCGAACAAACCCCAAAAAGTCCGCGTTTCCTCTCCAGTTCACAGAAAGGTATAGTACTAAAGTCAGAGTTTCCGCAGTTGTCTACATTTATTTTCCCTTATGGGCGAGAAGGTTGGAGGGGATTAAAATTTCCGCCTCGAAGCTTTTTCCTTCGACCCTTATGAATATTTTACGGTGATTGCGAAGCCCTCTGCCCGTCGTATCACCGGAAAAAGTTGCTCGTCATTCTTAATACATAAACGGCCGTTTATTCCGCTAGTTCAACACCGTTTTTCATTATTCCTTTTTCAATTCAAACGTTAAAAATCCGTTTCCTGACGCAGTAATTATTTACGAGAGGTAATATCTCCAAGCGTTACATTTACGCGATTTGAGCACAAAAGCTGTCAATTGCAAACATTTTTCATAAAAGAGATGAATATCTGTTAATCTGTTCCATTGATCCCCAGCGACAAGAACTTTTACGGGTGCTTATGTCCAACTTGCCCCAAAAAGTGCTATAAATCACCATCCCCACCAAGATCCTCAACGTATTTCCAAACAACAAGGCATTCCGCTGATCTGAAATTCAAATCAGTCTGACTTAGGCGCAGGCGGTAGCCCTCTCAGCCTAGAAAGCTCGACCATTTAACTACAGAGAAGGATCTCAGGAGAGGACTTGAAGTAATGGCATTTTAATGTATTTAAGCGAGCTTTTTGTTTAATTAGCACTCTTTTCTCGAGCGCTCTCCTGGTCGGTGTTAAAATGTTGTACAAGCGAGGCGACGAGCGGAAAATAGAATGGAGAGAGAGGCTTTGTTTGGAAGTTTTCCACGATGGGAAACTTCTTTCATTACCGTGCTCGGAGCGAAGACTCACGAGGGCTCTAACAGAGTGGAATGAGAAGTGAAACCATACGTAAAGACGTGTGAGGAGGGTGAAAAGATGCACATCCGAATTATCAGCGATGATGGGAGACGTGTTACTTTGAAGCATCTTCTCCCTACTAAACGCGTAAATATTCATAACTTGTCAGTAACGACAAAGTCGCGCTTGACAAACATATTGCAATCCAAAACTATGATTGAGTTGCATAGTTAATGCTTCCTATGCTGTGAAACGTGTTGAAAGGTTTTACTTCATCTCGTCGAGGTGTGGTTCGTTGTCAGGAAAATCTTTCCTTTGTTGGCCAACATCAATGGAAACCCATCAATTTTCTTATTCCAACTTCCTTTTCCACCAAGGGAGGAGAGAAAGAAAAAGAAAAGGAAAACTCGTATGAACGGGAGAGGGAAACCGTGGGGGAAATCATAGGAAATCATGTGCTTGTTGACAGGCGCTGGAGTTAAACAGAAAAAAACTGGGATTTATCCTCCCCCTCTCTTCTAAAACTTGATTCTTTCTTGGTCGGAAGAAGCTTTGTGAAAGGAACGCGCTGAAGGAAAACTCTAGAGGAAAATGCGCTAGCGGATGTAAAACACCGAGAAGTACGGACGCTTTCCAGGTAAATCCCGGAGCGAGTGTCGAGCGAATTTTATTTTTTCCTTCCCCCTCTCTCAATCCCTTCTCTCGTCTCTTGTTGATGTCTGTTTTTTTACAAATCCGCTTTTCTCCCTCGATGGGGTTTCGGTTTTGCAGGGCTGTTTCCAAGAAAAAGCAATAGACACCTCACCGCAAAAAAGTTTAAAAAAAAAAGTAAGTTGTTGAATAACATGAGAACGGGGAAATATTTCGTTTACACCAACCATCACACAGAAAAACGAATGTGGTCTTTATTCATTTTTGAGCGAACATTCATTATGACATGCTGTAATATGAATACCACAAAACGTAGCACCACAAAACGGTAGTAAAATTATACAGTTATTACTGCTATTCTTGGATTGTCAGTCTTGGTAGTATAAATGGTTCTAGTTCGTTCAGTCAAGCAGCTAATTCTTCTCGTATAGTCAGCTGATCATCAAGAGTAGCTAAGCACATTATTACGTCTATTATGGGAAAGTGCTTGGCATTCTGCGGCCCGCAATGTTTTCTCATTCGGGAACAACAACTGTTTTCAAAGTAAACGAGCTTGAATCTACTGAAAACGCGGCCGTTGAGAGATTTGAGGGCAGTGCCTACAAGCCTTATCTAAAACAGAATCAACGAAAACCAGATGTGACGTTGTACGCGCTGCACCTTTTTTTTTTTCAGATTGCATCACAAGAGTCGGTAATAGTTGCGAATGATGTTTCACTCAGTCACTTTCCGGCTCTTGGGAGGTTTGTCGTCGCTGATATTCTAGATATTGTTCTGACATTACGACTCCATTGCCTAGACCAGCCTCGTCGCTCATTATCCGCATCATTTCAAAATGAACACGTTGGACAAGAAAGTTCGGTTGCTCATCCTCAGTTTTCGCTCTTGGCATGGCCCGCTAAACAGATTATCATGAGAGAGGTTACGTCTAGATGTAGGCGTTTTAGGTTTGACCAGGGATTCCTCACTATATTACTCATCGTACACGGGATGTTTACACGATTTATCTTATCGCTGCCTTTCGGTGCGGCGGTTTCTATGACGCTCTTGCCCATGTTTCAATCGAACCACGTTGGATCATTTATTGAACGTTTATAGGGTTTTCTTCAACAACGCTGCCGTAGACAGTGGTGAGGTAGCTGCCAGCAGATAAACGCAAACTTCATTCTCGGCTAAATAATTTTTGTTTTGAGAATTTTTAATGCCTATGTGTAACATATAAGCAATAAATTATTCATTGATAGCATGGATGGATAAATTTTGTAGTGATAACATAGGTACCCCACTAAATCACAGTTAAAGCTTGGCTGATTATAGAAGTAGATATGTATTGAGAGTTTTCACCATAAAATCACTGAATTCGAAGAAAAATAAAAGCAGAAATTAAAGAAAAAGGTCTACTGCGACAGATCATGAGGCTTTATTCTCTGGAGTCGTTTGGAAAGGTCAACACCAAGCAACTAGATGGCTTCTTCGTTGACGTGGCATTTTAGCCGCTAGTCATGGGTCCTACGGTTTACGGTTGATGACGTTGACGCAAACCGATTTCAGCTCGTTCATCTTGATCCGCCATTTATTTGTCCAGGCTAAAAGATATGTAATAGATCTCCCAAGTTTTTGCATTGTCTTGTGGGCCGATTTGCCAACAGTAAGCGCAGTATCTGCGAACGTTGCTATTATGTTCTCCTCTGTTTCTGGCACATCACTGGTAAACAAGACGTATAGAAGTGGGCCAAGTACGCTCCCTTGTGGAAAACCAGCGTGAATTCTAAGCGCTTTTGAATATGCGTCGTCGTATGTTAGTCAGAAGTATCTTTCTGATAAGTAGGATTGTATACCTACTTAGCTTGCTACTATTTTACGGAATTGGTGATTTAATTCCTCATTTGAGTTACGTCGAGAAAAAGAAAGACGGCAGAGCAGACATGCTTTTCCTCTAAAAATTAGTGTCGGTTTAAAATCAGGTATTACCCTTGAATAATGTTTCATCGCTAATTACGACGCACAACCGATAACTGAAATGTAGCTTCGAATATTGAAGCTACCTGAAGAGAATTCAAGCATCCAAACCCTTCGGCACTCGAATCTAGTTGAGCATCCGAAGGTTGATTTTGCAAAAGTCAATCTAAAGATAAAATTTTCCATATTGATTAAGTCTTGGCGCCACGTAAATTATTTGAGCGGAATTTGGATATTCATCAGCTCGTTAAGGAGAACCGATTTCTCTTCAAATTGAGAACGCTTTCATTAAGGTAGAAACTAACGACTTTTCTGCGTCAAGAAATGCGCTGGTCTCTACGGGGTAAATAGTAACTAACTTATACACACCTAAACTATACTCGGAGGCGCTCAGAAAACAAACGGAAAGATATGAATTAACCGATACATGGCAATAGGTACTAACGCTATTAGTATTCACAGAGAAATTGGCATGGTTAGTTCGACGTGCCGACTGCTGGAATTGAATTCACAGCAATCGAGATCTGCCTCAACTCACCAATCTCACGAATGACTTTCAAAACGTGATTTATATTGGTCCACGTCCGATCCATCTCCCATGCCGGATTCCACTGTCGAACTAGAGCGCACTCATTCAACAAGCTTTAAGGTTAGTTGAGATAGGTCGCACTAACAAATACCCACCACGATCGTGCCTCCTATATCTGCGGCTGTTCACTCCAGCCTTTGAATCGCCAGCCGTTACTCACCAAGTCGCGGTTCCGTTCCAAGTGTTAACTCAATGTGGCGTTTGTGCGCGATCGGGACATCAAACTTTCCACTTCACCCATTCCCCCTCGCGGTTTTGTTTCTGCTCGTTTCCCCCAAGCTTTAATCAGGACGGCAATAACGTCCTGTCCCGTAAATTGTTGTCGCGCCGTTTAGTGTGCTTTCCATGAATTTAGCCAACTTCGGCGACCGTATTTCGGTTAGGAGTGGTTACAGGGGCTTTCAATTCAGTGGCTCAGGTTAGCTTGATTGTTCAAGCAGAAACCTACAACTTCTTCAATGCTTTTATACCCTAATTCATACGGTTTTCACGTCTCATTTTTCGCACCGTAAGGATCAGGAGATAATTATTTTTTTAAGAATCTCACTCTCTCAGGCTGTAAAATACCTGCAGCATCAATTCATCTCAATAAGTCAGCGTGGTGAATCAGAGGCTACACATCCAGACCAGTGCGACCTGCCAACAATCAAACGCACAGAACCGCTTTGGCTGTTAGTTTGAGAAACCTACCATTCTTACCATAATTCTGGCCTCAAGTGCAGCCACGAATCACATAGGGAATTGAAGGAGTAAATATTTGCTAAAATTAACGGAACTCGCTCGAAAGGGTCGATGAACCCCAAAATGAAAAGTTATGGATGAACCAACGAGCTTCGAGCGATAACAGCTCTTTCCTATCGCCAACTCCCACCAGCCCTCACCTGCCTTTTCCTTCCTTCTGGTATCCTTCCGCGGATTAGGTGGAATGATGATACGGTTTTCGCTCTTTTACGACCAGATATCACCGACATTTGTCGATCCCACTGTTGATATCAGGCCCGCGGAGCCCGAATTCGATTAACCGGGCCGCTGACGCCTTGGTTTAATGAGAATGTTCTAGATGTATTAATTTTCGATAGCTTGTTTGCATAACCCGGGCGATAAGCTAATGCAAATGGATTAATGTCGTTCCCCTCTCTCTTCGATGAAATATTTAGGACCCGATTCTCCCTCAGCGTTTAATGCTAATGCATGATGAAGCGAGTGTTTGCATCACCAATTCCGGGAATGGCCTTCGTGATCCGCATCATGAGCAATTTTGAAAGAGGTCGTCCTCTTCAGGTGGATCATATCGGGGCACGAGGAACAGGGGCACATGGCCAATGAATCAGCATCATGGTACCAAGTATTGCGTCATTTTGACCAAGCCTATCGATTAACCAAAAACGCAATCCTTAATTAATGTACAGCGAAAATACCCACTTTTACACAAACTGGAGAGGTATGTCGAAATGAACCCGATTGACCATTCTAATAGCCTCTACCAGCAGCCTCGCTAATGCCTAAGGCAATATGGATCAGGTTACTTATAATCAAGAGATGTATGAAACGCAGTATGGCACATTTTAAAAGAAGAAGCTCCCATTCAAGATGAAAATGGTCCATTTGCTGGAAAAGGTACTAGGGGCCGACTGATATTACATAACTTTCGGTTCACCAGTTCGGGAAATCACTTCCGAACGCAAGGATACGATCGATACAACTTCGAGCTTCGGAAGTTAGTTTCAAACGGCCATTAATATCTACGCTGCAGGAAAATCCCGACAGTCGGGAAGCCCAAGACGGGAAACCATAGAAGTTACTCTGAAAAATTCATTGTGGTCGGGTTTCTTCGATACTCTCCGGTTCTCAATGGTAGTGTCTCACGTCTCCCATACCCTTTTTCTCGCTCAGGATCATTTCAACCCCCCGAGAACCCTCGAGAGGATTTTTCTCCCATTCCAAGAGATGAAGGTACCTATCTACATCTTATTCTATATGGGATGGAATTGAATGAGGAACATTGATTGATTCGAACTCTCATTCTTCTCAAGAATGATTGAATTATATATGAATGAACCCGGCAAATGTAGGTAGACGAACAATTTAATTTATTGAGAGAACTTCCATCAAAATACCGAGTTTGAATGGCCGTAAGTGATTCAACGAGAAGCCTCACTCTGTGAATGGGCGCATAATATGGAAGCTGCCAAAACAGGAGCAGATTGTCTGGACAAAACATAATCTACCAAACTATCCAAATACCTTGAAAACCACTGTTCTGATGGGCAATACTTTAGAATGAATGCGATCCATACAACAGCGGCAATACTTTGCTACAATACGCGTGAAAATGAAGAGGAACAGGGTCTTTGAGCACAATGTAAGCAATCATCATCAAGGGATCCTTTCGAAGGTAATTTCAGTACGTCCCACCGGGAAGGTTTGCGTACCACTTTTTTCCTGTCCCGGTATTCCGGTTTTGGGAATAACGATGTTATCCCTTCCTGTTGTAATTAAACTAAGGGGAAAAAACCTCCTCCATCAACCCGCCACGAGGGAAAGACCAAGCACGAGGGCTAATTTTATACCAGTAGAATTTCGCTGCTATTAGCCCGGTTGGGCTGTTATTGCCGCGGTAGCCCCTCTACTCTTCTCCGTAGCAAAATGGGGGTTTCCTGTTCATACAGAAGGTTTTCCATTCGACGCCAGAGCGAGGGTAAGGGGTCTCATAAAAGGAAGTCGTAGGAATGGGTCACATGTGTTGTCGAGTGGCTTTAACTTGTATTAACATGCAGCTTCTTCGCGTCCTTAGCTTCCAACAATCCGGTAGTTTTCACCACTTCTCTTTGCGACAACGACATTCAATTTTAAGCAAACTATCCCCTTTTAGAGACCCTCAAGCGGGATTTTCTCGTCTTTCTTTGCAAATGATTTCGCTGCGCTCAGCATGTTAATATGAAGTACACGATAAACTATGAAATCCTCGAGAGGATGGAGAGGGAAAATTTCTCGTTATGTGTACCGCATTTAACAACCCTCTTCACCAATATCAAAGAAGTCAAGAGCACATACTCCAATTTAACGAACCAACAACTCTAGACCCAATAAAAATGTCACTAAGTAGGTGATATGATTCACATGTACTTGTAGTATGTAAGCTTACACTCAAATGTACGTAGAAATTTTGGGTGGGAGGCATTTTTTGACCTAAATTAAATGATTAGGATTTTGATCCGAACGGTCGCCACAAGAGGGCTGGAACTCATCGACACTTTTTCCCCCAATTCCAAGGACCAATTACAAGCAGCAGGACACGAAAAAATTAAGAGCTTTCCAGGATCGACGTCGTTCGACGGATAATTGAAAGGGGAATTAGAATTCAGATGAGCCTTCAAATTAAAGGGTCATCACAATTCAATCAACCATCCGTTGAACTGAAATGAAACTAACCAAACGAATTTATTACGAGCATGTGGCAAAGACCAATTAGCTCAAGACTAAATGGAAAAAAGAAGAAAAAATCCGTCAGCAATCCCTCTAAAAAGAGAGGGCATTTGTTGATATCAAAGCACTCGGTTTTAAGAGCAACTTAATTATCAATATTTAGACATGTGGGCATCACATAACATTTTCAAATTCTATTTATTGTAAGGGTTATTCGTTTAAAAAATATCATCAATATCAATATAATTTTCGTAGGATAAAAATAAGGATGAAAAACAATTTATTCATTTGCAAGGAGTTTAGAATAATCATTAATAAACAACTCATTTTCTAAGCTCCAATGATGATGGGGATTCGAAGCTCAACAAGCAATCATCAGAAATAGTATTAGAGTTCGGATCAATTCGTGAATGCAATTGGAAAAAAAAATACTAGAAGGATCAGTTTGATTGGGGAAGAAGCAACAGAAATTCGGTTCGAGCCGATGTAATTGTCTGAATTGCATGAGAATCCAAGGGAAGGTAGGCTATCACGAGAGAGCGTTCGGGGAATCTGTAACGAAGCCCAGAGGAGAACGAAAACCAATTCGAGACGTACTTGCGTGACCCGATAGGCAATTAACGGCGTAAGGGACTCCAAATTAGGGTTTCCAGGCACCGAAAAACATTTGTAATCACCACCCCATCTTCCTCCTTTCCACGCGATGGCCATTTACATGGGAATCTATTAGGGTCAAACCTGCGCTCCAACTGGGTAAGAACTGATGTTGCTGGTAGTGTTACGAATTTATAAAAAGGACCCCTGACAGATACACTTCTACCCTACTCTCCGGGGGATTCCCCCAATAGACTGATTAGAGAGAATTTTATTGGCTTCGGGCACATCTTGTTATTCTTATTGAAATAATAGGAATACGCAAGAAATTTCGCATTAAGAACCCCGTTTGGGTTCTAGTTAGCCCGAACTCATTTTCAGCAGGTCAATAGGTATGCGAGACTCGCGTGAAATATCACAACCCACAAAATTATAAACACTGAATCGATTCAGATGGTTCCGGTAGCGGCACATCGGAGGACGTAAAATTATTAGCGGTCTTCTAAATTGAGAACAATCCGTTTGTACAGGAGTTATTACTATCTCAATCCCATCAATCATTCAATATTTTTTAGCTGCGCTCAAGGAGATTCAACACAATTCGTAAAGGAATACTGTGTTCGGTGTTCTCCTCATAACCCATCAACTTATGACAAAACCAGTACCAGGTACCGCTTTTGCACAACGTGAAATAGATTAAGAAAAATCAGACGAGAGAACAAAAAAAATATGGATGGGTACTAACTTACCGGAAATAGCTCATACGTAAAGTGGCTCTTACCTGGAACATAGCGAAAAATTAGGCATAAGAGATCCAATTATCATATAATTTAATGGTAGTATTCTGAGTCTACACGATGAATCCAAGGACAGGAGGGATGTCGGACAAAGCGCACCACCTAAGCGTGGACAAGGGACTATTCAAAGCACTTGTGCTCGTCAATGTTTCAGGCCGGGCAAGTTGCTAACTCGAATCGCTGACTTGAACTTCCACTCAACGGAGGCCCATCAGCTGTCTCGAGCAGACAAGTTAATCATAATATCGAGTAACGACTCCGGTTGTCGGAGAATGTTTGTGACACTGTTAACAGAAATACTCGGGCATTCAGTGACGAGTGACGGAACATCAAATGAAACGGACGCAGTATCGGTTCTCTCGAGCCGTCTCTTGTCGCCGGGCAAAGTGGGTCAGACACTATGAACTGGGCACCCCCCATATAGGTTCGAATGAAATCAGAGTTAACACTCGCAACAATAAGTAAATATTTAGAAACAAGTAACGGATCATACTGGGCTCTAGCTCGGAGGGATTTACTCTTGTTATTTTACCAACGTTCGATTTAAGCTTAAAAGTACTGATTTTTCATTAACTAAAGGCTTCGAAATGAGTTTGCACGTCCACCAGAAAATCATAGGAAATCCCTTGAGTGGGTATACAAATTGCACGGATGCTGAGCTCTACTACGTTGCTTACATAGTAATTAAACACGCGATTGTAACAACATCTAGGTGGTACATGCGTATAACTATACAACAACTTGAGACAACCATTGTCAACGCATTGCCCATTCGTTTTCCTCGTAAATCCCGTGAGAAGATGACCCCCATTACCACGCTCCTCAACCGTCGGCATTCATCAAACTCCTGTTATGAGGGGATGATGGGCCTCTGATCCTGATTATACGAACACAAAGCCGCTCATCCTAGGGCTCTCTCGAAGTGCTCACAGAGTTTGTGTTCAGAAGGAGAATGTTTACCATGGAAAGGGGTTTGTCTCTAGAGGGTCGAGGAGGGTCACTTGAGACTTTGGGTTTGCTGGAATGCGGTCTCTCTCGGCCTGGTAGGGAAGATTATCTCATTAAAGACTTTGCTTCCGTATTCTCTTTCAAAAGAACCACCTAAGCCTCTAAGTTTGCCCGGGTCTTTGAAAAATAGATAATTTCATTTGCACTTCATTTCTCTTCACAGTTTTACTTTGCCGTCCTTTTCTGCCCACTTGAACCGACCCTTTTCATCCAAGTCCTATGCGATCAACCCTCAACCAATATCTCATTTGAATCTTGAGACAACCCCCTCATCTAAATTTCACCATCTGAAGACACCAACCACCATTATTGTGCCGAATATTCTGTTTCCGAGGTTATTTCCTTAATTTGCTGACGGAATGACACGACAGTCCTGACGAAGGTTCGTTCCCATTTAGACGTCTAACCGACCCTTGCTGGTTTCGAGTTGCTCGAGACAGTTTCAAACGCTGAATGCGTGGAAATTCGCACGTTGTTCCAATGTAATTCCTTCGGTCTCGTTCCCTTTCTCTCCATTCGGTACAACGCCTGGGAAAATGTTCGACGGCTTCAATAATATTATTAGGTTTGAAATGACTGTTGAAATGCTAATTCGAATTCAATCAGCTCGGTGAAGGCCCAAAATTTGTTAAATCGTGCGCACAGCCATGCTTACAGCATGATTTTCAAACGTGATTTACCAAATCTCATTAAATATATTATCGTCCTTAACATCGTGGTTGTGAATGGGATTAGCGAATGCGAGGCTGCGTAGGAGACTGCTTTTTTGTCTGTACCCAGAATGAGAGATTAGAAAACGTGGTCTCTCCAATCTGAACAACGTGATTATTGGGGGCTACAGTGCTATTTTCGTGAAAATAAGAAAGGAAACAACGAGGGAACAGGCGACGAGCCCTCCTTTGAAGATGGCTCGTCAACGGCCAGGAAGGAAAATTCATTTCAGAAGATAACAAACAACTCATCAGGAACGGAAGGAGTGTGTGAGAAACCACCGTCTCCCATTCTCTACCGACCCATCTCAGTCCGTACATTTTCGCCCCATAAAATCTCGTCAAAACAGATCGAACTTTCTCAAACGTATGTGCATTTTCCTACTCCTATCTGATAAATCATGGAAAGAAAATCAACTTTAAGACAAATAGAGGGAGTAGATCGGAGGAATGTGGTCTCCAGGAGGATCGGTACATCAGATATGACGCGACTGCAGAACCAGTTTCATTCGGAACATACAGCAAGGCTCACAATCATGATGAAAAGGAACGAATCCCCAGACGAACGGGCTTTCCTCAAGTTTTAACAAATCAAATGTAGGGTAGATAGGCACCCATTTCGACCCATAACCTCATCCAGAGAGCGCCAATCGTTCCAGGACCCGTCTCATTGGAATCAGCGTCCAAAATTTAGCAGAAAATGATACCCCACACGCCTAGGTACCCAGAATATCGAAAACACCCATTCGAAATGGGTAGGTACCCATTTTACCCATAGCCTCATCCATAGGGCACCAATCGTTCCGGGACCCGTCTCATTGGATTCAGCGTCAAAAAATTAGAGGAAAATCATACCATAGGTAGCAGAAATCTCGAAAATACATATTCAAACATGGGGAAAATGGGGGAAACAGTGGGTGTGGCGGGTCCCGGACCCATTTCAATCGACCACAGTGTGCGGTCATACAATGATATAACCCCCTTTGGAGACCGAGATTAGAACGAAGAGTCCTCTCCGATCTAGGGCACAAGGCACGACAGACCCTTGGGTCAATGGAAGCCAGTGCGATGCTTCGAGTAATTAGAGAGAGCTATGCGCTAAATGGAGGACCACCCGCTGGTCCAGCGGGAAGTTCACCCAAATCCATCAAAGTTCCATTATTTGGCTCAAGATTTAGTTCTATCCAAGTTCGAACTTCCCGTTTCGACTCAATGGTCCCTTTCTCTCTTAGTTTTAGACACTCTCGCTCAGAGGTAGGTGCACGGTAGAACTCACGCCTTCGAAAAACAAGTCTTATCTAATCACGAATTTATTGAAGTAGTTACTCATCATAACTTCATGATAAAATTTCGAAAACGTTGGGACATTGCAGTTTCTATTCTCCCCCATCTCCACTATTATTTGAATTGTTTGAGAAGCAGATATTGGAACGATTCCATGATGGCACAGTGACTGCCATGACTAATTGCACCTAAATAAGAACAAGAATTTCAACATTTAACAGTAACTGTACACACTCGCATTCTGGCTCTCCGTCCCCATTTGAAATTTTGTAGATTACGCTTAATTAATAGTTAATAATTAGTCAGACATTTTGCCAACATACGGACAAATTTTTTCGCAGAGCTCGATAGAGGCTAGAAATCGTTGCACCTCGTTATAAAAATTATTCCCTACCCTCGATGAACCCACCTTGGCAACCTCATCCCGACATTTACTACTTGAATTTATTTGCACGAATTACGTGACGTCAGCGTCTGACCCTTCTGAATAATGCGGAACCCTTGGAGCTTTCCCATAGGGGCAAAAACGGATTGAAATTCAAACGAGGTTGAAATAATGTTGCCTTTGAACACTTCAGCTGAGCTGAAACTCGTATAAGAACAACGATAAATTCTCGACAAAAAAGAAGGTAAAACCTTATCAAATAAGGTTTTTCATTCAAATAAGGGCTTGTGGACCCACATTTTTTTGTACTTTACCACCGGTCAAAATACAAGATGAATGGCGTGTTAACACAAACCAACATTTTCCTATACTATTGAATCAAGACAAGAAGAAAGTAAGCTTCAAGAAAATTCTCGTGTTTGATACTACTCTCCAAACGCTTTTTTGCATTTAAAAAAATGCTGATTCGAAATCAGACATTACCAAGGAGGTAACAGAAAAATCTACTGCTCCTTCACATACTCATGAGATTTCGTTGCCAGAAGGAAAGATATTACGGCTACCTACATATTACCGCTTACGAACCCGCTCGAGGACAGAAAACGTCGGAAATCGCCGAGCCAGCTTTGAAAAGCTGTTCCTGACATTGACGAAACGCCTATAAAGAGATGGAAACCATAGAAGGATCCTTTGTCCTGAACGAGCGTTCCACCATCAAGGCCGCAAGGACAATGAACGATCCTTTGGCCCCGAAGTTGATTGGATCATGTCACAGAATGTTCCGAAAGAGCTCTTTGTGGAAAGAAAACAAGGGTTGGCTCAGAAATATGAAAAAATGATGAAAAGAAGCCAAAATAAAATTTTGAGCAACTCCGAAGAAAACCAGTTTTTAAATAACGACTCCAATTGTCCTGGAGGGCAAATATTTACCCCCGTTTGTAACTTTTCATAACTGGGCATCTAGAGAGTAAGCCAGAATATAAAGCCCCAGCTGCTAATGAACCCCAATATCCAAATAATGAAAACGAAGTTTCCGACAAAGTTGTCGTCTATCTCCAGCGTATGACGTCGGAGGTTCTATATAATATACTCGTATAATCGTAATTTTACAGCTTCAGGGGAGCCGACGTCGGTGGTGATTTAACGGAGAGTCAACAACGCGATTAGATCAACGAATTGACCGAAATGAGAACAGAGAAAAGTAAGGAATAAGTACGGAAAAGTGATGGGACGAACCCTTTATGAGTATCAATCTACTTATAATTTACAAGAGGATTGCTACGAAAAGACGAAGGAACACTATGTCACTCCACGTATTATTTGTTGAGGGAACGGTTTCAAAATCAAGTATGTCTGCGAACACTTCGTGGATCATGAACCAAATTCGTCAATTTCGCCCAAACTCAGTGTTGTCAACCTGCAAGAAGTCGAATCACCAATGCATGAGAAAGTTCGCCGTTCCTTCAAATATCCACATGGACAGGACGATACAACCACCCTTCCCTGAAGCTAGCAAGTAAATTATTGACAAGCACTCAACGGAGGAATCCAATATTCAAGTCCACTCGGAAGGGAGAAAAACTTGGAGGGAGTTTTCATTCTTCGCTGCAGACTCAGAAATCTGGCAGCCGCATAATTTTCGTAAACTATAGCGATATTCCGAACATTGAAAATAGATTGTATAATAGTGAATTAATCATAGGTTCCGTAGAGAACGTAAAATTATGTGTATTGTTTTTTCCCGCATCCGAAATTAAAAATGGTTCATATATATCGAATGTTTCGTTGCATTTCGATGGCATCACATTTCACAAGGGAAATGATGACGACACACCGCCTTTCACCTCCATTGAACCAACATTTTCATTGTTTTTCCCACAGTTTTACCGAGAACTTTTAAAAAGAGCCAACACTTTGACAAGCAGTCCACGGTAAAACAAGGAAGGATCCCCTTATTGAATTACAAAGCATGCGAGCACGTTTGTCCCGAAAAAAGAGAGAAGTAGGTGGCCATGGTACAGAGTAGGGGAAATGTAAAAGTTTTGTGTTCTAAACAAGAAAGTAGTCAAGGGGGAAAAGGCGGGAAATGGGAACTCGCGGGAAAGTTGTGGAAAACGCAGTAAAGTGCGTTTAGGGGTTGACCAAGGGATGAAGTTTACGGGCGAGACCCCTCTATCGAGCAGGATAAACGGGCCGATATATATCCTTTTTTTTAAAAAGCTTTCCGTCCACTTTGACATCATACGCGAGAAAACAGAAAGAGAAATAAAAAAAAAGGAGCGGGGTCTCACATAAGGAGAAAGAGAGCACAGGGAGAAATACTGTGATGTACCAGATGCTCGTTGACCAAGGTTTCTTTTCGGTGTAGAGGTTACGAGGTTTTTATGCTAAAAGACCCAAACCCGCGGAAATCCTCTCGTTCGCTATAGAAGGGTTATGAATGGAAAAGAGCCCTCTCAAAATTCAAGGGGTTCGAGGGCCTGGTCGAAATTCAAAGCACAGTAATAAACTACAAGCATTCGAGGTAATTTTTATGAACTTTTGAATTCGTTTGAACAAGACTTACATTTTTCCCAAAAAAAAAATGTGGTTCAGGTACCAACGAGATCGGATCTCCTGTACGGTGCAGAAATTGTTTGATTCAGCTACAAAGCTCGAATTAATGAGTCCACGGATTTCATTCGCCGTTCAGGTATTTTCTCTTCAGGCGATTTCGATTGTTCAATGTTCACATTGTGCCTTAAGCAGTGAGGAATAATTATTTCTAAATGAAAACGACAATTTAGAGGATGAAGGTCGATTCCACGCGATAACTGGGCGTGTCGATCCACTTGAAATTAGAGAAGTAAGAAGTCAACAGCGCTCCACATTCTTGAGGGCACCTTATTAGACATTTCTTATGTCACTCGCTGCTCTCAGTTATTAGAAGGGAGTCTAGATTCCATATTGTCATAGTTTGTCAACATAAACCACATCTCGCGGTCTCATATATCAAAATAATATTCTCCATGTTGCATCTCCTTATTAATCAGAAGGTTCTGGTAATGGCGTTGATCAACTCTCACACATACATTTATCAAATGAATTGACTTCCGATGTAGATATTATAAGCCCTGTTCATTCATTGACAATTACTTGAAGGATTGTTAAATTCAATCCATGTCGTACTTCCTGTGAGTGTGAGAAGCAAACAGTAGTTACATTATAGAGCAGTTATTACAATGAAAGGCCTCGATATCAATACCTTCCAAGTTTTCAAGGTTTGAAGAGTTCAGGGTTTACTCGCGTATAAATTTTCTTTGAACAAAGAGACTTCTTTAGTGCAACAACAATAGAAGCAGTTGACGCTCATGCGCACCCATCATCATTCCCTGAATGCCTGTTCGAATTCGATTTGGACGATATTTTTATGAAGATGAGATCATTCTCCTTTCGGATATTCATACGCCAAAGAACGCGGAAAAAAAATTCGGAGCCCCAGAAACTCCGAAGGAATAAATGACACTGAAGGACAGTAGCGATAGCCAGGAACGTACCAATCCGGCTCTCAGGAAGCAACGGCAAGGGGCACCTGTTGATCCTGTCCTATCGGGTAGCTGACCTCCCTCGGAAAATGTGGTTTTCCCATTGTGGTGTAGAGCCAAGTTGAAGTTTGGGATCAAGTCGGGACAATTTTAACCTACTGGGAATTAATGTGAGATGGCTGCTGAGGGGTTATAAACCATGTCAAGCTGTAGAACAAACGTAACTGGGATCATAGTCTGTGAATACTGAACACCATCTATTGATTAAGAACTTCCGGCGTTTTCTAACTACAAATGAAGCGGTGAATATTGTGGAATTTCGAATACCAACCAGGGAAATGCTTTGAGAGAGCACGATGGCTGTCTACAGAACCACATATAAATGCTCTACCAACGATAGCTGCCAAAATTATAACAAACCCTTCTGTCGTTCCTCACTTCATTATACAGAAATGTGCGTCTTTCGTTTCGTTTCCGACCACAGCTTCCAAGAAAAAACTCCCTGAAGAAGCCGGAGACAAGAAAGAGGAGTGCACAGTCTTGATTGATAATGGCAGACAATCAATCAGCCCCCTCTTCTCGCTCTCTCTCCTTCGTGTCAATTACTTGTCCAGAGGGTTGAAAAGTGCGTTTTCTCGGTTCCCTCCACCCGAGCCTCCAAGCTTTTCTGTCTTCCGCTAGGTGGTTTTTTCCAATTTCCCTACTCAACACGTAAAATCTCCCTTCTCGCTTATCTGATACGGCGAAAGGATTTCTCGAGGACCCTCTCCTTGCATTCGCTGAACTACCGAATTTAGGTGAAAAGATGAGCGCGAATCGGTCAATACAAAAACCGGATAAGATTAAACAAATAAATTCCTTCGCCTGTTTAGTGCTACCCACCCATTTCACAATTAATAATAAAATCCATTGAATATTTAAATAATTGGAATGTATTTATGTCTCCAGAAATCGCTACCTACCTCTTTTCATTTATTATCACACGATAGAGTCGAAAAATATTGCATTAGCATAAAGGGTTATTTTAGCAGCTGTCAGAGAAACGGGCCTAGGGGGAAAACTGTTTTCCTCGAACTGCGACCCAGAACTTTGAAATTAATTTAGTTGGCATAGAATGAAGGGTAGCAGACTCTCATTCCCTAAGAGCATTCTTTGTGAGAGCGAGTTTTATACATTTAGAGTTATGTGGATACAGCGCAGAAATTGTTTGGACTAATCCGTATAGTTCTTGATTTCTTTTTTACTCCACTACTACAGGATAAATTTAGATTTGAATGATAAATGCATACGTACTTAGGTGATTAGTATATACTTTTGTATTAAGTGTATTATACATTCAATTCAAACAGATTATCTTTTGTAATTACGGTACATTTGGACCACCCACAATTGATAAAATGCTAGACCATTTATCAAACAAAACCAAACCAGAGATTTAGAACCATGGGCTCGAATAAAATTTGAAACTTTCAAAATATGACACTTTGTTCAGTTCACAAACACACTGCTGACGTGATGGCTTAAATTATGCGAGGAACCCGACATTTAGAACGAGAAATGAACGCCGAGGGAACAGTATTCGTTTTTTAGCTCCCAGTCATTATTTTGAATGATAAAGGAAGAAAGATGATGGGAGATGGAAATTGAAAATCGGTCAACGTCACTGGGCGTGACAACGTGTCACAACGAACTAGGGTCGCAATCCCCTTTCTTTTAATTGTATTTATTCACGTTTATTCAGCCAAATGTTTCCCTTTTTCACCAACGCGCAAAAATACTCCTCGTCGAAAAAAGCTGCTTTTGTTTAAACCAATAGTCTTGAAATTGTTCGAGGCACGTATTGTGCATTCATCATCAATTTTTCCAATGAAATGAATTCTACACCGAATCGTTACAGTTGGAATCACTGATATGCAGGTGTGCAGGTGAACTTCATCTGATGCTCAAATAACTAGCGTACGAATTGAACAAGATGTGTGAACAATATCAGAATGCTATTTTTACTGTAGTCTTGTATTCAGGATGAAATTCGAAAGGTCAGGTATGCATTTCAGAACCAAGGGAGTTCTGAAACCAAAGCCGAACTGCAAGAATGGTCCAAATAACGAAGTACCTAACATGTTGAAGGTTCAAGTGTCTCGCTACGAAGCCAATACACTCCGATATGAGGCCGAAACTTACCAATCATCATATTTACTGTGCACCCCTTTACCATCTCACGAACGGTGGAACAAGAACTTCAAATCAAAATCGACTCTCGTCACGCTGACTGCGTTGCTCTTTATAGAGAAAGAGAAATGGCTGTGTGCCTCATGAAAATCAAAAAGTCACTTCACCCTCCACCCTGAAGCATGACCTCGATATTTTCTACTTTTCCCTGGCCTCCATCGATCAGAAATGAAATCATTCATGGGCTTCGATAAGCCCGGGTTCCATTATTTTCACGTTTTCTCCTTTTTACGACTTACCGGCTTTCAAAACGAAGATGGATAGGTATAAAGTTTTTGTAGAGCCTCTAAAGTGTGAAATTGATCCTTCAAGATTAATATAGAGTCCGATGCTATGCCGCAATATTGACGGAACTTGGAGGAGATAACTTTAGTCTTGATGAGGATACTTTTTTCGGTGAACGTTATTCGTCTCAGCTCGTTGGCAGAAATTGAATTGTAGCCTTGTGTCGAATATAAATAGGATCCATTTTCACTTAAGCCCGCCGGAAGGCATCTCCGAGTGTTGGGCAGTCCAAAACGGATCGATCGAGATGATTGATGGTGAAAGTCTTGGGAAGGACGACGGGCCTTCCTATGAAGAACTTAGAGTCGCCATCCCTCTACTCCTCCTCCGAACAGATTGACAAATGGCCGAACAAAAGGAGCCTCTTGAGTCTCTGGGCCCCATCCTGACGAATAGGCTAGAGCGAGTCCCCCAGTTTCCGCTCATTTGTCCGAATTAAGTAAAAGTTGTCCATCAGAAGGCCTTCACGAACCTCGAGATTTAGAGGAGGCCTCAGGATTAAGATGTTCCTCTTTGTTATTTCGGAAATTCTTCCCATTTCTCGGGATTCAAAGGAGAAAAATCAGCGGAGTTGGAGCTGACAGAATATCAAATCCCAAGAGAGAGAAGCAGGTATAGCCACTTTAATTTGCAGCACCAATAGGCTTTTCAACTCTATTTTTAAGCTGTTCGTTTTGTCACTGAACATTGAGTCACTCCGGTTATTGACGTTTTATTCCACTAGTCTTGTTCCGAATCTCCGGCTATTGATCCCGTAATCCTCTCCATTCCTGAGGCAATGACATCATCTATGAGCCACTCGAAAAACCCTATGAGATCACTTTGCCGAAACAGTACATATGAAGTTTCTGCTTTACAATACAATGAAGCTGCCTCACTTTCTATTTATAACCTCCATACTACGGCAGCTCCACGTATACCAATTAATACTTACGAACCAGTAAGAAGGATTATAAGGGCGCTCAAGAGCGACAGATGATTCATTTCTGCATATCAAAAATTAACAGTGTTTGAGCAGAGGATCGGCTAGCGTGAATTCGAGGGATGCTTGCAAAGGGGAGGTGGGATACCACAATTGATGAACTCAATCTCCTCAGTAAATGTTTATAATTTCGATGAGGAGATGTGGATCTCGTAAAAGGCATTAAGGTTTTCAGAGTGAACCCAATGAGAATTGCGAATGAGTAAAAATTAAAATCTAGGTACCAATGGTAATATTTTAATTTTTTATTATTTGATTATTTTTATTATTAAGTAGGTGGGTAACCATTTTTTAATACTAATTCCAGTCGTGGGAATGGGTCAAAAATTCATCTGAACAGATTTTGTGAATTAAAAATCCCTTAGTAGAATTATTTACTTTATCCCATGCAAAGCTCACTCCATCTCGCAACGTTCTAGCGCTCTTTCATACAGACAGCGAAGCAAAAAGAACCACCTCGTATCTCCATCGTATATTCTCGTCTTCAAAGAGTACAAGCATCTGGAAATTATTTAACCTCGTGACCACCGTAAGTGGGTGGACTATCAGTTGAAGGACCTTTTCAAGATAACTGAGGCACTTGATCAAATGAACTAGAATCGTGCAGGCAGTGAACTATTTTTGAGAGCCTCACTAAGGAGGAGAACGTGCCGTATCAAGGAGTCATAAGTTATCGCGGCTAGACGAATGAACGATGTATAAAAGGCAGTTAGTGGCAACACGTATCGCAAGGGTACCGGCCCCTTTTTGAAGGGCCCTGAAAATTGAAGATAAAGACTACGCAAGTCAATAAATTATGTGGTGACGGTGATAAAGAAACGAGAGAAACGTTCATCTATTCCGTACTCCCTTGCATAATATACCGAAATCCTCAATTGACCCCTGCGTAAGGTTGTGTCGTGATAATCGAGTAGGGTGCGCCTTGTAAGGATAGATAAGCTGGGTTTGACAGGAGGCATGTTTCGTCCCTTCGAATTGAACGTCCATGACAACATGATATCAAAGGATGTATACATTGCGCTCTCAATACTGCGGTAAACATCAGATCACCATATTAAATATTTCATTGTAGCTCAAGTTTTTGACTCAGTCAAGTTTAAAAAAATAATCGCTAAAAAGTGACTTGAGATTTTTACGATGTTACTTTATTTCCCAAGTTCTCTTTACATACGTAAAAGCGGGGTCCGTGAAAATTGCCAAACACGGTAAGATTATTGTATTACATACATCACAACTACGGCCACCGACGTTTACTTATGATATTCACGACGAACGAAGAAATAAAGGCGAAAGTCATTCCAAAACAAGCGAAAACAGGCGAAAAGAAAAAAAACTGCTTTGTCGGCCAAATCCGAACTCCTCTCTCGGCGAATATTCATGGGTCAGCAATATGAAAAATCTCGGCTCGTTCTGACGGGCCTCACGATTAGGCGCGATTGATTGCACTTCAAGACCAGATGCTCCCTCTGAGCATGCACTGTCACCAGGGCCTTGCCCTGGAGGGGACAAATCGGTTTAAAGCGGCAAACAGTAAGGGCGATCCTGAGTGAAGTTAATAGCCCGTTATTAATATGGTCGCGCCTACTGAAAGATTTATGAAGTCTATCACGGCTTTTCCCCAAGGCATTTGGGTCGCAAGAGGGAGTCCGTTTAGTGGGACAAGAGTAAGATATAATTTTCACTGTGCAGTTGAGTAATTTGCAGAAAAACGATAACTATAGAACTATGTATTCTTACCTAAAATCTCAGCCAATGAAAACAGAAACTGTTAACTGCGAGCTCATGGAACAAGAATAGTAACTCAGAATTACAATTAAATGGATCGATTCTCAAAGTGGAGACTGAACAGGAGTAAATAATGCACTCATTTCTTTCAGGCACTCAGTCTGCAGCTGTGGGAGATTGAAGATCAAAAACTTGGCGAGCTCTTGCCCGCAGGTCTCTTTGCCAAGTCCGCCTTTCGGTTCTTCAATCCACTTTATTACAGAGGCTTTGGCCAAAGAACCTGGAGGGACGAGAAGAGGAGTACTCTTATAAGCTGTTAGCGTTAGTTGTTGACGTGACAGATATTAGCGCCTGGCTAATCCCCTCCAGCAGTCACCGGAGTAATAAAGATTCCATCGTCTCCCCTAGAGGCTTCACTCAGGGCGCGACTGACGAAAAACCCATGCCACCCAATGTAAAACCCCAGGCCGTGCAAGGCCTGACTACGGGCTTTTTCCAGCACGGCCTTGTCGCTCCTGGCCGATGTATTATTCATAGGGAGGACGAGCGCTCTGATCCCTGACGGCCTTTCGCTCCCGTCTCTAACGTATTGAATGCAAATTTCGGGCTAAACCTTTCCTCACCCCCTTCCTGATGTGTTTGCCGGGAGAACCTCGTATCCAATTAAAATTAGCTCAATCAGGATTTTCCAACGACTCTCGCGTTATTAAAACAATAGGCCAACTTAATCTACGTAAACCTATCATATCAGGGAAAAACTGAAGCTGCCTTCCGTCGGCCTATTGCCTTTCCCTACGATACATATATACATATCAACCTCAAATGGAGATCAGATCAACAAAGAACAACAATCAAGAGTGTAAAATTCCCTTCCAACCAAATTTGAAAGCCTACATCTTCAATATTCACCCAACTCAAAAGTTCACACTTCAAGACTGACTTGATAAAGACGTGCAGATGAAAGACAGAAAGTAAGAGAAATATCAAGTTGCGGTAAAATTATTCAACGAATAAAAAATGAGTGAACAACACAAAATCAGGGAGGAGAGAGAAACTCGAAAGAAATTTTATCAAGCGACCAAAGAAAGCACCGACGGGAACCCTATTTCCAATTTATTTTACTTTCCCCGGAAACTTCCTCTTCCATGAACCACTTAACAAGTTATGTTTTTTACGCTCATTTTTTCCTCAGCAGAAAGGATAGAAACAAGTTTATGTGCCTTATTAGAGAAAGAACAGGGAGCGGGGAACCCAAAATGTAAATATTAACCAACAAGAGTTAGCCCTAAGGGAGAATCTCAATGAAGGGCGTCGCTACAAGAGGAACCAAGGTTGCTGTGCTTTGATGTAACTACGTCAAGGAATCCATGCTTATAATACTCAAAGACAAACAGCAGTTCTATGCAAACGGAGTTGATTATTCCGTAAAGGAGAGTATTGTCACCATCCAGAGAGGAAACCAGACAGATAGGGCCATGGATCTATTTGCTCAGACCTTTAAATTTAACTTCTGAGCATTTCTCAAAACTGTCATACGCATTAAAAATTCAAAAACACAATGACTTAAAAAAGAAAAAAAAGGCTAAGAAGTAATCCATGTGTTACCAACGGTGTAGTATTTATTGTAACAACGTAATTTTCTATGTTTCAGGGTGTCCGGCTTGCACCATCTGGCCATGAATGGCTTCCAAACACAATAGGAACAATTGCCATTGAAAACTGTAGCAAGGTTTGGGTCTTGGGTCGAGCTTTAGAGAAGCTAACTCCACTGCGCTCGGTTACAATGAAAAATATTGGCTTCCTTTACCTCGAACCGGAAGCATTCTCTTGGGACACAACGATGATCTTGGATTACTACAACAACCCTGGCATTGATATAAGAATAATCAACTCCACCATCATCAACATTCCAGCGGATGCTTTTCAAAGGTCACCTCAATTCTGTAGTCCTTGAAAGAGTCAAGATCTCAGCTATACAAGCCTTGGCGTTCTCCAATATTGCTGGTGAGGAAAATTGTAAGAGATTCGTGTAATTAGGTTTACACAAAATATGGTTGACTTTCGCTGAGTGCAATAATTGACTAGAACTATAATTAGCCAATCTGCTTTAGACTACAGTTTTATTTATATATGGCCTCAACACCCGTAGTAGAAGAAATTCAAA
Source organism: Cyrtorhinus lividipennis (assembly GCA_019603395.1). Classification (NCBI taxonomy): domain Eukaryota; kingdom Metazoa; phylum Arthropoda; class Insecta; order Hemiptera; family Miridae; genus Cyrtorhinus; species Cyrtorhinus lividipennis. The sequence goes on along the minus strand of CM034002.1, from coordinate 4,411,323 downwards.
AAAGGAAACAAAATGAAACGTCAAATAATAAAACGACGTCTATTCTTTGCAGGTTCCATGGAGAAGCTTGAATTCTTCAACTGTGTCATCGAATCAGTCGAACAACAAGCTTTCAAGAAGTTCATAGTGGACACGCTACGGATCAACGGTGGATCCATAGACGTGATGCCGAGCTACTCCTTTAATGGAATTACTGTGAGGAATTCTCTAACCATGGACGGAGTGAACATGGGGTACGTTAGAAGCTCTGCTATACGAGTGGACGGACCGAGAGTCTTCAAGCTCGTCAACTGCAAGATAGATCATCTAGAAGGGGACGCATTCCGAGTGACTACGCATGGGCCGGTGTACATTCAAGATAATACTCTTCCTGATCTTTCCTACGGCGTTTTCGGAGGTAACCGAAGATTCATTTAATTTATATTTCAGTTTAAAAAGTGGACAAGTATTTAAAAATTTAACGAAAATCAGTTAACGGTTAGGATACGGATGTGTCAATAAGAAACCAATTATCATTAACTCTCCAGGAACAGCTATAAAATACCTCAACGTTTACAAATGTTACGTGCTAAAGCTTTCATTTGAGAGGTCGTCTCCTTGGCGGAGGTCATTATAATCATGCTTCCCGTTTTGCTTTCGGGATTGTAAGGAAAACCAGACCCCCAGGATAGGAGCGTGATTGCTGAGATTAACTCCGCTAGGCTCCCAGTTTGCAAACTCCCCAGGGTTAGAAGTTGCACAAATTGGAAAACTCCTTTGAAGGCCCGGAAAGGGGAGAAGAGGCTCTTCTGAATGTTGACTATCCGTAGGGTCCAGGTTTTCACTCACTAATCGGAGTGAAACTAACCCCAGGACCTGTAAAGCGCTCGGAATTGAAACACGTCTCTGGGATATGAGCAAGTTTTCCAGGGAATGAAACGATCATCAGCCCCAAACGGGCCGCAACTGCTTCCCTCAACTACTCGGCTCCTCTGGTTATTAAAACATCGAAAGTTGAAAGTTTCGAAGACCTTCGGAGAGGGTTGTTTGCCCCGAGCGTGCTGAATAATTTGAACTTCCGAAGAGAAGAAACTGGGGAAACGCTTGAGCGGTTGATGGGATTTCCAAGTTCTCCCAAGTCACTGGCTGATTGGTCAGCTTGAGTTGTATCTTCCAAATGAATCCGCCCGGTTTACCGTTGTCGACCCCAACTTCTTATCAACTCCAAACAGAGAATTGAATTTCAAAATTTTCGCGGATTTGAGATATTACCGTTCAACAGAATAAATCAATAATTAAAATCGCTATTTCACTAATTTGTTTCCTGGTATATACGCATTCTAACCCAGGAAAACGAATGTTTATACCAACTCAACTTACTGTTGAGGGTAAGATCATTTCGAGGCCAAAAGTCGGCCCAGCACGGAATGTCCAATCATTTCCATTGTTCCTTAGATAGTTATAAAAGTGGTTTATACGGCGATTGATGTTATCTTTGAGCAATCGAGGAGATAAAACTCTGTAAAATGGCAACCTTTTTTTAAGACCCCCAGTTATTGATTATACGTCACTGCGATCATTAATGCAACCATCACGCATTTTCGAAATGATTCAAATCTAATACGGCAATTTCATACGTAGCTTCACTTTAAAGGAAAATGTTCCAACTCGTTGAAAAGTTTATAGTGTCGACTTTCACGTTAATTTAGATCCACCCATCGGTTGGGCTAGCCTTTTCTTTCATTTTTGCGGAATGGCTCCGATGGCGGCTGCAGGGATCATCATCGAGGGAAGGCTAAGCTTATTCAGATTCTCATTACCAAGACTTTGATTACTCCGCGAGTTTTCCCTACAAATCTTCTCCCATCCCACTAACGCCCGGACGTTGTAATTCCAAAGCCTTCGGCTAATGAGGGCCCCCCTAAATATTAACTTCCATTCGAAGTTTAGGATGAAGGGGGATGAGTAAATTGTGGCATCTTCGAGGGAAGTCTTGATTGAGTGATGAGCGCGCTCTTCTGGTCCATCCTTGAAAGTCTCCGTGTCCATTACCTTGATTGCATGATTTTCCCAAGTAATCACTCTCCTGAGAAATGGACTTCCCCAACCCTTTCGTTCCATTTAGACGACAGTGTCTTGAGAAATCCCAGCAACTTATTTTCCCTTACGAGTTTATTCCTAGGGCGGAAGGGAAGAACTCAGTAAAATAAAGTCTGAAAGAGCAGTTTCTTACCAACATCTACAGAAAGTTGCAAGGCAGCAAAAAAGTCTGGCCGCATTTGGCCGAAGTCAAACAGGGATGTCAGAGGATTATGAACAGGAGTTCAAAAAATAATCTAGAAAAGACACAATATTGTTGTGAAAATATTGTTTATACAATTTAATTAGCAAGGGTTTGCGAAGGGAAAACCTGTATGTAAACTCCTCGACAACGAGCTATCAACGACTGCTAAAACTAAAACGCTCATGGTGAGGGAGAGAACGTCGTGGAAAGGGTTTTGCTCTGGTTGTAGAATTCATTACTCATTCTTGCAAACACGGAAAACTTTCCCGACCTATCCCCATCACTAGACACCACTCTAACACTTAGGGAGGTTAGTTCACTAACTAGAGCTCGCATGAACTTCCCATAGGAAAGGTAGGAGATGAACGAGTATGGAGGGAGAGATGGAATGAACTTGGGGGAGGTTGATCATTATTCAAATTGTGGCTACTAATAGGCAGTGCACTGGGTGCCTGAATCAATTCAGTAAAATTGAAAACGTTGTTACGGCCAAATTTTGTAGTAGTGCGGCGACGCTGCAAGCCGTAGATCTAATTTTTAATTTAAGCTTTCTTTCGGGATTGGAGAAAGCCACTGAACGTGCTCACAATTACCGAAGTATATCTCATTCAACAGGCATCAGCGCGAACCCACGTTACGTAGCTCTGGCTCAACGCCAGGACCTTTACTTCGAGAACAACACGCTCTACCGATTCTCGGATTTCGCTCTCCTGTTCAACACGTCGGGTCTTCGACCGAAATTGGAGAAAATCATCATCGACAGGCCTTGTTCCTGCCATGAGTTTCAATTCTGGACGACAAAACTCGTCAAATACTCCTCGCTACCACCTCCTATCAAACTCGAACGGGAAATATGGTGTAGCAAAGGTGAGTTGCACGAATGAAAAACAAGTATTGATTAGTGAATTTTCAACGTTCATACTATTAAGGGCTGACGGTGAATTATATACCTATTTACAATATTTTCTTTAATTCAATTGAAATTTCCCACAGCTCCAGGATCCAATGCCGTGATTGAAGATTACGAAAGGAAAAATTGCACCACAGGAACGGCAAAAACTACATTGATAGTATTCATAATCGTACTGACGCTCATCGCACTTCTCGTCGTCTGCTCTTTGGGAGTTTACTTCTACAGAAGACATTCGAAGAAATACATGAACGTACCCACAAACGACGGCGTCAATAACCGGTTGTCTGTCCTATCTACAAACAGCAACCACATCATAGTCATTCCAGAAGGAAGAGTCTACAGAGAGACCGAGCTTCACATCGTCGAGGAACACCTCACGCCAATACCACCGACGAACGTGTCACAACATGTATAGATATTGAGTATAGGTGGGCAGCGTGTGTACTACGAATACCCGTGTTTCTACTGCGCAGGCGCAACGCCACCATTCTCTCCCCCGCCACCCTACCGTGAGACGATGGAAGATTACGAGTGCGCCAGCGTTCAAATTGTGACAAACGGTTGTGCAGACACTCCTCACCTATATTCAGGCTACATGTGAATTTGAACAGTATAATACGAAAATCGAGTAAATTCCTGTGAGATCTAGTCTTTTACAAGGTCGTTTTCAAAGAGGTTTTGGATAGTACGGACTAAGTTAAGTCAAAACCTAGTCATTCTTAATGAAAAGTGGTGATTAAAGAACAATGTTCGAAGTCGACAGATTTAAACAGCCATTAAGCTGTTTTAATGTGCCCAAAATTTACAACATAAAATTAGCAGGGTGAAATGTGGACGATAAAATATAAATGTTTCGTTGACGGCGTACCTAGTGACTGGTACAAACCGGGCATAAACCAGTAAGACCCCACGTTCCCAGCTAAAACTCAAACTCAAGTCTTGTATTTGTACTTTTGTTTGCACTTCTCTCTATATAAGGTGAAATTCAAGACAAAAACTAGTCACTAACTTATCAATATTATATTTCTACCGACCTTGAATAAAGGCCAAAATATAATCCGAACGGTTCGTGCTATATATTAGTCAATATGCTTTAAGAGGAGCTCAAGTTCTTCATGAACGAACAAGACATAAAGCGCTGCCAGACATTTGTGTTGTTTCGTAAGACCTTCAATAGCAGTTCCCAATAAGCGTCTTATCTGTTCACGGTTCAAGACTCCAGTCGCAGAGTTGAATTTAAGTACTCTCGTCATATTTTATTAACGGACGCTTACGTATGATGCGACAAGATTGGTCGTTCTTAGAGGAATGCCAAAAAAACTTCAGAAGATGGTAAGCCTTGAAACACTACCGCACATTAAATAAAGCAGTCATTAGTTCTTCTCTCGTTGATTCCCCGAACATGTGTCGAATACTCATGAGCCTCTACTTACACCCATATTTCAAGAGTCGCAATAATGATGGCTACTTGTTTCTGAAACCAGTATCGGAAAATAAATAAGCAAGTTATTATTGGAAAAAAGACCTCGTGCAGTGGTACTTGCAACGCCGAACAGACTAGTACAGGTCACAATAGAGAACTCTGTGGATCCAATTTTTCTAAGCAATTTAGTTTCTCTCAACACAATCGTAATGTGCTAAATCATTTGTATCGGTAGGTGAAATTGTTTGGTTGGCATTACAGAAGCTGGCAAGATTCAGAGTAGAGCATTCAATTCATAATTTAACTGGAGGAATCGTAGTCTCAAAGCCCCAAAGGAATAGAATGGGCAGGAAAACAGAAAATAAAAACGGACTTGCACTAGTGCAGATGAAAAATACTAAGTTTCAACGAGGACATTAGATATGCAGAAGTAATAAGAGTGAAAACGCATCTTCAGTATTGAATATTGAATCAACTTAAACCCGTTCTTGAAGAACGACGGACGATTATGTATAAATTCCGTTTGTACGTCTTGTAAATAGAAACATTTTTTGACAGAATTGGTTGTTCGCAATGAATTGCTCTAACGTAACTAAATGTTACATGTACGCTCGAAAGGGACCACGCTGATAGGAAAGTGTAAGTCTACGCCAAAGTAGCTATATTTACGTAGAAATAACATTCCAAATAAAATTGATGTTTAATTACTCCCCAAAATGTAATAGTTTCCCAAGCAGAGAGGAGTACCTGGAACTCTAGAGTAACGGTACAGAAAGGATCCAAACAATAAAAAAAGATACAAGTTCCAAAAACTTGCCATGATGTACGATTTGTTAGCGCAGTTTTAAAATTAAGTAAGAATATTTTCAATGTCCTATTTCTGTTGGTAGTATGTAAGCGTATACCTTCCAGTTTCCAAAGATTATAAACGTGAATTTTAAGCCCTGTTAATAAAAATTTGTTGACGTTGAGACTTTTGTTTCCAAGTATTTCTGTAGTGTTTATGCGTCGAAAATTTTAAAAATAACAAGTTTGTAAGTGCTAGAATAGATTTAACTAATTTTCGAGCACCATAACAAAAGTATATAAAGCACCCTCGGTCGCACATTTCCACGACCGTTTGAACTAAAATACAGAACGAGGAGAACGTGGAATAATAGAATAGAATAATACATAGAAAAAGCATTGAATTATTCCGGAATGATTTATTATTCTAGTGGATCTCGCTCGAGTGGAAAATTCAATTTCATCTCGCCAAGGTGGCAATTAATAATGAATCAAAGGTAGACCTAGGATGTGAAACAGGTCTAAAATAAAATTCAGCGTCTAAAATTGAATGAAAAATAGTAAAGGAAGGTCTCCAGCTCCATTAGGTTCAGCTAGCTACAACTAGGGCCCAAATTAAATCAATATAAAAGCCGAAATTTTCATTTTTCGCATTTAGATCACATTCGGTTCGAAGGGCGGAAGAAAATTATAGATTTTGAATCTATATACTTACAAGCGGTATGAAGTAAAAGAGGGTTATCTTTCCGATCATTACATGAGTCTATTTATTATTCCAAACAATACTAATGGGCAACCAGACGCCTGCTGGAGTTGATTAGAACTCCTGGGAGCCGAGTGACAGCAATACGGTGATGATTGATAAGTAAGATCAATACGAAAAGACTTACGAGACGGAAAGGAGAAACGCTTCCAAGAGAACCAACTGGCGAATACCATGTAAATTCAGAGGATAGATACGGCAGCAGCGAAATGGATCAAACTTGTAGGAGGTTGTTGTAAGAAAGGTGGAAAGCGGACATATTACTACTATACTCGATACAAGTCTGGACTTCGCACGTGTTGTCTTTGCTCGGTTGAAAAGACGAAAGACACCCTAGACGCCATGGAAAATGAACAAGGGTACCCACTTACTTGTAACCGATCTGCCCTATCGCGTTGCGTCAACATGGATTAGCACCCTATATGTCGAATTTCGAACGGCAATAAAGGTCACTACAGAGTTCCTTCCTCAAGTAAGTGCAGGTGTTAGTGTATCAACGAAAATAGCATTATTTACGACAGTCTCATAAGACATTGGAATAGAATCCGAGATTTTTAGACAGTTTTGGGTCAAGTATGTCGACAAGGCATATTCCCCATCAAGCCCGATTGGACCCAATTTTTGAAGTGGGTTCGGGTCAAAATAAGTTTTTTGAAAGAGGGATTTTATAAATTTTCGACGAGTGGGTGCGGAGTACCCCATACGCCTAGGTACCAGAAATCTAGGAAACCCTCTTTTGAAATATTTACGTACATAGATACACATTTTGACCCATAACGTCTTCCAGTGGGCACCAATCGTTCTGAGACTCGTCCCATTGAATTCAGAGTCCTAAATTTAGTCGAAAATAATACCTCACACGCCTACATCGCCAAAAATCTCGAATACCCATTTTCCGAAACACACATTTTGACGCTGAAAAGTTCGACCAACTAGAGCCGGAAACGGATACCTGTCAATATTTCAGATTTTTAGAAAAATGTCTATTACCATATAATGAGCGTGGACGGCGTACGGACATTTGCTTCTTTTGATCTAAACACCGTGAAATGCTCAGAAAAACATTTTTGGGCCGAACTCAAGGAATAACCAACTAAAATGAGAGAAAATGAATAATTGAGAAGAAGCTCAGGTTTAGTGATTCGCCATGGAGTCCTTTTTACCATAGGTCGTACATACCTTTTAGGTGTCACTTTCAGGTTCCCCTCCTCCTTTTGCTAATAAATTTCCGTGAGTAGCCCTCCGAACAGTAAAAAAGGGTTTGAAATCCCAAGTTCCTTGGTGCAGGAAAGGAGTTTTTGCTATTTACGCGCCTATTTAATTTTGAGCTAACATAAATACTCGCAGGTAAAATCCGAATTCCGAAAAGCTGAGTCTCAAAACGAAGTACTTCTTACAGGACACGTTACATTCTTGACTGAATAGACGTTTTACTTCTTGTTAAACGAAAAAATGAAAAATATTATAAGCATACATATATTCCTCACCTCAGAAACACTCTACCCATAGCGCACTTGTGCCCGTGGTGGATTCCCGATCTAGGTAGGCCGAATATAGTGAAAGGAAGTTCGAAAATTTTGATTCCAGTCACGAATATACGTTATATGGTTGGTAGGTTTTAGTTGACTCCTTTGCGAATGTTTTGCGAAAAAACAACACACACACAAACGACTAGTAGACTAGAGTTTAATGGTTTCCGATAGTTTTTCGTGGTTGCTGATAAAGTCACCACGTATCGTGCTATAAAAAATAAGTTACTATAGCGTAATATACAGCGAAATTACATTTTTGGGAGAAGCTGGCGGGGCTTGGTGTGTCAGCCGGTTCTTGCGCCTGGTACGCTCTCTGTATGAGAATGCTTCATTTTCCATCTGAGTCGGTAATGAAACCTTCAAACCTTACCCAATAATATGCTGTAAGGGGTACTCCGAGGCGACACTTTATCTCCCCTCCTCTTTGCTTTATTCCTGTATGACTTTGATCCTTTCTTAAAGGAGTAGGAGGATTAGAGTGATCAGCATTTATAAGACATCCGAGCCTCTGTCCCTTTTTTTATGCTGGCGATCTTGCTTTGGTGGCTGACGCATACACAGGCTTGAAGCGTATGCACCTTGGTCTCAAGGAATATTGCACTCTGAATGCGCTGGTGGTTAATGCCTCAAAATCGAGGGTACTGATTTTTCAGAGGGGTGGCCTCAAAAAGTGTTACGAGTTCTTTTGTAGCAACGATTGTCAGAAGTGGTCAAGTTTTATACTTTTCTGGCAGTCCAATTTTCTATCTGAGGGTTGTTTCATAGACATGCTGAGGCAGCCGTTCAGAAGGGCATAGTGGCGTTTTAAAACGCTACGTATACGTATGGCGTATACAGACTGTCCTTTGATTGATTTTAGAACTTGTGCCTACCTGCAATCTGTGTGCAACATATTACCTACCAATAAGTCGTATATATTCTATGAAGAGCCCTCTATTTTATTTCAATTTGTAATTTGATTGTGTCTGTTTTATTGGACCTATGCCAACCTTGTAATGGCCGTAAGGCTCTCTACAATAAAATCCATTCATTCATTTTCAGTAGCGAACTAGAAGACTATATTTTATTACAAATTATAGCCATACGTTCGGATACTCCTTCATCACGAATATGGAATACAGATCTAAACCTTGTCCCAAATCGAATCAAAGAGCGTAATCGACCCCTCGTCATTTTTTGCGTCAAATCAAAAGAGATCAAATAGACCGTTCAAATTTCCGCGTTGAAGGCCAAAGCCTTCAGTGCTCAGTGTTGCTCCGTCCGCCCACCCGCGATCAATACAAATTGAAACGAGACCAAGATAGGTCCGCTCATTCAACCACTGACGTCAGAAGACTTCAATGACGTCATTTTAATAAGAAGAGCGAGCGGGCCGACACTCCATTGATTTTGAATGGTTCACAAATTAATTCCCAGCCCCCAATCCTTCCGCGCTAAGTTTTCTTCAACGCAAAACGTGTATTACGATAACCTCTAATTATGACGGTTGAATATTCAACGTTATTCAATGGCGATTCACTTGGTATGAGGTTTTTCTCCCTTTCACTCCATTTGATTGAAATTACGGATGGAAATCACTTTGAAAATGTGTAGCACATAGCAAATGTGTTATCTGAACCACTTTCCCGTTTTTCCGCGATTAGAAATCGGTTTATTATGGTGAAGATAGCCTTTCCAACGATTTAACTTCACAATATTATAATTTAAAGATTCCTACCTGTATGGAAGGACGCCGTCAAGTGCCTGGTTGATCGTCAACGGGCTGGCGAGCGCGAAACCTTTCCCGAGTAGCGACGAGTGTTTTGAGTAGACTTGCTGAGCGAGTTCTTCCGCAACTTCAATTTCTTCCTCCATTTCGTCAGCTAATTTGGTCGAATAGAAAGATACTTTAATGAGCGAAAACATGGTGGGGGGGGACGAAAATCAGACTCAAATCGGACATAGCAATCACTGAATGCAACGGATCCTACATAGGATCAAAGTTGAGTCAACGATTGTCACAGAACTGTTCGGTAGGATGTATGTTGACTTTTCAGCTATAGTTTAACACAGCATTTTGTAGAGAAAATGGCTCCTGGTAGAGAGCCCAACTGAGAAAACGTACTAAAACAACCAACCGTACTCTACCTGACGACGGGGGAAGCACGAGTTCTTTCTTGATAAGAGCAGCAGAACACATGCCTCCCAGAAACGCGAGTTCAGTTTCAAGAAGTTTTAAACCGTCCACGCCTTCCGAATTCCAATCGTAACCGGTTACGAGGCATTTAAAGCCGTAGAAATTCGATTTTTCGTCTTTCACGTAATCCGAAGCTGTTTCGAGTGAAAATACTACTTCATTTCCTGTAGAGAAGAAAGCATAGTATATAAAACATAGTATATAGTCGTAATTTTAGTGCTCAGCGCATTTAAAATGAATTCATAAAATTACCCGGGAGGATGACCGCTGCTTGAGGCCACTGAGCAGGGTTATTGCTGAATCTGTGTAGTACAGGCCAATACGGAGAATCTTTGTCAATGACTTCTTCAGTCGCTGGGTCCGTCGCCATGTTCATACGACGATAACCGGGAATGTAGAGCTGTAAGGAGTCTTCGGCTTGTGCTGTGCCACACTCCGGAGTGAACTCCAAAGCCATCCATTGAACGGACTCAGGAAATACCACTCTGAACGAAAGAAAGATAGTTTAAAAGAAAACGTCTTGATAACCCTGAAGTCATGCCATCCTAAAAAGGTCTCACCTATGATTTGACACAGTAGCGGGCTGATAGGGATGGTTGCTCTCGACCCAAGATTTGTGAATTGACGTCGTATTGGTTGGAGCATCGTTCGGGTTTTCTGGGCAGACTGATTGAAGTATTTCTTGTTGTTCCAAATTAAGAGCGGACACATGAGGCAAGAGCTCTTGCAGGAGACCCAACACTTGTACTGCGCTCTGAAGCAATTCCATATGATCCAAATGTTATGCTTACATACAGCTAAATTTTCAACGTGACGTTTTGAACAGCCAAGCTCCCACAATGCTTATAGAATGAGAAGAAAAATGAACGTGTTTGCAGTTCGCACAAAGACATCTTTGGGGTTTTGGTTGCGCGTAACTCATCTTCGTGGTCAGATATTAAGAAAGAGGGGCAAAAAAACGAGGGTGTATAATTTTCGAATACCTAGTGTTAAAATGGAAACAATAAAAACCCAGTTATTTTGAAAAATCAATAATGTGTAGTTGTTTTCTAAATATTCGTCCACACTACAAACCGTATTCTCACATCACTACTCACTAACAGTTTGTAACTGAACGGGGCTTACCCTTGGGTCGGAAATAGCCAGAGGACTTATATTCGCCACAACCAATGGCAAAAGGATTCTAGCCATGTGACAAGTGCTCAATGTGTCGCAGGCCTCAATGATGTCCACATCCCTGCCCATGGCGAGGACCTCGGAGCACCGACTCACAACAGCGGAAGTGACGTTCAAAGTAATCCTACGCGCTTGGGCTTCGATAGCGCCTTTATTTTGAGCATGCGTCTCGGAATCCTGAGGATTACTAAAGTCGACAGTGCAAGGAAAATGGTTAGTATAATGACTGATGAAAGACACAAAAAATTCGTTGATGCTTTATTATTCTTAGTTAACTGTCAAAAAAAAAAAAAAGGAAATCATGTCCCCACTGAGTCCAGATAGTATTTATTCAATCGATCTAGATCGATCGATCTTTGAAATTTATTTGTAAACAATTTCCCACCACAGGCTTCCAGAGAGCTCGAAACCCCACTTTCACATTACTCATCAATAACTTGACCCGACCGCCGTTTGCGGCGATCAGGGTGGAAACAAGTTGAACTAAAAGAAACCTCAGATAGAAGTGATTCAAGTTTTTTCGCACTTTAGAGAAGAGTTTTACGGCTAAATAGGCAAAAGAACACTTTGTATTTGGAATCTGATCACTTTGAAACGTGAAAGATAACAGTTTGGGAATAATAACCATTATTTCATAACATAATAACTTATCGGCGAATTTGTACACACCTGTAATATAGAATGTAAGGTATTTGTCCTCGAGTTTGAGTGGTCCCGTTGAAACTCAAAGAGCAAGTGGAAAATGTGAAGACGATGCCATCAGGGCCCTTCACCGTACTAAGGCCACCGTCGCCATTGCTCGTACGACCACCGTGGTTCCTTAATCGGATGGCGTACTTCACGTTTTCCTGCATCAAAGAGGCGAAAATTGGCAACGAGGTGAAAAAACTGCGATAGAGGCTTATTTCGGGAGGTGACGCGGATAGGAAGAAACAAACCTTGATGAAAATCGGAAAATCAAATTTGATTTCGGCAATATCATCAGCCAGGCAGTCTTCTGGCCCGAAAGACCCCCTGGTCACTTGAAGGCTGTTCCATCTTTGAGTGTGCGTTGGGTCGTAACTGGTGCTGCTCTGTAAAATTATGACAGATTTTTCTTTTCTTTTCCAGGAGAATAATTTTCAAAAACATTGTCAAGAGGAGTGAAAGATCCACTAACGCTGGCATCGTCGAGGATTTCAAGTTCGTAATCGTAACTCCCAACTCCGCCGTAAACACCGACTCCTGCGATGACAACGCCGGGACGATCAACAGAAATGCATATGGCGTCCGGAGATCCATTTCCTAAAAAATATGTACAATAATATAATGAATTGCTTAGCTGACAATGACAAATTAGAAAAAAACTGCTCTAAAATTACTTTTATTACATCCCTCGAGGCTAACAGGCGAACGCTGAGTGCTGTAGTTCATGTGGGCACCATCTCAACGGATTCAACGTCCAAAAATGCTTAAAAATTGTTCCCAAAAGCCTACTGGGGAACATACTCGTATGTTCAAAGATAATGATGATTTTCAGAGAATAAACATTTAGTGACGGACCGTAGAATTTATTATCAAGCATATTAATTATATTCACAATTATTTTGATAGTCGTACTTGTTTATATTGATATTAATCAGATATTTATTGCACATGAATTATCGACTAGTCAAATATGTGATATATAGGGTGTCGCACGAGTTGTTTTCCCCTCCTAAAATCGTCCAAACGGGAGTAAACAACAAATTTGCTTAAGCAGTTGCGCGGGGTGCGCAAATATGATATTTGAGATCCTTAAAAAACAAGAAGATAAAAAAAAAATTTTTTTTTGTTGACTTTTATTTGGACGATTTTAGGAGAGGAGGGGATAACTAGTGGGACACCATGTATTATTAATACATTGTATTATTGTGTATTATTAATATAGATATATTAATAATTGAACTAGATTACATTGCTCAGAAATTAATAGCTACTATCCTATTTTAGGAAAATATGGTAATAAAAACCAGGGAAATTAATGGTTTTATTGATTTCATTTCAATTTGCAAGTGCATACCTGTATTCCAAGTTCTGCTTTGATTAGTTCTTGTGAATCTGGACGGAGTAGCCTGTAAGATGCGACCGCAAGCGCCATCCATATCATCCTGAAAACGAATCGGATTACATTATGCAATACGATGAGGTTCATAGATATTTATCCTACAACAATTGAATAATTAAATAGCTAAAAGCACTACTTACTGTAGTTCCGCTGGCGAAAATCGCGAGTTCTGCCACAATTCGGGATAAAATGTGGCAAGCGTTGAATGATAATTTTTGAGAATATGACAATGGAGCATCGTACAATAGTTCTTTGACAGGTATGGTCACAATGTCAAGAAGCCTGTCAAGTACTTCTCTCAAAGCCCAGCCGTTGCCTGAACCGCCTCCTTCCACCTGCAAACCAAAACGTGGTGAATGGATGCTGGCATGAGGAGAGGGCCTGTACAGGGCATACATCCTTCAACTAGGGAGGAGAACTCAAAAATCATTACCTGGCTCCTGTAGCTCATCTGTTCCACCAAAATTGGGTAGTGATGAGTGTCAATACAGGGCATCATGGGCAGTCCAGAGTTGTCAGACGGTGACAATTGTTTCTTCAAGGAATCCGGTGCGTCCATGTTGGGACTCAGTATAGGAAATGTAGAGCGCAGTCGAATTGACGGGCACCGTAGCGAGGCCAACATCGACGTCAGTAGTTGGTCAATACCTTTGTTGTTTTTCTACAAAGCAAAATCAAATCAGACGAGTTCTAAATCTAGACATTTTTCCAGTATACATTGTACCATCATTCCCACGTCGGTCCCCCCAGAATGGGGATAGCCATGCTAAAAAGTGAAAAAAAAATTTAAGTCCAGACAAATATAGATTCGTTAGGCCGCATCGAGAGAAAATAAAGAGACAATTTTAAATAAAACTGTAAAATGTACACTTCAGTACTGAACAGAACGCTTTTAAATTTAAAAAACGGCGATCAATTTAGAATGCTTTGGTCATCTATTTCTACGGCATTTTTTATACGGTTTGTCAGCACCTCACAGACGTTAGATGTTGAAAAAGTTGAAAAAATTTCCAACTTGTCGAGCAAGTTGGCACAAATGTCTCATCTTCAACGTCTTTAAAAGCTTGAAGGCTTTTCCTTCTAATATTTTCTTTAATTACATTCTAGTACATATATTCATTTTTATGGTACTCAAGTTTAATTAACTTATTTATTTTTTCTTTTTAGGCGACCGTAACCTCAGGAAATCAGGAAATTTAGAAGATTACTCACCTTGTTGATACAAGCCAGCAGGTCACAAAGTGCCGTCCATTTCAAGTATGCAGTTGGATAGAAAGCGTGAAAACAGGCGACAAACGTTTCATGACACTCATTCATGATTTGTTCCACCAATCTTTTGTTGGATCCGACAGCTAAAACGACAGAGTAATCTCGTTATGTTTTGCTCGTATGAAACTACTTAGCACTCGTAGTAAAAGTTCAGCTAAACAAATTTACGCACCAATAATACCGGCTGGACGTGGATCACAACGTGTAGACGTGTCGGACAAGATCTGCTTCAAAAGGGCCCTGATGTCGCCAATACATTCAGCAAGAAGGACTGACTCGGGGAGTGGTTTCTTCCCAATGACTGAAACGACATAGAAAAGCATAACTTTAGAACCTTGTTGGGGTGCTTACGTGGTTGGAAAAGAAAATTCACGAGAATTCCCAAAATTTTGCGAAAAAAGAAAAAAACAATGTGACGAGTGATCAATTCTTAATTCTTTCGACAGGAGGGGGGATGTGTGACTGCTGTTGCCTGCCACACATCTAGAGAGTGAAATCTACAATTGAGACATCCCCTCCTCCTGGCTAATGCCTCCCGTTCTGCGAAGAGAGATCACAAGGTAGCCCGTTTGTTTTTCAGTCTCAATCACTCTTCCCTTCCATATCCCCCATAATTTTCTACAACAAAACAACTCTCGCATTGTCACAAACTCTACTCACTTTGATTAGGGTATATTTCGTTGGTGTACATCCGAAGCAGTCGAAGACACGCTTTGGTGATGTACACAAGCCTTTCTTGTTCCAGCAAAGCGACTCGGTAACTAATATTAGAATGGCCGCTGTAGATGGTGTTGACCATTTCAAGAAGACCACTTTTAAACGTATTCCAACTCCACTGCAGAAGAGCCAATAGAGACTGCAATCCTTCCTAAAAACATGAGCCAAGCCATTTAGAAAACTGAGATTAGCCTAACAGTCCTCTTGGTATTGGAAAACGTGGTACATACTCTGGTCACCGAACGAGAAAACTCCCTTGACAGGATACAAGCGGGTTCAGACGAGTCAGCTTGTCTGTTAGGAGCTTGATTCTCAGGCGTGACCACTCTGTAGAGAAGTTGCGGTATTTGACCGGCGTTCACATCCGTTCCGTTGTTGGATTTTTTCGACGATTTGAAATAAAATACGACTCTGAAAACAAATAACTGATCAACAGACTGAAATCATAATGATACACAATTAAGAGGCAGCTACTTTCAGCTACTTTCCAATATCGCGAGACTCCCTTCAGAGCATGTAATTATGAATTTTTCGTTTTATTTACTTTCTTACATTTTAGATACTTCCTTTTCATTTCTAATTATTTACAATCAATTTCATTTTTTATCTACCCGTATACACAACACTTGTTTATTTCAAAAAATTGAAGAGGATAAACCTACGAAATGCAGAAACTGAACTTACTGGTCTTCTGTTGTGACCATGCCTTGTCCACTTGACCCACAATCACTGGAGGGTCCACTGACTCTTGCCCAAGCAACGTACCAACGATTCGCCTGACAAGAAAGAGCATCTTACGTAAGCGGGAGCGAGTAGGTGAGAAAAATCATGAGAATGGCATGATAAGAATACACCCACCTGGAGAGGAATGGGCTCCTCGAAGAGCATGGGGTATTTCTGTCGCGGACCACATTCGTAAGGTATTTCCTCAGTTTCCGCGAGAAGTTCGCCGTCGTTTTCTTGTTCGCCTCCGTCTGGACCAATGTCGAATAACTGGAAGAATATGAAATCATAATTAAGATAGACAAAAAGTAAAAAAGAAGAAAGAAGTGAAAAAGGATAAATCCTAAACTGGAATCACAAGGCTAGGTAAAACGACTTTTAGTAAAACGTGTTGAGAAATGGAAAAACGCTGCAAATTGTTTCACAGGGATTGGTTATTCCTTGGACCAGGAGCATGGGGAAACAGAGAGTGTGGAGTATCCCGGACTCATTCCAATCGATTCATCATCCAACATTTACCGGAAAATGATACACAACACGCATAGGTCTTGAATTTTGACTCCCAAAATTTAATTTTCGTTCGGTTTCGAGGACTAACTACAGCAAGAAACGGGTCTCTGACCCCCGCTTAAGGCTTAATTTGTAATCTCAAACGGCAAGTTGCTAAATACGCTACTTGTACTACTACCGCTACTTCGATTCCCCAGCGTCGTCGAGGTTGCTCGAGTCGTCGTCCCACACCCATCACCTCCTCCTCCTGTTGCCTGCTCTTCCGGCCAGATCACCACTGTTTTTTGCCAAAACCAGTATACCCACGACTGCTCAAAAGATTCATGACCACCCACCTTTATTTTACCAGTGTACTCTCCTCGCCCTCCGAATAAGCCGAAGCCTCCAAGAAGGATGTCAGTGTCAGCCATGAAACGAATGGCTTCAATCGAATGCCCAGAATAACCCCATCCACCACCGTTGCCTGAAAATTACAAAAATCAGAAGACAGTTATAACTTTTTTTAGTGATTGAACCAACAGCACCTCTCTACCGAATTTATGAACTCACTCTCAAATCTGCCGACGGTCGAGAAGTCTTCTTTGCTGTACACTTTACTCTGACTCTGCCTCGAGCGTTTCTCTTCAGAGTTCGGACTCAAAACGTGCTCAGTGGACGTCAACGTGTCAAGAGCGGCCAACAAGTGAAGAGCTGCTTGAGATCTCGTCACTGAACACCCAGTGATAGTCGGTAACGCCAACTGACCGTAGAGAATGGACCAGGAACGGAATTTCGTTTCAGAGGCGATTGGGTTGTAACAATTGAGAGAACCACGAGAGTAGCTGCAATCGAAGGGTTTGAAGACAAATACAAATCACCGAAAAATGTATCATGTGTTTCTATGAAAGGATGACATTTATAGAAATCACAAAGCATCTTATGTTGAGTTTATTTTCAACTGAGAGAATAAATTGGGTAAAAAAATTGATTCATTAATTTTCTTTTGATTATGAGCTCTGCTTTTGAGCAACTTTTCAGAGAAACATCTCCCTGCTTCAACGCTTGGTTTGGTGAAACAATAGTAAGTATGAATTACCTCCAAAGGACGTTGTACAGAGGATCCAGGCAAACAAGATATTTTGAGAAATCCACTTGATTTTCGTCACTGAAACTACAACAGTTCCCGTCCCGCTTATTGATGACCAGACAGTTGAAACTCTTGTCCTGTTCGCACTTCTTTGGAACGAGCACTAAGAAGACAGACAAAACATCAATCACTGTATGATACTTTTTTTTAACAAGGTACCTAATGAAGGAGCACACTAACAATTTCGACTTACGGATGCAGCTTCTGTTGGCCATTATGGTGGATTGACTGAGCGATACGGAGTTGATGAGACTCTCTCCTACTTTGAGGTAAGTTTGCTCAGCAGAGGCTCCAACCCAAATAGCTCGACGGCCCTGTCGAGGACCAACCCAACTGACGAGGCCAGAAATCGAGTGCCAAGGCGTTCTCCCGCTTTCTTGACGTTTGCTGGTGCCCTCTCCGGAATTGTTGCCGCCTCCACCGCGGCCCAACTGTCCTTTCTAAAATATAAAAAAGGTGCTTATTCGGCTACAATGAGTTATTGCACAGAATGTAGACCTAGTTGACTCTAAAAAGAAGAATTGCATACACGTGGATTGCATGATGGTCGGCCACAATCGGTTTGGGATCCATCTTCAAAGTGGTTTTAGCGTCAGAAATTTGTATGGGTAACTTTCAGCTGATGAACTTTCAGTCAACAGATCAGCTGAACTACCCAGATCTCATATCTACCTGGGATGTCCGAATTATTTTAAATAGGTACCTATAAACTCACGCAATCATGGTGCAATATTTAAATGAGAACAAATGACCAATCTGGCGCCCGCATAGATCGATTTTTTTTTTAAACACGTTACGTTTGGTAAAAGGTCGTTACGCAAATGAGATTTTGTTCATTCATATTTTTAGACGAAGCGCAAGCTTTAGAGTAAGTTTGACATGAAGGCATGAGCATAAACTGGAAGTGCTGCTTCTCTAGTACGTAGAGCTGCTAGAGTCGTACTACTAAGTACTTAGAAAATGTTTCTCGTGTATTAAGATCTTTACCTGGTGACTTCCAAAGGTGTAAACATTTCCATTGGAAGTGAGAATGACAGTGTGGTTGCTTCCAGCAGCGACGTGAGTGGCGATACAAGGAAGCTTCACTTGTACAGGCCCACCACGAATCATGACGTCACCTACTCCTAACTGCCCGTAACTGTTGCTCCCAAAAGTGAAGACGTCGCCACTTTGAGTAAGAACCACTATAAAAACGATGATTTGTTAGATACAATTTATTTCCAATGATGAGGACGTCTGAAAGAATGTTCTACCTGTATGGTGCAAACCGCAAGCAACTTGGACGATAGGGCTGTCTGTAGGCAATTGAACCCTGGCTGGAGGGAGGGAGGTCACACGGCTGGCATCTCTTTCAACTTCTTGAGGTTCTTTTCCCAACAAACACATGACTGCGTCAACTGTAAAACAGCCCAGGAGATTTAATTGTCTAAGCCTCGGGACGGATCAACTTTTGCAAAAGCGACAACCGCTTACCAGAATTATTCAACGTGGATGGCTTCTGAGCAGACCACAACTTGCTCGGCTGTTGCGAGAGCCCTGATCGATGAACAACAGCAGCGCCTTTCATTTTGAGCATTGAATGCTTTCCTACGAGGCGAGCTCCGCGTTGCCGCTGTTTTCGTTCCTCCAGCTTGCACTGAAGATGATCTTGAAAACGTCCACCTTGTCGCCCTGGAAACGAAAATTAACTGAAGCAACAGCCGAAGATCCTCAAACTCGATCATTTCACTACATTTCTCAAGTAAGTACCTCCAAAAATCAGGTCCAGCCTCATCATGCCAGCAATGTCACTGGCACCGCTTGGTCCCAGAATAGCCATGTCGGAATTATCCACATTTTCCCGAGCGCAAATACGGCAGCAGCCACACTGAGCACACCCGGAATCCCCCTCACCACAACCACATTCCCTGAAGAAAATACCATTATTCAATACCTACTTGCAGCACTGAGTACGAATAAAAGACAAATTGCACGCCGACTTACTGCCCCGGAAGCCTATCTGGCCTCATGCTGCTCAAACAAGAAATGCTGTAGCCTGTACATTCTCTGCAGACTGTACACACCATGCAGAAATCGTGCTTCCACTTGTGTTGACCTGGAGCGCACATGCCTCCATCGTCTGATGCCCACTCGCCGTCCTCTTCTTCGCCGCCTTCTTCTTCCACGGCGGTTTCCATGGCAACGGTCGCTGGAGTAGAAAGTAGGCCACAGGAAACTGTTATTTTAAAAACCTCATAAAAGTCCCT
The DNA here is from genome assembly GCA_019603395.1 of Cyrtorhinus lividipennis. NCBI lineage: Eukaryota > Metazoa > Arthropoda > Insecta > Hemiptera > Miridae > Cyrtorhinus > Cyrtorhinus lividipennis. The sequence goes on along the minus strand of CM034002.1, from coordinate 4,391,614 downwards.
CAGAAGAGATAAGTGACATTTGCTGTTATGAAACGTAATGAGGCAACGTCATTCTTCTCATCCAGTTACTCGTTGAGTTCGGTAGGTACGTTCTACCACAGGGTATTTTGTGATATTCATGCTCCAATTTTCTGGGTTTTTATAAGTCTGAGACCAAATCCATCATATGAAAATCCGCCAATTTTTGAAGGAAAAATTTTAAATTTGATTGATTTTGTTAAAACAACATTTGTAACATATTTCTATTAAAATATCGACAGGAATTAATGTTGGAAGTGTTTTTAAATTGTTCAGTAAAACAGTGAGCTTCACCGAACTATGCAGCTGTTGACTTGGAGCCTTAACAACCCTGTATTATTCTATTTATTCTAATTCTAAAAGTAAAAAATTGAACCTGCGGTTTTCAATGCAACTTGCAATCGAGTTGCAGATATGAGCAAGCATCCTTACGTTGTTATTCGCTCTGGATATATCATCTTGAAGGAGCGGGTTTTTAACAATAACCACGAATTCCTTTCAAAGTTTTATAAATTTAACCCAAAAATACCATTACCAAGGTGATTTTGGGCCAAGAGCAAAGTAGGTTACGTTAAAGCAATAGGCATAGGGGGTTAAGGCAATAGGTGAATGAAATACCCAAAATACTTCAAAAAATGAACGGTTTTAATACTTTATTGTCATGAAAGATGAACAATTCACATTCTTTCAACCCTTAAACTGGATATAAACACAAGACATCAGAAAAAGTATGTGGGTGTTGAGTCATAGGTCGTAGGTAGGTATCTACCTGCTAAAATTAAAACGGAAAGGAAACTGTCGGTAGAACTAACATAAAAGTCAAAATAAATGCGATCTCCGAAATTGAAGTTATTTCTATCTCTTAAAAATGTGTTATAAGCAAGTTTAGGATGTTACTTTATTGATGTTGTACTTTGTTGATGTAAACATAGTGTGGCCCATTTGATGAATGGATATTCACCATTTTCAAAAAAAAAAATGCTATCCTGGGCAACAAATTCTTATTTTTTTCATCTTTTAGCGCAGCAGTTCTTACAATCTATCACAACTACAAAGCGGATGGCTGAAGGCATTCTTCGGATTTAGGAAGATCTTCGAACGGAGCCACAGGAGGGATCGGTAGAATGCCACTCGCATTAGGGTCAATCATTCCGCTGTCATTTTCTGTAGGGTCACCAAGAGGAATGAAGGAGTCCACGAATCTTTTGATTTCCGCTTTGACTTTTTCCGCGTTGGAAATTATGCCGTCGATGGTGGAAATCAGTCGTTGATGGACTGCAGTTCGATTTTCGAGCGAAGAAACGTTCTTTTCTCCCGAACCATCAGGCCTGACGGGATTGTAAATGTCGGAAAGAAATTTCTGAAAATGTGCTCGTTCGGCGTCTTCGTTCCAAAGTTGAGTCGTCGGCGGATGAACGGACATTTTCAGGCAGGCAACGGAACGTTCCAAGTCGGTCACTTTGGTTGTCAGTGTGGCGAGGTTGTCCAGGTATTCCTTGGCTCCGTGATTCGATTCAAACAACTTTTCGCACTTCCCGCATTTAGTAAACACATTGCTAACTCGCTCGCCCACAGACACCTTGCAATTGACTGGTTTCGGGTCGAATGAAACGGAACTTCGTGTTTGTTGTCTGGAAGATCCCTTCAAAGACGTCCCCGGGGCGCAAAATTGAAAATACTGACTCACCCCAAGTATCTCCAAATATTTGCTCACGTACACGAATTGATAATGGGTGTTCAGTTTAGCTTTGGATATGTCCCGGGCCTTGAAAGTCATGCACCTCGTGCGGCACGAGTTCTGGTAGTGACGCCCGATGCCCCAATGATAGGTGAGGCAGGACTCAAACGCAGTCCAACCAGCTTGGTAAATCCCCACCCAATCGCGAGTTGACGCATTGACTGTCGAATCGATCGTGAAAACCACTTGCAGATCCCCGCCGAGGGTGTAAGTGATTTTAATATCCTCGAACGTAACGAAATCAAAAATGGTCCGCTCCAAAACCACGTTTTCATACATTGCGCCTTCTAAATAACGTGAACTACACTCCAGTTTCACTCAATTCCGCAGGTTATGAGAAACGAACTGGGGATGTAAATACCGCATAACAGACTACAATAGCAAAGATCAGAAAGATATAAGTAGTTTGAACTGAAGAGTTGAGGAAAAAGTTCGTGAAATCGTCAACAAAATGGGGCCGAAAGTTGATGGAAGAAGTGCGTCCAAACATCAAAATCCAAACGAACAGGCGGAAAATAACAAACGCAAGCAGAAGTTATGAAGCTGTTTCTTCTTTATAACATACAATGGAACTGTGGTAGACACAAAACTTTTGATGATGGTGGCCAACTCAAGAAACCTAGGATCCAACCGACAACTGACAACCTTCCTCCTCGATGAAATGTCAACAAAAACATTGATGTTGTACTTTTGAAATTCACCGTTATTTTAATACCGCAACAAAACCGACATGCAAGGGTTTAAGTCAGCCAAATTTTGAAGAGATTGAGGGAATACCGTCATCACTCGAATTAATGTTCAGGCAACATTGGGGCTGTTTCAATTCCATACAAGTGAGGAATGATAATTGAAGAAAGATTATAACAAAAATACGCAGGAACATTTCTTATTGAAATTGGGCTGTGTCGCGAGTATTTGTCGAAAGCTAGGATGTTCTCACTAAAACCCGTGCTTGCCTCCTTGAATACCGACGATCTTGAAGAAGAGATCAGTAAACCGCACAGATCATCGAGGAAACAAGCAAGCGCTAAGCGTCAAGGGTAATGATGACTTCTTGTCACCGTACCCCCGTCATAAAGAAATTATTTACAAAATAATACATATTTTTATAAATATGGTGCGTGTCTTGAAGAAACAACCCACCCAAACCTACGCAACGCAGGATCTTGACGATCGAAGAAAGTTAACTAGATAACTTTATGTTCTTGTAGTTCTATAATAAAAATGGAAGTAAAATCAGGTTCACAACGTTCGTGACATAATGAGAGTAGCTTATTCCCCCACACTGCTTCAATGGTGCCCTGACATTCTGAGGCTTCCATAGATACTGAGAGAATAGCAATGTTTCAAATTACGACTCAAAAACCTGCTACTTCACTGACCTTCTTTCACTTGAGCGGAAAAATCTCGTCCACACTGTCCTTTATTATTGATGCCGAACGTGTACAGGAAACCTTTATTGGTAACTGCGACGGCATGAGCTTTGCCAAGAGCCACTTGGGTGACGACAACGTTCCTCAACTCAGTCACAAAACCTGAAATGGAGAAAAGAGTGAAGGGAGTAATTTCTTTTAGTCGTCACACTACAAGAGGCCGAATGAGGAAACAGTCAACACGAGCTCACCAGTGTTGGGTTCACAATGGTTGGTGTCCTTTCCAAACATAAGGAGCTCTCCATCTTTAGAGACCAGAGCAGTGGTGCCATTATTGCAAGCAGCTCCAACAATAACGTAACCATCAACCTTCATCATCTTCTTTGGCTTCACGGCTTTGGGTTGCCTGCGAACTTTGCCTGAAAATTGAACATGCAGGTGGATTATCCCAGAGATGAAACTGTTTGGTTGAGGCCGAGAAATGTCACTCACTGTGATCTCCATCTTCGCCCCGCCGAGCAGTGCCGGTGAAGTAGACAGAGCCATCTTCGGCGACCAAAACTGCGTGAAGACCATCGTGCCCAGCTGCGACATGGGTGATTTTCGGCGACTTGGGTACAGCCAGTTCCGACCATTTTCCAAATCCACCTTTCCCCCCTTGCTTCATACCCAGACTACTGGGTTTTCCAGAGAAATAAACCTACGTACGGAAAACCAAAAAGTAATCGTTAAAACATTTGAATCGCGGACTAGAATGCTATTCAATTTTTCAATATAGGCACCTTTCCCGCTGTGGTTCGTATTAGGGAAAATTCTTTCCCAGATACAATCGAGGCAGTTTCTTCTTCAACTCCACTGTTGAGAGAGTGAAGAGAAGTGTCTTCATCAAAAACAGCATAGCCAAACGCAACAAGACATTTCCTGGCTAGTTTAAGGGGAAGTTCACTGATGAAAGACGGTGGAGAGGTCGCAGGGTTTATCGTTCTCACGACAAAACCATCCTGTGGAGATGGGGAAATAGAATTATATTGTTGGAACAATCCAGCAATGCAGGAACACTGGTATTCAATTTACAAGCTTACATCTTTGGTAGGAGCAACAATCCCCAAATTTTCTCCGTCAGAGAACATTACACCAGACGCTTCAATTTTACCAACTTCCTTGGCTTCAAGTGTGTCTCGATTAATAACCATTAGCTCTCCACGGTCAGTTCCTGTACGCCCTAGTCTAAAGTATAGCTTATCCTGAAATCACAAACAAACAATACTCAAGAAATCATGTCAGCTGCTCGTAGTACGAATAAAAAGTGCTTCCACTGAATTAATGATTTATTTTCAATTACTCATTAACTTGCCTGAGCATATCCCAGCCATCCGGTCTTGTTAACGAAAAAATCCGGTTTACTCGTATAAATGAATCCTTCGATCGTCTCTCCGTAACCTGAACCCATCTTGAATAGACCGTTATTTGTGTGGATGTACAAATATCTTCCATCGCTTGCGATAGCTTTGTCACTGCCTTTACCTTCAGCGTACATCTCTAGAAAAGATGAAAAAGCGTGTCAACGTATTAGAAATGTCAGTTAGCGTTCGTTGTGCAAAATCTGCAGAGGAAAACACGTTACCATGATTATTCAGTAATCTTTGAGATTTGAGCAACGACGATTTTGGTACTCCATGAGTTATCCAATCTGGAGCAACTGTTTTGTTTAGCGCCACGCCTAAGACGCTTTTCTGAAGAGCTCCAAGAATCGAAGGCATCTGGAAAAATTAATGGAATGTTCTTTCGGATGAGAAATAAGGTTTTGGTGTGGACCAACGATCATGAGACGATTGCTTACCTGAATTAGCTGTTGCGCTAACACTAGAGGGCACATCAGAAGGGCCGCCAAGGCACTGAGCATTTTGCCAGTATCACCTCGAGCAATGACGAGAGCTATGAGACAGGAGCACGCAACCGAAGTCAGATTGTCCGTGTTGGTAGCAGGCTCTTGAGCCAAGGTGGCAAGTTCCAGAAGAAGTTCTAGTAATGGTTCTATGGAACAAAAAACAAAATCGTAAGTCGAAAACAATTCTACAACAGTTGACTGTGATCTAAAACCATTCCAGGGACCCACCGACAACTTCGGAGGGTTCTAATTTCAAAGCCTCGGGCTGATGTCCCTGAACCACGTTGAGGAGGGCGTTGAGCGCTTTGGTGCATAGAGCTGGATGAGTGAGGCGAGATTCTCTAATGAGCTCAAAGACGCTCCTAAGTCCCACTCCGACAATCTGAAAATAAGCGAAAAAATTAAATATTTCAAACTCTAGACAACTAACATGGCATCGCGGCATGAACGCAGACAACAATTTCACCTACATCATTTTAATAATCAAATTGTACTATATTTTGTCACCTTGGGGATTTTTGGTGGCTGAGGGATCGGTTGTGAATTTTCGTCTTCGCTGTCTGAGTTGGAAGCCGATTGTGGAGGAGCGCATGATGAAGACATGAGATACAGCTCGTTTGCCTCTTTCATCCATCTTTCTAGAACGGCAAGACGAACAGTCGAGAAAACAGCGAAACTCGACGCATTGCCAGCCACTTCTATTTGCTGCGGGACTTCCCCAGCAAGTTCGACCTGCAAAAGCACCACCAAAAGGGTATTATACGCACCTAGAAGGTATAATAATGGCACAAGTAGCAGGTTTGATGTCCAAGGATGGTATCATTGTAGTAGAACATTGGTAAGAGGTGCATGCTGCCAATATCATTCGCCACTTTTCTTCTGACACTCATTAGCTATTTGATGGTTGAATAATTGAATGCGCACCTTGGGTTTGCGGGATTCCTTCCCTTTTGACGCTTTCCCCTTTTTATGTTTTTTCCACTCCACCTTTTTCCTGAAACAAGCAATCAATCAATACCCTGACTGGGAGCAATGTCATAGGGAAATCCCCAGTAGACGCCCCGTTTCAGATTAGTTTGTGATAAGAAAAATTATAGAAACGTCAAAATACGTTAAAAAAAATCGGATGAGTCTCCAGCAGATGGAAAAAAGCCTACATCGACAAAATCGTTATCGATTAGACTCTTTCGGCGTTTTGCTTTACTGGATGTCGTCACTCACTTTGTGTCCGATTGAAGACGAAATAAATCGTAGAAGTTTATGGCGAATTCTTCCGGTTCCGGAAACATCGCGAAAAAGCGCCTCACGGGCGACCGTGATAGACTTCAGATTTGAATTTACTCGAATATACGGCACACGAACGTTATCAAGATAGTTGACAAACGCGATACTGAACCTCGCGTTACTGGTGGGCAAACAGCGCGGAGCGTCTGGTAGTAGCAGGGAACTGAACCGAAAATACCCGAACATTACCGACGCCCCATATGCTCGTAGACGTAGCTTCTCTGTAGGAATCACAGCAAGTCGTTAATCTTGAATTCGCGGCCCATAAAACCTTAATTTCGCCTCCATGTGTAAGCTCTCTAAATAATTTATCAATATAATACTCTTTAAAGAACATAATATTTGAACCATCCAGGCAAAAAATTATTGTTTCAATTTTGCAGCAATTTTTTAAGAAATAATTTCTTCCCTTCAGACGCGCCGACTAGTTATTATTGCTGGTAGTATTAACATTGTTATTCCCTGTGACCACAGCTTTGCAAGTCTCGTACTCAAATAATACGAAGTAAATTAAAAGGCAACTAGTATGAAGTCATTCTATACCTTGAGTAAAGTTCGAGTAAACGTAATATTTTCATTGACTCACACCAACTCCGACTCGTACAAAAATAAAAGTTTTTTTTTTTTTTTTTACACACGAGTCAATTTGCTGTGTCACACTGGATACAACAGTTTTCTCTGGAATGACTTCGAACATGCTCGGAAGTTCCCGGTTCAACTACCATGCTCCTGCCAATGCCGAACGCTCTCCAAACAGGAGAGTGATGATGGTTTGCGTCACGCTAAAAATAGCGGCTCCTCGGAGCTGCTTCTCATGCCTCGGAAAGGAACGGCTACACTATTACTTTGCTGAGTACCACTTATGTACACTATTGCACTTACCGTGCCAAAGAAAAAGTAGTTGATTGTTTGATTAGTTATTAGACTGTTAATTGAGTAGGTGACTCTTAATTGAGTGACTCCACATTCATGTAGTAGGTATATAGGGCATTCGGATGGAATATCTCTTCTCGGTGAATGAGTAAATTGATTTTGCTGTGATTGCTGTAGCTCAAAATGTAGAAATAAAAATGAATTAATGTAGATAGGTAAATTGAAACCTATTACACTATTATTACATTATTAGATTCCTGCCTAAAGAATTTTGAAACAAAGCCATCAAAGAAGACAATTCTAATAACTGACCTTAATAAATACATACTTTCATATGATGTTTATGGCTAGAGGCAAATGCCCTTTTCCGTATGTCTACGAATTTGATTAGTTTTCCCTATCTACGTTTATTTGTATTATAGCATAATATTAAGCAGTCCTATTACTTTTTGGTTTTTGAGTTTCAATTTTTGCACTGAAATTTTTTTTTCATGAGGCCTTTGTGATTTATTCTAATTTTATGTCCTTCGATCTTTTTCTTCTATGAGTTGTGATGTTTCACAGAGTGAAGTAACTATGTTGCTTGTGTGTAATTGGACTGGTCAGAAACACGATAAGTAATCTTCCTTGCATATGCAAACATTATTTTCTGCTTACTTTTACCCATCTTGGTGGGGTCAAAGATATAGCGTAACACCTGGGGTTGGACAAAACGGCAAAAATATTGCAGAGTTATTATAATATTTGTATTTTATAAGGACCTTGCTGGCTTTCAAAATATTTTCCGGAAGGCCCTGCTCACATTGACCTGGACGGAAAAGTGGCGCCGTAAATGATTTTACTGAGATTGTCTTTTATTTACTGAAACACCTCAGAATGGGGCTCTTCAATAATAATAATCAACTTCAAATTGCGAGTAAAGTGTGTTCATCGTATTTACAGTTCGGTGAATCGGTACTCCTTAGCGATTGGTTCTGGTTAGACTAAATCTCCCCGTGGAGGTAGAAACACGATAAGATATAAGTAAGTAGGATTAACGTAAACACCTGCTAGGCAATACTCAGTCCACTCAAAAGCCGTCCGCTGGTCATGAGGAAATGCGTGAATTGGCTGTTTTTGGCTGGAGCGGGCCTCCTCCTCGTGGTTGTCATACTAATTTTTCATTACGTCATTCTTCCTTACATCATCCACAAGCAGGTTGCTGGGGTAAGTTCTAACAATAAAACTTCGTCTTGAGAAACCGGAAAAGATGTAGTTTTAACTTACATTACTCAAATAATACAGCGATAGACAACAATAACATTGGAATTGATTTTTTATTCATTCGTGAAGTTATCATTATTTCTGGGTCAGAACCCAAAATTGTATATGTTCATTACGTTTTTTTTACGTATAAATTAAAAATTAGAATTACTAATTTTTAAATTTTCAATTTAAATTACTAAAAAATTGTCCGTGCACCATCACTGCAAATATGCCTACAGGGCCCTTATCGTACATTCTCCTTCATTTTAAAGAAAATTATGATTGTTAATATTACTTTTTTTTTAAGACACTCGCGCTGAATAATGGAACAGATGCGTACGACAGGTTCGTCAAGCTCCCAGTTCCTCTTTACTTCAGCGTGTACTTCTTCAATTTAGTCAACCCTGAAGGAGTTTTTGAGGGGCAAAAACCAATTGTCCAAGAAGTGGGACCATGGGTGTACAAGTGGGTGACTTTACCATAAAACATTCTTTTTCAATCGTTATTTGTTGGTCCAAATGATCCCCTATGCTCAGCTTTAGTGGAACGTAACTTATTGCTTACCATCCGTGACACATAAATAACGTTTTTCAAACTACACTTTGAATCTGCAGACAACTTTGTAATAAAAATATAGTTTAAGTTTGCAGGGAGACCAGGGAGAAATTCAACGTCGAGTTCGACGACGAGAAAGATACGGCGAAATATCAGCAAAGAACGAATTTCGAATTCGACCCTGAACGTTCCCATCCTCGTACCGAAAATGATTTAGTACACCCTGGAAATATCATACCTCAGGTGAGCCAAAACTGAAAAAAATCCAACAGTATGGTAAATAACCTGTGCAACAATAATAACTAAGTGTCTTCATGGAACAATGATTGTGAAATATCGTTATATTCCTAAGAATGATATACATGAATGGAGGTAAGCAGGTGTTTCACAGCACGTGCCGTCTCAATTACATTGGTAGCTGTATTGGGAAGTGAAAAACGTGGTGACATAAATCTATTATTAACCTATATTAATTGAAAGAGCTTCCCAGTCTTTATCTAATCAACAAGGTTGCCTGCATTCACTCTGTTTATTGAGTTCTGAAGAACGGGTCGTTTTTTGGTTGGTTACTTCTTGAAAATTAACCTGTATAATCATACCTAAGGTCAAGGGGTCAACCCTTCCAATTTCGAAATAAGTAGATAGATACCCATTTTGACCCATAACCTCTTCCGGTGGGCGCCAATCGTTCCGGGACCCGTCTCATTGGATTCAGCGTCCAACATTTTAGTCGAAAATATTTTCGAGGACCAACTAGAGCCGGAAACAAGTGCCTGAACGAAATTTCAGATTTTTAGAAAATTTTCCACTACCAAAATCGGCGTGGACAGTGGACGGACATTTGCTTATTTTGATCTGGGCACCTTGAAACGCCGACAATTTTTTTGGGCCGAATCGAAGAGATTGACTTTTTGTATGAAAACATCAGTTGATTATTCATGGAATAACCAACCAAAACTTAAATGTCCGTCCGCTGTAAACCGTCCGCCGTCCCCACCGTATTTGGTATTAGGAAAATGTTCTAAAAATCTTAAATTTGGATTTAAGACCCGTTTCTGGGACTAGTTGCTCCTTGAAACTTATCAGCCCGATCAGCCCAACCTTAGAGAGACATCATTTCCCGCTAAATATTGGACGCTGAATGCATTAAGATGGGTCCTTCTATACTATGCACTACTGATAGTTAATTCGTTATTATACCAATTTTATTGTTTGATTTATTTTGAGTTCGTGAAGTTGACCTGTCAACTATTTGCGTTTCAGGTGATTATGCGTATTGGAGAGCGGATATCTGGACTCGATTTTCTAACTGAACTGGTTGAATTCGGGTTACCAGAAGTAAGTCAGGCCATATGTGTGTTATATTTACCTCAATATCCATTTACTTAAAATGATAGGTACCTACAGTAGTTTAGAAAAAACATTTTTTTTTTTTTTTAAGACCATTTTGTCAATATAAATGTTACTACCTACTTGTGTTCTTCTCTAGGTCATGGGCAAAGACTACAGCCTCATACTGAACAGAACGGTTGGAGACATTCTTTTCAACGGAATTGACATGCACTGCTCCGCCAATGCATCATTGGGAGCGCAGGCGGTTTGCTCGATGGTTCGACATTTCCCAGGGATTAATTCTCTCAAACAGAAACCAAATGGCGACCTCAGCGCCGGCATACTGAGTTTTGTAAGTAGAGAAAATGATGTAGGGCGAGTTGATCATAAATACCGTAAATAACGTAGGACGATCAATTTTCTGGTGATCAGAATTAAGTGAAACGAATCTGACTTTATGGATAAGAACTTGATCTTCACCTGTGTGTTATACTAGCGAAATGGATCATCGAGCGACGTCTTTGAGATTTATCGGGGGAACAAGGATTTTTCAAAGATTGGAATAATCACGTCTTTGAACGGTAAAACCTCCGTCACCAATTGGTTTGGTGAAGAATGCAACCAAGTCGCCGGCAGCTACGACGAGTCGATTTTGCAGCCCTTTCTTTCCGAAGGGTCTTCTTTCAAAGTTTATGGCAGTGATATTTGCACGTAAGTGGCTCAGATTGTTCAATGGTAGAGGAAAAAAGCGAATGAGGCAATTGTGGCATTTTTAATGAAGAAACACCGTGGCATTTGTCTTTTTTTTTTATTGTTTCAGTACCACGCCGTTAGCCAGCGTCGGAGAAACGACGGCGTTAGACGTCGACTGTCTCAGGTTTGCACCCGGTGACAATTTTTTGGGTTCGGTGACGGATCATCCAGAAAATTACTGTTATTGTCCTGGCTCAATACATGACGTTACATCCCCGCAAGCCTGCATGAAAAAGGGCGTCTTGGAGTTTAGCACGTGTCAAGGTTAGTGATCGAGTTTTAATTCCTATTCGAAATAATCTGTTTGTTCCCACAGACATTTGGGTCATTCTGCCGGATTGTCTCTTGCTAACTTGTCCAGATCTATCGTAGATTATGAGAGATACCTTTCTTCCTTACATTATATTCGAGCGCGACATCCGGGTGTGGATCTACGAGTAGTAATCATTTAAGGAAGAGAAACCCCACACTGATGGTAGGTAGTTCTCCTTACCTGCGTTGCCTTCAATGGCACAATACCACCAACCAAACGACGACAATCAAATAAAGGGACTTGTTATCAAATGTTAGTTAATTATTTATTCGAGTACTTTTCCATTAAAGGCTAAATGAATCACATTTAAATCAGCTACTTACGTTTTAATTTTTTACATTAATTAAAAAATAAATGCTTCAATTTTGATTAATAACATTTCTAACTAGTGGAGTTAAATGATACAAATTCATCGGAAGCTACGCAGTTTTTTACCTTCAACTTTCAGTCGAACGCTTTACTGCTCAAATTGCGAGGTATAACTCCTTCTTTGAAACACCATTCGGGTATAAGAGGCCATTGTTTCTGGCAATAGACCTGATATACTACCCAAGCTTTGTACCCATCGCCTTCGAATTTCTGGTGAGCTTCGTAGATGTGTTTGGCACACTTGACATCGTCCGTGATGTCGTCATCGAGAAAAAAGGAACACCCCGTGTTACACTCGTTGGGTGCGAAGAATTGGGGGTTTCGCATCTGGAACCAATAATTGAAAATATATAGTAATGATTTTAATGAATTTACGTTTATTATTCTAACTGAAAAGTACAGATCACATTTCTCCGATTTTCCCGAAATTTGGACATTTTGCGTTTCAAAATGCTAGATTCCAAAACTAAAATGTCCGTCCACCGGCCACGCCGTTTTTAGCAGTAAGGGGTTTTTACAACAATCTTCAATTTTGGCTGAAAACCTAGTTTTATTTGGTCCTTGAAAGTTTTCAGCTCATCCTCAAAAGCAGAGACAGGATATCTGCTTTAGAGATATCTGATAAATTTTGGACACTGAATCAGTTCGGTTTTGGACCTATTGCCACAAATCAAGGCAGGATTTATGGGTTATTTTAAAAGTTATTTTTAAAAAAAGTTTAAAAGTTATTTAAGAGTATTTACAATGCGAACACTTTTTCCAAACGAGTGTGTACCCTGGGGACCTCAAAAATGCTATGAAAATAATAATAATAATAATGTAGACTTACTGTATGAACTAGAAGAATAAAAAACCTACCTTATCATCTTCCATCAAGTCGTTCGGGTTGCACCAATAAAGTCGGCTGATTTGGAAGATACCAAAATCCTCTCTGTTGACATTTATTGCAGAAGTGTTGTATTTCGATTCGTAATACGCGATGCACAACCACATCGCGAGCTGTTCGAGGGGTACGGCGTGCTCATAGTATAAAGCATTGGCCAATTCGCATAATCCGAATACTTTTCCGGAAGTAAACAGTATATTGGTTGATAGGACTGTAATTGAAAGGATTGGCAGTAACATCACAAGATCGAATGGTGCGGACAGTTTTTAACATCTCCCTCTGACCGTCAAGCAGCATCTGAAGTCAAGGGAACTTCGTGCTTTATAAGATCTTTTCAAGGCTTCTGGGGTCATAACCTCGCCTCAGGCTGCAGTATTTATTGAACCTATCTGATCTGTCCGAGCGGAAGTTTTCGATAACCCACTCTGTTTTAATATTTTAATTGCTTCTCTTAAAAAAAATTCTACAAGGCCTCAATAAGAGCTTTGGGTTTTTGAATAGGTAAAATGTACTTATGCGCGTGGTAATGTTGAACAGAGACGAGGTAAGTGTAGATGAGACTAATTTATTTCGGTTATTACTCATTTATCTTGGAGTACTACATAGTATCAAGACAATGGCGACAATTAGAAAAGTGACCACGCTGAGCGCCCACATTGCGATGTGGTTGATGGCTCGGTCAAATGTGACGCGGAACACGAACAAACAATCTTGTTTGTAAGCATTCCACCAAGTGCACTCTTCATCCTCCTCAGTTGCAGGACAGCAAGATTCCATCAGAGGCAACTTCCCGGATTGACTTGGCAAAAAAGTCGAGTATGATATCGTTCGTAAGCCGCAGCAAAGCCGTTCAATTTGCAGCTGATTAACGTCGTGAGTCGAACCATTTTTGGCGCTTCGGTACATCTTAATGAAACTCGGCTCCAAGTGACGATTCGCCATAGGAGCCAAGATCATGACGAGGACGGACCCCATGACGAGGGCTATGCTGAGCACGCCAAGAGAGATTGGGTAGAATTTCCTTGTGCACCGGTCGCTGTCTATTTGCTGACAGGTGGCCATCATCATTGTAATAAGTGCTGCAGTAGTTATGAGGATACCGAAGACGATGACGCAGGAACAATAAACAGCAAAGAGAATTTCCAAGTCTTCTTTCTTATCTCGTCTCAATGGAGCCACGCTACAAAAGACAATGCTGCTCAAAATTGTCAAAACTGCCCCGCAACTTGTGACTGCTATGTTGATGATCACTATTATACTCATGACTTTCGGAATTCATCATGCACACAAATTACTCAAAAACGACCACTCCCCATGTTTTTATACACTCATACCCAACAGTTTCGAGATACGTTCTAAAACTTGAGTTCAATGAAATCTTGCAACTCAAAATTTAGAATACAGTCTTGTTGACGGCCAAGCAAACAATTGTCAATATTGGGTGACTAAGTAAAATCACAGCCATTTTATGGCTTTTAACTTTAGTGGGGCGCTGTATTGAGTAATTACAAGCTATAATGGATGATTTTATGGCATTAGTACATGCGTTTAAGGATTACCTAGAGGGGCCAGTGAGGGAAAATCAGATACGTCCTCAAAATGCCGTTTCCTTGAACTAAAATTAAGTAAATTTGGCTAGTGGGGGGGGGGGGGGGGGGGGGGCTATCGTGTTGCAATTAGGTACTTGATGGTTCTGAATCAAATTATCCAGGCCTTATCTCAGCTATCTCATCGAGAAGGATATCATGCAGAAACTTCGCTTTGCTGCATGATGCAGTTAGGTTCTATTATGCAAACGTGGAACTACAAAAACCGATAAAACTGGTCTCTTACACCAATAGACTATTTTGACCGTGACATTTAAATAGGTGATGTTCCAAAATCAACGTTTTATAGTTCCGTTTCGCAGATGATTGCGCAAACCTATGTCTGGAAGGTCAAAAACAAGGCATAACACGATAGTTGGCGATTTGTAGTAGTAACTGGTTAACATGGGAGAATCAGCATCTAATTGATTTTGACTTTGCTTACACTAAGGCCGAAATAAGCTCTTGGCGACTATTTCCATACCACCTGTGAACCGGTCTGTCTACTTTTGTCTTGGCCATTTTTTATTCATTTTCAATTTAATGCAAATTAGAAACAACTTGGATAAGTATAAGATGTCCCCTGCGCGAAACTTTTTCGATTTTCGGAAAGGCCATTTCAACTCCTCCAATTTTGGTTGGTTATTCCTTGAATAATCAACCTATGTTTTCATGATAATGGTCAACCTCTCCGATTTGGCTCAAAATTTTTTTCTGGACGTTTCATGATGTCCTGATCAAAAAAGGTCAATGTCCGTCCGCCGTCCGCCGTACGCCGTACGCCGTACGCCGTACGCCGTCCGCCGTCCATTGTCCACGCCGTTTTTGGTAGTAAAAAATGTTCTAAAAATCTGAAATTTGGGTCAGGGGTCTGTTCCCAGCCGAGATGGGTCCTCGAAACTTTTCAGCCCGATCGGACCAAATTTGGAGGGGGTAGGGGTTTTTTGAAAAATGGATTTTCGAGATTTTGGGTGATTTAGGCGAGTGGGGTGTCATTTTCCACTAAATTTTGGACGCTGAATCCAATAAAATGGGTCCCAGAACAATTGGCACCCACTGGAAGAAGTAATGGGTCAAATTGGGTATTTATTACCCATGTGGGTGACTTCAGCCGAATAGACAAACAAAACACATCGTCATATCCTGTTGTTTATAACCAGCTGTTAAACTTAGCAACCAATTTTGAGCAGTTGCCTACAATTCTTTTTACTGTCCGAGCTTTTTATTCGTACCATTCAATTCAATTTAATACAATTATTATAGCCATCTAAATTACCTACGTTTTCTCAATATTATATTAGTAAATTAGTGTCGTAGTGCCCCATAGATACACCCATCTTGAATATGTGTTTTCGGGATTTCTGCTACCTAGGCGAGTTGGGTGTCATTTTCCACTAAATTTTGAACGCTGAATCCAATAAAATGGGTCCCAGAACAATTGGCACCCACTGGAAGAAGTAATGGGTCAAATTGGGTATTTATTACCCAATTTGATTATGTGTTTTCGGGATTTCTGCTACCTAGGCGTGTGGGGTATCATATTCCACTAAATTTTGGACCCTGAATCGATTGGAATGGGTCTGAGACCCGCCACACCCACTGTTTCCCCCATTCGAGGAATAACCAACCCGTGAGTAAGAATTTGCAGATTTTTTTAGTAGAATTTTATTATAGCTAGAGGGATTTCAGTTGGACAAGAAATTGAATGAGAGATTCTTCAGTATGTGTAAATCGTAAGTGTGGCCGTCCGCATCTGATGTGCATTTATTCAGAATCCAAAATCAATACTCCTTCCCAAAAATATCAAGAATTTATGCGTAAAAGACTTGATTTTGTCGAATAAACTCCCTTCGTATGAGTAGTCTGTCAGTAAAATTGTTGACATACAGAACCGTGGATTGAATTTGGTATTGGGCAAGTATTTTTCTCTTGATTTTTTTTTTTTTGAATGAGCTTGATCGTTTTTAGATAATCCTAATCTTATCATTCAAGATATCCCACTAAGCCACATCGTTCAGCTATTGTTACCTGTGTAGGTAGTTCGATTAATTGCGATCAGTGTGATATGCGGTGGATATTCCGCCAAAAGCCGTTGAACTCGATCCGTTTGTTCCAATAAGAAAACAAAAACACTGTCCTCGCCTCGCTTATAAAACCAAGTGGGGATGATTCTTTGTGCCACTCGACCTAAGAACATGCGACTCGTAGCTTTGGTCGGCCTCTTCTTCCTTTCTTGTGCTTATGGACGGATGTACGAGCCCTGTGACCTGGCTAAAGAGCTTTTGAGGCTGGGTGCGCCTACGGATCAAATTTCCACTTGGGTTTGCATCGCAGAGCACGAATCTTCCTACAATACCTCAGCAGTAGGTCCAGCCAATTGGGATGGATCTAGGGATCACGGTATTTTCCAGGTAAGTGATTGTACGCTCATATCATTCCATTTGTCCTGATATTTTATATAACACCGAGAAATCATTCTTCTCCTGTTAGCGTCAATAGGATAATTAAATCTAATTTATTTGTACGATAGACACTACATCTATCGTCCTCATAACTGATTAACGATGTTTATAAGGACCATCCATTACTCGACCGACTTCCTCAACGCGTTTGTACTATTTCAACTCAATGTTTTTCCTCAGATCAACGACAGATACTGGTGCTCTCCGCCTGGCTCGGCCTGTGGCGTCGACTGTCATTCTCTAGAAAACGACGACATTTCCGACGACTGGAAATGCGCTAAGAGAATATTCAAAGCGACTCGTCTCCAAGAGGGCAATGGGTTCAAAGCGTGGGCCGTGTATGGACCGCATTGCTCTGGCGATACTTCATCCTACTTGGCTAATTGTCAATTGACGAATGATCAGCCTTCGAAACACCTTTTCCATCACGTCCAACCATTTAATGGCATACATATTTTCGTACCAACTCCTTGGTACAAAATCATTGGATCGAGCATTTTTGGGAGTAATCAAATCTGGTGGGGTTAGCAATGATGTACTTCATTTTCTTGTTCTATAAAAAGTAAGAATCCGTTCTCTGTAAATGCTTAATAAATGTTCTTGTTCGAAAACAAATGAATGAATAAATTTTTCGTTAACTACAAGTACCAAGTAACTTTTTTCCATCCCTCTTCCTTTATAACTATTGTCATGTCTACAAGATCGAATTGAAATTCTTATTACGATAGGAACGAAATTGAGAAATAATAATAATAATGCAATTTCTTTAAAATGATAATTTGGATTGTAAGTATGCTCTTTTAACTGGGATGAAAATTTAGTCATGAACAAAAAGAATTTTCATGACATAACAACATGTGAATCACGCAAAATGGAACTGTGCTAGGGTTTATTTTTTTCAAAAATTATTGAAGTTTGTGTTCTTTGCGCCGCAGGAGTTCCAATCGTGCTGTCCTTTCCACATTTCTACAGAGCTGATACCTTGTACCAGAATGCTGTCGGAGGTCTCAACCCGAACGCGGAATCGCATGAAACTTATATAGATATAGAACCCGTAAGTTTATAACATAAGCCACCTATTCAAATGGTGTGCTCTGCATTCCCGCCAAAATGCGTACTCGAAGAGAAAAAAATAATTGAAGGAGAAATAATCGCAAAAACTTAATTTCAGACGACTGGAGTTCCCGTAAAAGCGGCAAAAAGGATTCAAGTAAATGTACAATTTAAAGGCTCGCCAGCTCTCAAAATTACTGGGAAGGCTCGAGACGTACTTTTACCTTTCATGTGGATAGACGAAGTAAGTCCAACATTGGTTCATGACCGACATAAGTCGCGCCCAAACACGTAGCGCAAAAACCATCGCAGCGCCAAATATGTAAAAATTTACAAACAAAAATTCATAAAATAAAGTTAGAATATGAATTCTACAATGGGTACAAACATAAACGAAGAAAAAAAATCACGTTACCACTATAAATTTCTTTGAACTGATATTCATTCGTGAATAATTTTTTAAAACATGTAAGTGGGATGCGTCAATTTTCTTTTTACATGAAATGAAGTCATACTAACGTGAAATGTGCATGTTAATTGTGTGAAAAGTTTCAAAACAATTACATTTTGAGGAGTTACTTGAAATAAATATTTTGGAAAATGTTTAAAAAATGATATTTTTGAGGGAAATGACAATAAAAATGTGAATTTTGAGCGAAATAACCAAACGTGTCGACAATATATACAAAAAATGGAAGTTATTAGAAACTAGTCAAAAGTATATTTGAAGGAAATCACTAAATACGTGAATTTTGAGAATAATTGCCTCCCATTTCTGAATGATACTTGAGTAAAACTGCAAATACGTACTTAGTGAAAACTTATCGTTACTACCACTTTTACAATAATCGTGAAATTGTACAATATATCGATAGGTCGCCCACAAAACGTTGTCCGTTATAGTTATTGCACATATTTTTCAGAGCGTACAGCTTGAAGGAGAGCAACTCGCCTTAATCAAAGACCAATTAATTAAAATGTTGAGAATTGCCAACATCATCAAATGGGTGGTAATAGCTGCTGGACTGTTGATGCTACTCGTTGGCGGCTTGATGGCCTACGTAAGCGTCAGGGCCGAACACCGTCATCCAGACTAAAATAAACCTCGAGAATGATTTGAAGCAGAAGTTTGTTGACATCCTACAGTTTACCCCATCCTATAGTGACTGCACCGGATAACACAGGAGCCTAAACCAAGGAAAAGGAAAAATGCGCCAATTTACATTATAAAACAGAATTTATTGAAGCTTTTTTCTTTTACTGGAAGCTTATGTACTGAACAAAAAAATCATATGATCGATAAAAATGACCGAAACGAAATCCAAGGAATGATCAAAAATGAGAAAATAGGATGAATTATGAGTATAAGTGGTTCTACAACAGTATAAGATAGGTACAGGATGAGATGATGGTACATGCTGTTTTGTTACTAGTTTTCTTGAACAAATTGTCAGGTTCCAAGACCCAAAAGGCACGGTACAGCTTATCATGTACGTTATTTTTATTTTCATTACAACGGAATACCATTATTAAGACACCGGAGGTCACAAAAGAAGAGAACCGATTATTTCATTGTATTACAATGCGATAGGTATCTAATCAAGGAAAGATAGAGAGCACTTCAGAAAAAGAACGAATTCAATCAAGAACGAAATAGTCGGCAAATGACCTAAAACCAGTTCCATCGTAAGACATCTTCGTTACTTCCAATCTAGTTCTTACACGAACATACTCAACAAGTAGGGATTTGTAATAAAATTCACGTCCATGCCGAAGTTCCTACTTAACCCCATTGAATCGTTGTTTTTGAAAACTGCTCGTCCGCTTTACCTCCATTTGATTCCTTCCATTTATAAAAAGCATAATTGAAAGATCAAATTTTCGTACTTTTCTCTGAATATGTCGATAGCATCTAGATACATACTACCTCCAGTAAAGGATACTCATGGTGATCGAGTAATAGTTGTATTTTTTCGATCAAGGCAATAATTACTAATATAAATTAAAATTATTCGTTAAAAAAATACAAACAACAAAAACAAAGGAAGTTATTAGAATCAGAGGTTAGCTTATGGGTCGGTCATTGATCATCGGTACGAACGGGGGAACAATTTCAAACCATTTAATTTTAATTTTCCATAATATTTTGTCGTGAAAATTTCAAAGGTATTTTGGATGCTGTTATTTCTTTGATTTTATTTTTTCTCTTAGAAACCGTGAACTTTGAGCTGGTCTGGTTTGGCGAGACCAGTTTTGGTCAGCCACTGACATATGTTCTCCCGCTGGTCACCCTGCAGCTGCAGAACCTCACCGTACTCTTGATGATCGATTACTGTACCATTGCATGCAAACTCCTGTGAAAAGAGAACAAAACAATTTTAAATGTATGCCTGGAGAGAGTGAAATGAGTCAAATGTGCTTAATGCTTATAGATTTAAGCTCAAGGATTGGAGTGCGTATTCTTATCCATGAGTATGAAAAATACTCATAATATGGATAAAACCAGAATAAGCAAAAATATTTTGTTATAAGAATTTCGTCAAATAAAATAAAGAATTTGATAAAATAGAATTTACTGTATATAACCGAAAAGATAATGAATATAATTTTAGTTTTCTATGATGATTTTACTACGAATTTTGCTGAATGACACCTATAAAATTGCATTTTTTAATGATACAATTTACAAAAATTTACATTTTTTAATGATACAATTTACAAAACATGCCAATTATTATTTTAAAAAAAATATATATATATATTGTGTAGGATTTACGTTAGAATGGCTTGCATTTTAGTAAAACTGGAGCAAGAAAAATTCAAATTTGACTCATAGTTTTAAATAATTTACTAATTAAAATGTAACTCTTAATGAAATTGTACAAAGAATACGGGTTCTGCTTTATTCATATAGAGATCGACATTCGTGTTTATGAATTACAAACACAACCATCTCTGCTTTCCCCAGATAAGATAGTTTACGAGAAATTAGACCTGTAGAAACCTTGTACCGCTCCGAACGAGAATACCCGAGCAATTTCACATGAGCGAGGATGAAGAAAATCCAAAAACTAGTTCACATTATACGATCTTCACAATGTGTAGATAGCAAAGGACGAGCCGTTAAACGAGTAGGTGGTCCGACTACATGATTTGCATAAGAGGGTGTTTTGACAAAGTAGCAAGTTGTTGCAACCCTGCTAGCCAAGGGAAGGTATTGTGGGGTGTACGCAGCTAACAAAATGATATGTTGTAAGGTTGTATGTGTTAGGTCTACAAAATTTTCAAAATGAGTCTCTTGGCTATGGTTTTGATTGTTTCTAAGTGATGAAAGACAGCCGCTCACAAAAACGCGGATCTGGGAAAGCGCTCAACAAGGGACAGTCACATCTGGCGATTTATGTCAGCTTAGCTCCAACAAATTGATCCCGTGCCAATTTGAAGTCCAAGGGGACTTACGGTTATAGATTGTGAATCACTGCATCCCCGGAAATTATTGAACAACAATGGAAGTCTCAATGTCACTGCTACTTGAGTAGGAATGATGAAAGTGGCAAGTAGACAAGCCAGAACCGAACGTGGGGAGATCAAGGAAGATAGCGGAAGAGCTCGTAACAAGGTCATACACATCAACAAGGGCAGACCCCATCGTCTCGCAAACATCTGCTACATAGTCAATATTTTTCCAAGAAGCTGGTCACGTAATCAATTAGAAAGAAAGCGATTTGTCCTTACCTTCTTACACGCACGGACAATTTTTTTCAGGTCATAGTCCGATGAAAGCCCTTGCACTGTGGTTAGTGTTTTACGACCATTTCTTTGTTGAATTCTGATGTGAACTAGGCCGTCTTGCACGTCATCGTCAGAACCCTTGATTGCATCTGCAAAGGGGTCTGGAAAAGAAGAAGGAACGAATTCACAATATTTAGCTCCACACTAGCGCAAGTGGTGGCCACAAAGGAAAAATCACGTTAGTTAAAAGTTGAGGTAATACGCGCCCAAAGGAAATCCGAAGCTGAAATAGCCCGATTGCAAGAATAAAACAAGCCCAACAACCATCCCTGAGTTTAACTAAATTTATGACGACTAATTTTGATACAATATTCATGGGGAATGCCGTACTAGGTAGGGAACACTCAGCCAATCATGTTACGGCGGAACCTCTAGTACAAAGTTGTGTTCACAAGAAGAAACTTGGCTGTAATAGTATTTACAAGCGGACGCAGCAATACAATAAAATGCTTAACGAACCAAGAAAATTGAATCTCTACTTTCGCAGGGTTTCACCACGAGACCCCAAGACTTCCGCCATTGCAGCTTGGTTTAGGAAGGTGGGAAGTAAGACTCGTGGAGAACGTCTAAAAATTTCCCGTATACTCACCAAATGTGTTGAGATTCTGGATGGACATACGACACAAAAAGCGAAGCACAAACGAGTTATTAACTGCACAAAGCAAAGTCCGGTTAAATTTTCGAGAATCGAACGTTTGTCGAGACGAGAACTGAAGAGATGAACGAAACTGGTTAGCAGCGCACCTACAGCACAAGCTCGTCCACGGCTTACTTGATTAGAAATTGGGTTGTATGTAAAACTGGTTGTATGCAACAATTAACTTAATTCAGGTGACTCCTGGTAACCCAGATTTATTTTTTTGTTGAGTTGTATTATTTAAAATTTCTGAACAATTCCCTGGGCAACACGTGGTGTTTAGAACAGTTATAAGGGGGAGTTACATAGGCGACCCTAAGGAGCGTTAGCGCTCTGCCATATCCCCTTCAGAAATATCATATTTATCCTAGTTTATGTTGCACTGGGCCTCAACTCCCTTTTGTCCATCAGTCAATGTTTATAGTTTATTTAATAGTTTATCATTTCATAAATCTAACTTTCTTTCTTGTCTTTCATGATAGGTACAAGAGTACAAGAAATTATTAACGTTACCAATCTGGCGGAAAATTCGAATGAGGATGTTTTGGTTTGTAGTAACTGCAATAATCTTAATTTTGAAAACAATGATGAGATCACGGCTGAACAAAATATTTCATTCTTCAATTTTAAAGCGAAAATGTTCAATTTTTATCACAACTAAGTACATTTGGGAGATTATTCATTTGTGGTGGGTGTGCTCTAGGCCAATCAAGTATGTAGAGGGGGTCGGAAGTTGGGATACCCGCCGCGTGAGTGCTCTAGTGCAGAAGAGCGGTGTCGGCTGTCGGAAATATAGAACGCGTGCTGTCTCGACGGTACATTGTCGGGGGATTTTACGCGAAAGAAAAGTTGGATTCCGTATTCCGTTCGTCGGCGCTCATATTCGCGATATCGGGAGTTCGCGGGTGTGTGCGTGTATAGGTTGAGCTGTTGTGAGGTCCCCACTGTGCGATTCTACGAAATCGAGTCTTGATTCTGTGCTGCCGAACGGCATAACCTCAGTCACAACGGATTCAAGGACGTCTTTATAGTTATATTCACGTAGGAAGTTTTTCCAAATTTTACATTTTAATTAGTAAGTGGTTCTGGGAAAAGTTCATCGATGGAGGCGACGGCGAAGCATGATTTCAACGCGACGGCTGAGGACGAACTCAGTTTTCGAAAAAACCAAGTACTAAAGGTATGTTGAGTATTTTGTTACTCGTTTGAAAGTTTCATATCGGTGAATCACCCAACCTGATTCACTGATAGCCTCATCAGCTTCATAGTTCTCTGCCTAACAACTGAATTCGCCAAAGTTACATACAATAATATTTCCTGTCGTTGTACAGATCCTGAATATGGAAGACGATATGAACTGGTACAGAGCGGAACTGGACGGAAAAGAAGGCCTAATCCCTAGCAACTATATCGAAATGAAAAACCACGAGTGAGTTGCTCTTTTTCCATTTCTTTCGGGCGTATAGTTACTAGTTTTAAGCGCTAAGTTAGTAGGTATTGTGAGGAATTTGTTAAGTGAGACAAGGTAGCGGCTGGTAGCCGGCTCCGACAAGAGATCGTTGCCCCTTCGCGCAATGTAAATTTGGTTCAGTGATAAAGAACTATTTTTATCTTCCCACGTTTGTCGCTTGCACTACCGGCCAACTCCTATCAAGTATCTGCACCAAATCGTAGTATTTTCCACCCGGTGATTGCTGGTATTATAGAAACGTATAAATCATTTCAATAAATTGAGTTCCCCACTGTTCTACTTGATGACAGAAGTAGATAGTAGAGAACTTGAGTGTCTTGGTGAATGAATCAATATTTCGAGTTCGAGTTTACGGTGAAGTCATTCTTGAGCACTTTAGATTTTCATTCAATCTTTAAATAAAGAGGGTCAAAAATGTCATAATCACGATAAGTTTAATTTATACAGAAGATGCGTCCTTTTTTTTAATGGGTAGTCTTTCTGCAACTCTACACATCCGATAATATTGATTTGAAATTGCACCAAGTGGAGGAAAATTAAGGAAATAATGTGAGCAGAATAAATTAGTAGTGTGGGTTGAGGGTATTAAACCACTTCGACACTTGAACACAGATGTAAGTTTAATTTCTGAATTAATATGAGTACATTGAAACAAAAGAGTTGGTAAGAAACGTTACAAGGAATGTGTGAAGAGACGTTATCAGCGGATGGAACAGTTTGTTGTTGTTGCACCATTTTAGGTTGAGGTCCAGTTCACTGAGTCGCCGGTGGCAGTGCCACATGCGGTGGCGCCACATACTCCCCTCCCAGAGACGACAGTGAGATATCTGGCAGGAAACCTGACAGTCCGTCCACAACGCGTGAGTTGATCCTGCGGCAGAGGCAAAGGCTGTGGATCTGATGAGGGATTGGCAGGTACTGAGTAATCAGGTGATGATGTAGGCTCACTGTTGGCTTGATTACTGGGTTCGTTCAATAGGAAAGCAGGCTTCAAGCGGTCAATGGAGATGTTCTGCTGGCCGTGGGTAGTCTCCACAAGGAAGTTCTTCTCAGTCCTTGAGATGACAAGGAAAGGTCCGTCGTAGAGGGGCTGCAGGGGTTTCTTGACTGCATCATGCCTAATGAACACATGAGTTGAGTGTTGCAGCTCTGGGTGCACAAAAATTTTCTTGGCAGAGTGATGGCCCTGTTGTACTGGGTGTAGTGTCCGAGTATGTTCAATCATCTTGGCTACAAATCCTGGCACATCCTGTGGGGAAGATGGAGGATTCACCATATCAGCAGGCAACTGTAAAGGCTCACCATAGAGAATGACAGCTGGAGAAGAGTTGAGGTGAGGCACTAGATGTGAGCGGAGGCCAAGAAGAACAATAGGTAACTGTTGTACCCAATCAGCTGCTAGACTGGCACGCAGGGCAGTTTTGAGTTGGCGATGCCATCGTTCAACCTTGCCATTGGCTGCAAGATGATAGGCAGTAGTCTTAATATGCTCAATGCCCAGATACTTCAACAGACAGCTGAACAGTGTACAGTCAAATTGACGTCCTCGGTCAGTGGTGATACGCTGGGGAACTCCATAACGAGCTATCCAAGAGTGCATAAGGGCACTGGCAACAGTGTCAGCAGTGATATCTCTCAAGGGAATGGCCTCTGGCCAACTTGAGAACCTGTCAATGATTGTTAGCAGGTATGTGTAGCCATCTGAAGGTGGCAGGGGTCCAACAATATCAACATGGATGTGAGAGAATCTTTTCTGAGCAACCTCAAACTGACCAATAGCACTAGCAGTATGTTGGGTGACTTTGCTACGTTGGCAGGGAATACAGGATTTTGCCCACAGGCTAACATCTTTGTTGACTGATGGCCAGACATAACGTTCCTTGACCAAGTGGATAGAAGCTTTGATGCCTGGGTGTGCCAGCTGATGGAGGTGAAGGAAAGCAGCTCTGCGGAAAGTTTCTGGTAAAATGGCCTCAGTTTCCCAGTAGTCATCAACCCACAATGTTTTACCAGATGGCAGTAAATTTTCCTGAACTTTAGGGAACTAGAACCACTATCTTGAAGTTGCTGTAGTTCAACATCAGTCTCCTGGGCTTGGGAAATGTCATCTAAATCCAGTGCAGGTGGTAGCGTGATCTGGGATATCCGTGAGCAGAAGTCTGCAGGAATATTTTCAGTTCCTGGAAGGTATCTCAAATCAGTGGTAAACTGGCTGATGAAATCAAGCTGGCGCAGCTGCCGGGGAGATGCTTTGTCATGGCGTTGTTTGAAGGCATAAGTTAGCGGCTTATGATCTGTGAAAACAGCAAATGGTCGACCTTCCAACATAAAACGAAAATGTTTGATTGCTGAATAGGCGGCCAATAGCTCCCTATCATAAGTGCTATACCTCTTCTGGGTGTCACTGAAGGTTTTAGAATAGAATCCCAGTGGTTCAAGGCTATTATCTCTAACCTGGTGAAGTGATCCCCCCATGGCAAAGTCTGAAGCATCAACCATCAAAACAAGAGGAAGATCATTGCTAGGATGAGCAAGCAGGGTTGCATGAGCAACTTGCTGTTTCAAGTTGTCAAGGGCTTGTAGAGTATCTGAAGTCCACTGGATCTCTCGCCTGTCTCGTTTCCTATTTCCCTCGCATAACTTGAAGAGGATCTGTTGAGTACCTGCTGTATTAGGTAAGAGACGTCTATAGAAATTAGTCATTGCCAGAAAGCGGCGGAGATCAGCAATGGTACGCGGCTGAGAAAAAGTCAGAATTGCCTCCACCCTATCAGGTAATGGTTTGATTCCAGCAGGAGAGACAAGATAGCCAAGGAAACTGATTTCAGAAACGCCAAAGATGCATTTGTCCATATTGATGTTAATATGGTAGTTGTGGAGACGTTGGAATAGAGTGGTCAGATGGTCCCTATGCTCTGACTCATTACAGGATGCAATAAGGAGGTCATCTAGATAACAAAATACAAAATCCAAGTCTCGTAAAATGGAATCCACATAACGCTGAAAAGACTGGGCAGCATTTCGAAGTCCAAACGGTAGCTTGAGAAATTCAAAAAGGCCAAATGGAGTAGTCACTGCAGTTTTGGGAATGTCTATTTCAGCAATTGGAATGTGGTGGAAGGCACGGATGAGGTCAATCTTGGAGAATATAGTTTTGCCAAAGAGTCTGCTATTGAAGTCTTGAAGATGTGGGATTGGATAGCGATCAGGAACTGTGACGGCGTTCAGCATCCTATAATCACCACAAGGTCTCCATGATCCGTCTTTTTTAGGCACCATGTGGAGCGGGCTAGACCACGAGCTCTTTGAAGGTCTGCAAATCCCAAGGTCCATCATTTTCTGAAACTCAATTTTTGCTTGAGCTAGCTTATCAGGTGCCAGTCGTCTAGGCCGAGCTGTGACAGGTGGTCCAGTAGTTTGAATGGTGTGTGAAAATTGAATATCTGGTGGAACAAACAATGGGTTGTCACGTAATAAATTTGGAAATTGCCGTAACAGATTAGAATAATATGTGTCTTGAGGATTGACTATGTATACGCTGGGAACAGGTTCAACAGTCTTAAGCAGTATGCCATTACTAGTAACTTTGGTTTTGCAGTCTATAAGGCATTTATTCCGGATATCTACTAGAAGACTAAAATGGTTGAGGAAATCTGCACCAATAAGGGGTTGCTGACATCTGCAACTGTGAATGGCCAACTGAAGGGACGTTTCAATCCAAGATCTAATTGTAGGAGTTGTTCCCCATAAGTGTGGATAGGTGTTCCATTGGCAGCGTATAAAATGCGTTTGGAATTAACCCGACGATGAAATTGAGAAGGGGGAATTACTGACAGGTCAGCTCCAGAATCAATAAGAAAACGGGTAGCAGTTGTACGGTCGATATGAACAGACGGCAAGAAGTAAGTTGGCCCGCATCACACTGTGCCGCTGTTAGTGGCGGGCTGGTCCATTTCCCGGATTGGAAGTGGATGGGGGGTGGTACTTGCAGGGCTGTATACATTTCCTGCTTTTGATTGAAAGTTATAATGGTAAATGCAGAAGGTCATGATTGGGAGGCGGCGCGTACTCATGCGGGTCCTGGGGCGCGAGTTCTGAACAGCTGCCAATGAAGTTGGGTTGGTAGTCAGTTGTTGGGATGGCGCTAGCCAACTGGGCCACTTGATTCTCTAGTGCAGAAAACCTGTCATTGGGAGCAAATGTAGATGCTGGTTCACCAGGCCCTGTATGAACAGTATTACAATACTGAGGCCCTGACACATCAAGAACTCTATCAGCAATTTGGGCAATTGTGTCCAGGGTACCATTACTGACGCCACTATTGATCGAATATTAACTGGTAACCTTTGAAGGAAGATGGTTCGCAAAAAATCATCTGTTACTGAGTTACCAGCTAGCAGTCTCATCTCTCTGAGGAGATGAGATGGTTTTTTTGGTGCCAAGCTCAACTTCATGCAGTAATTTTGTAATTTTTCGACTTTCTGTTTCCTCAAATTCTTTTTCAAGCCTATTCATTAAGTCAGTGTAAGGTGGTTTGTGACCTGTGTTGAAACAGGAAATCTGAAATCTGTTCAGCAACATCAGAATCCAGTGAGGCCAAGACATAATTGAACTTTGTTGTTTCCAACTTGATTCTGGAATTGGAAAATTGGGCGTCTACTTGCAGACGCCAAACTCTAACATTTTTGCGCCAGAGAGGTGGAATTTTAATAGAAATGGTCGATACCTCGGGTTCGGCGATGTTGGCATCCACATCCGAATCGAGAAGTGAAGTTTCCGCTTCAGCCATTGATCAAGAGTTCACTTTTGTCGCTGCGTGAAAAAGTAGGGGTCACCAATGTGGGGTTGAGGGTATTAAACCACTTCGACACTTGAACACAGATGTAAGTTAATTTCTGAATTAATATGAGTAACATTGAAACAAAAGAGTTGGTAAGAAACGTTACAAGGAATGTGTGAAGAGACGTTATCCCGGGATGGAACAGTTTGTTGTGTTGCACCATTTTAGGTTGAGGTCCAGTTCACTGAGTCGCCGTGGCAGTGCCACATGCGGTGGCGCCACAAGTTCAAAGTACAAAGGCGCGTCTTGTTCTCTGAGACAGGTGATGACGGTTTTGTGGAGTTGCTCAGCCTGTGTTTAACTCACCCCTGTATAGGTTAGGTTCTCTAACTATTCTTGTAAAGGGTGTCACTTTAGAGAACGTTTTGAAGTCAGAACTACCCTTTAGTACTTTTTCAACATCTTGGGAATTTCTTTCAGCAATGAAATTGGTTTGGATGAAATTGGGTTGTTGATCTGTTTGATAATATTATGTGACCAAGCTTTTTGCTCTATTTTGTGACGTTTTAGAGAGATGGAGGGAAAATGCGGCACACGATTTCTGCGGATAAAGGGATGTATTCTTTGAAATACAAATTATATGCGTAATTGCTCGCATATATATCTTAAAGGGGTCTGAAGAGGAAATCCAGTGGAAGGTCTTGTTATCTGCTGTGCAGGCCCCCATTCCAGACGTGTGACCAGGAAGGGGGCTAAGCATCCCTCCACTTTACAATTTGGATATGGAACTACGTTGGAAGATCCTGTCCTTTGCTGGGAATTTTTTCCATTCATGAGACACCTCTCATAGTGCACATATATACATGTGATGGGGTTGGCACACTTGAGTTCAAAGCGATAACGCGTTGTGTTCTACCTCCTTCTACTGTACAAGTAATACTGAAGGTTGGGTATTGTTTCCTTATCAAGATACAGGATTTTTGTCGTGGCTGTGATTGGTCATGAAAGGCTAATCTTGACAGTTTATTTTGATGAGGGCTGTGTACCAATGAAAGAGACTCTGAACTCAGAGTCCTGCAGTTGAAGGAACAATACGAAGGAGGGAGGATTGTGGGTGACGACTTGAACAGTGGGTAACAGAGGACAGGATGAAATCTTTGAGGGCGCAAAGTTGGCTGACCTCCGTTGCAGCAAGGATAGAAAGCAGCGTGGAAAAGTGGAAAGCCTTGGGGACACCTTGGATCGTTTTGGAAGGTTTCCTGAGACAAACTGGGTGACATTACAGGTTTTCCCCAATTTGGTGATCGGCTAGCCCTCTGGCTTTTGAAATAATTCCAGAATTTCCTTGCTTCCCTTTCTTAAGGCTTCATATTATGAGCCTTGCTTCGTCAAAATTGCTCTGCCGGACATGGACCCATCTCCTACCCTTATCAAGACTTGGCCTCCTAGAAAATTGTTCAGCATGTCATTCTTTGGGAAAACCCTTCTACAGCTTACGAGTACCTAACATGTACCTCCCTGAAAAGAAGCCAAATTTACATTCCCTCATCAGGAAACATTCTTTCGACAATGACTGTATCTCAAAGCGCTACGAAAAGGAGGAGGGCTTTTGAAGGCAGCAGGATCTTGTAGCTATACTTCAGCAGTCTGCAACAGGTCTGCATGGATTACCACACACTGCAACACCTCATCTGAGAGTGTGCCATATTCTAGGCTAAGCGAGAATGATTCCTGAGTTGACAGGTGCTGAGCATGGATGAGCTCCTTGACATCTGTGCCATGGAGTCCTGAGGGGCACCTTGTGAGTCTGTGTGCAGGATAGACTCAGATCTCCTCCACAGTTTGCATCAATCCTGGTGGTTGTCAACTGTAACTAACTATGTAAATGTCTGTAGCCATGGATTCCTGCAATTCCTAAGAGGTGTCCTCCATCTGAGGGTCTGTGCAGAAAATACACTCAAACAGAAGGTTCACTCAATGCTGAAAACCTCTCCCGCAGTTTGCAGCAATCCTGGTGGTTGTCCGCTGTAACTAACTACGTACAAATCTGTGGCATACTGTATTTATTAGTTTCCTATGTATGGATTTTCTGTAGACTGATCTGTTTTTGTAAGCATGGCATCTGTTTGTCCACACTGACTTGCTCCCGATTGGGATCCATAGAATGGTGATATGATGTGAATTGTTTTTAGAATGCGTCTGTTGGATTCGTTATAAGAAGCATGTATATGGTGAAAGGCAAGAAACTATACTGCCAGAACCTAAGTATGCATATAGGTAACCAAGTTGAAGATGACCTTCCAGACCCACTGATGTGATAGTTGGTTCACATTGATAACTGTTGATTGATAGTCAGCAAAAGTTAATATTGGCAAAGGAAACAATTAAACGTGCTAAAAACTCGAGATTGCCAAACAGAACAGCTCACTTGCAGCAGAAACACATGTGATTGTGGGTCCGTCACCAGGTTCAAATTTGTGTGCACACCTGCAGTGCTGCTAGCAGTGGTTGTTCTCCACACTACAAACAGTGAGCTTATTTTGTCTACGAAGTAAACTAGCCCTGGATCTATGCAGTGAGTGATGGTTCTTTCTGTGTGGCTTACTTGATTGACTTCTGTATGCTATCTGTGTTTAATCTTTGGTTTCCTCAGTGTTCTTATGAGCAAGGAACTTCTGTTTCATGAGCTGATTTGTTGAAAAACCTTTACATCGTCTGTTTTGACCATTTGCCTTCGGAGTAACGGTCTAAGGACGTCTCACAACTGTTTGCAACAATCATCTCAATAATATATGATTGTTCGTTATCAGTTTTTAGCCAAAATGTGCTGTAGAACTTATCCCAAATTTCGCTTTTCCTACTCTTCAGCATACTCGCACTATTCAGCGATAACAACGACGCCATCTTTGTTTCTCGCTATCTCTTTCACTTTCTGTCTCCTCGGTAAATTTCGCCCTCCCGCCGAACACGGCTAACCTTCAGAAAAGCTTACGCCCAATAGAGTGGAAAGTTTCGCAGTTTAATTTGATACGCCCAACAGTAAGTTGGGAAACTAATATAGCTGACTTTCCTCGAGGGAAATAGAACGGTGTATGGTGGGGTTAGGTGAGATGGTTTATGTGTGGATCGTCCAAGTTGGAAGCTAGTAGTGGGGTAGTGGCACGGAAAATAGGAGTCGAAATGCTCTTCTGGGAACTGTAGAGTCCGTTATGGTGTTTCCCATGTTGAAATGACCCCTCATGTGAAAAAAAAAACAATCTTTCGAAAAACTGCTGTAGAGACTGATAAGTATAATTAAGTAGACGGTGTAGTAGGCGGTGTAACGGTGAACCATACAAAATTGTTCTAATAATAATTTTTCTGCTCATTCGCTTGATGGATGACCAACAACACCGTACAAACCGTGTTAGTAGCGTCTCTGTGGATCGACCACTTCAATTTTATACAACGCAAGGCCGCCACCCCCTTGAGCCCCTGAGAGTGGTGTTCTTTATCACCGGCGTGAGAATAAAAGTGAAAAAGAGAATATTGTGCACGTACCAGAGCGAAGCTCTCCCTTGTTCAGTCCATACGTAACATGTGTACGTGCGGGCCCCTCAGCCCATTTTCCCTCGTTTACACGGGTCGACATTTTTTTTTTTAATCTCCCTCTCGCCCTCTAATCAAATTTTTTTTCAACAGTCGTTATATTTTAATAATGTACCGTTATAACCGAAAACCCGATCGTGCGTGGAATTTATTGGTCGATGGGGAATTATGATCACAGCTTCTTCTCTCAATATGAGGTTAGGGGATGTAAAAAAGTATCGATATTTTTCGGAAAGGTAGAGCAATACTGATTTTCTCTATGTCAAATCTCATACTTTTCTTCAAAAATCATTGTTAATCTAGACAAAAAGCATAGAAAAGTTTGCATGTGGAAATAACATAATCAACGTCAAACCCAAAAGGTCGCTTTCTTAGGGTCGCTAGTGAGAATAATCAGCACAATGAACGAGCGTATAAGCCGATTAAACTCAAGAAAAGGTACCTAACATTTTACGTTCTAAAGTTGGCGTTACGTTTCGTACAAATCAGCATAGGAGACCTCATAAAGCTACAACCCAAGTTGGCTATCATTCGCTCATTGCGTGGGAAGTAATAGTTAGCGATGGACGATAACTAACTAGAACTTGAGTAGACGCCACTCGTCTGAAATACACCTCTTATCTTTCACGAACTCGTTAAGCGGATTCAGCAATCGATTGAGAAAATGGGGTGAGTCGTGGGGAAATACTAATGATGACACGCAAAAATAAGAACCTGGTACGAACACGGAACATTGAAGCGTGCTAAGTCGACAGAAAACGTTATAAATCATACTGTTATCAGAAGTAATGTGGTTTCAAGCTTCGGGAAACTGTCGTAGAGAGCGCAGTAGTAGTTAATAGGTGAAACACCTTTCCCCAAAATTGCCTCATAGTTTGAATAATTCTGATAAATCATTCATTTTAAAATCGATCTAGGATGCATCTTTGGTGTTACTGCCTATTTAGGGGGTACTGTAGTTGGTACTGAGTAGTTTTCACGACTTTTAGTTACAGAACACGTCGACAGAGCGCCATACTTTCCGTGAAACATAGAGAAGTAATCGGGAAACATCGATCTTACCATCGACATTGCAAAGTCAATATCGATGGCTATTAAACATCGGCCTCTCATCATCGATGTTAGCCACCATCAAACAACAACATTAACAAATTTCGTTTTTTTTGTCAACATTGAGGACGAAGAACTATCGATAGCTCCTACCATCGATATAAAATATATTTTGTCGGGTAACTATCGATATCTTTTTGCAAATTCAAGAGGGAGTGGAACCAAACCGAAATTTTGTTTCTAGATGTTCGCCGTTCTGAAAGAATTTCTTGTTTAAATGGGAGATTTTCTTGTTTCATTGGACTATCGAACGTAAAACATCGATGTTTTGATACTATCGACCATTGATCCCTATTCTCTAACACTTCTGGCTGGTGTCTGATGATCATCTTACTTTGAAGGCAGTTGAAAAATTCCTTTCCTCTCATATTTAAATGATCTTGTTCTTTTAATTCAAATTCAAAGAAACGTATTCTCCTAATATTTAACAAAATTAAGTAAAATAGAATGAGCAGTGTTGTACAGGGAATTCATGTTACTTTGGGATCTCTTTGTCCCTCAAAATGCACTGCTTTGGGCTGCAGTCCTAATTCCCTATTCTTCTATTAGACAAATAAACTGTTTTTGGTGGTTCAATGCTTCATTTCACGACGGCAGGGCAGTACTAGAGGAAACTTATTGATAATGCAAATATTAGTTTGGGACTTGCTTGGGACTGACACCAAAGACCTGACTCAAGATCCACGGTTATATCAAAATCCTCTCTTTGCCATGTACCCTCGAAGGGGAGCAATCAGGCTAATCAATCCTGGGGTCAAATAGGGGTTGATGGAAACAAACGATGTTAGCGCTTTTGTGAGCAACAGAGGAACCAAAAAGGAAATAGTAGTAGTCTCATTTTCATGATAATGTTTACATATATTTCATAACAGATGTGGCAACACTGATTACGTCATTGTTTATGTTATCATAACTCTTATCTGAAAAATAATGTCAAACAATTTATCACTGCAACAAATTTCTGTTCATTTTGTTCTCATTGATACCAGGTATGTTATTGATTTCCACCTTCAGGTATCAGTGATTCTAGCCTGTTGTCCTACTACCTGACAAGCGTTGTTGTCCATTTTCTAGGGACATTCAGGATGGTTCTTGTGCACTTGGCCCATATTATACCTCCTGTACACTTGTGGTCTTCCAGAAACAATCAAATTCCTTCATGGCTTTTGTCAATGACGCAGCTAGTATTGCCAACATTAAAACAATGTCAAAACAGGTTTGCCACCAGGTTTGAGGTTTCCTGAAAACAACAAATAAAACTTTTTTTTTCTTCTTCAACTTCATCAATCTATCATTTCCCAAGCTTTATAAAAAATTATTTTCTTCATCATATTTTTTATTGAATAATGAACCAGTTCCTCACTGCGCTCATGACATCCATTCATTCAAAAATGAAATAAATTACTCCTAGAACCACCTCACCAACCACTTCATACTCCAAGTGAATACTCTGTTAACCGAGATTAACTTAATCCTGCACAATTCTTAATTAGTTGGCTTGCACATTTCGACTGAGGATGCTTTCCAGAGTTTAAACGCTCAGACTGAATAATTCATTAGGTTGCAGAGGGAATTTTTAACTGCTCTATAAATTATCTGATTGCGTTAGAGCTAAATTACCGTTAGTTCGAACCCCACTTTCTACTCGCCTTAATTATACAACGTGTGCTGCTGGAAAAGGGAGCTCATCCTATTTTACGAATTATCGGCTTTTGGAAACACTGCGTCGTTACAATTCCGTTTAATTTCGGGTCGTGTAGCCGGCGGATATTGAAATTATGAGACATTTATTCTATAAAATACATTATTTATTCGTAGAAGACGAATAATCATCTACAATTATGCGCGGAGATGCAACAGAGTGGAGGTTTTGACGCTTGGGACGCGATGTTGTTTTAGAATGCTACGAAAAATCAGAGATTACGCTCATTCATTTGTACAGCACTCTCGCCTAAGTCTTCAATTTAAAATAAATGTTCGAGATTAATGGCGATTAAGGCGTCTGGGGTACCATTTGCCTCTGAATTTTGGACGCTGAACCCATTGGGACGGATTCTAGATAGATTGGCGTTCACCGGAAGAGGTTATGGGTCAAAATGGGGATCTAACTACCCATTTTCAAATGTGGTTTTTTGAGATTTCTGGTACCTAGGCGTGTGGGGTATCATTTTTGACTAAATTTGGACGTTAAATCCAATAAGGCGGCTCCCGTAACGATTGGCGCCTACCAGAAGAGGTTATGGGGATCTACCTACCCATTTTAAATGTGTGTGGTTTTGAGATTTCTGGTACATAGGCGTGTCAATTACCACTATATTTTGGACGCAAAATCAATTGATTCAGGTTTCGAAACGATTTCGAAAAACAGAGGCAAGATATAAGCAAACTTATGTGTAATAAAAACCATTTTCATACAGAGATTTTCAATGATCAAGGCGAGTAAGGTATCATTTTCCGCCCATTTTTGGACTCTGGCTTGTAATGAAATGGATTTTTTAACCAATCACCACAAAATTGTGCGAAATTTTAGTGAATGCACTTGTCCAAGGTATTGTTTTTCACTGAAATATGGACGCTGAATCATTTTGAATGAGATTTTCGCTCACCGTAATGATCAGAAATAAATCATCATAAAATAATAGGCACTTTTTTCCTGAAATTCTAAAATTTCGTCCAAAAAACGGTGTTTTGGTGGTGCTTTGGCTGGTTTTGAGGTCAAATTACCGTAAAAATGGCTGTCTTTCTCTCTGATCATCGATCGAATGTTACAGCCCTCGCGTTGGTTGGCGTATTTCTCCAGAAAGGCCCAATAGAATTTACTGTTTTCCTTCTGGTTCTGGCCACTTTTTCGTTTCTTTACGTCGTCATTGCCGTTAGATAGCATCTATTTTCGAGGATCACGAGCCCGAAACATATTCCGCCATTTCTCGAGCGCTGGAAAAAAGCACATTTACGACGTGACTTCAGCAAATCGACAAGTTCTCTCTGGCGAACGAGTTGTGAGTGCTTCAGTAGGAAAACAACATGGCGTATTATTTTCTTTCCCTTTTATTTCCCTCGCTCTTCTCCTTCACTGCCTTTCGGTTTTTCTAAAATAAGCTCCGTCGTGTCTCGTGACCCGTGAGATTTTGTCGGAAGGTCGACACCTCCAGCGATCGCCTACCCTCGAGGTGACCCTTAGTTTGTAGAAGGGTTTCTTATTATTAAAGTGGGAAGGAACCTTTTCTATTCTCGGACCTTCACTTTCTCTGTCAAAAGGTGTACTCGGCCGAATACCGTCCAAACTGTGGGTAGGGGGGGGGGGGCTACGATTAGAGCAAGCTCCGCCTAATTACATTGAGCGAAATTTGATATCCGATTTCATACACTCTGAGTGGATGAAGGTTTATTTTTAAAATTTACAAATGGATTTTTGGAGACTTCCATCAATCTAATTACGTCTGACGAGGGGGGTGGGTTATTAAGTAATGAAATTCCATATCATGATATTCACCTCCTAACCCTACCGCCACAAAACCCTTACTTTTTGACAAAAATAAACACAAATTAACTATATCTTCTTATTTAAGAGTCTTTGGTTTATTATTATTAGTTTAAAAAAAATTATTTTCATGAAATTGACCCAAAAAAGAACAAAAAAAATTGTTTTAGCTTGATTGAAACAAATTTGGGGGAGGGGTGGGGGTGGTAAGGGTCAAAATGTGTTTATCGATAATTTCGGCGATCTAGGCGTGTGGGGTATCATTTTCCATTAAATTTTGGACGCTGAATTCAATGAGACGGGTCCTGGGACGATTGGCGCCATCCGGAAGAGGTTATGGGTCATAATGGGTACCATCTACGTATTTCGAAGTTGGTTTTTCGAGATTCCCGGTACCTAGGCGTGTGGGGTGTCTATTTTTACTAAATTTTGGACGCTGAATCGATTGGAATGAAGTAATATAATTGTTTTAATCTTAATTTTCAAGATTAGTCGTATTTTTTTAAATTGAAATCCCAAGAGTAGACATGTTACCGAATAATATCACTACTCTCAAATACTGGGCGGGTCACAATAACGTCTGTATAGGTACTTATAACACTAACAACTATAAACATTTGGTTTTCAATTCGGGCATCACATCAAAAAAAAAAAAAAAAAAAAAAGAGGATGGTAACTATATAGAGGAAGGAACAGGTAAAGGACTAAATGGCGGAATTATATTGATTTGTTGATGTGGGGCTAATTCCTAAATAAAAAAAAACGAAAAATCATAATTATTATTAAATAAACAAAAATTGTATAAAGATTTTTTTTTTTTTTTTTTTCTAAAGTAGGAATATTATGAGGTGTCTGGCAACACATGTGGCGCCTCCCACTCTGCTCAATTGATGTCCACTGTTTACAGCGTTTGTTTTTAAATTTCAGAAATGGGAAAATCATCGAATGATTTACCTCAACAATGAGCTAGCAGCAATTTTCGACATAGTTAATCACATCTGTTCAGCCGAGAAGCCACTTGAAGAGCGCTAATGACAAATAAATGTAGCCAAACTGAGTAAATTCCTGCTAATTTACTCGTATTTAGCCCATTTTCTGGTGTGACCACATTTGGTGCACTCATCCTACTTGAGTGAAAATTGTGATCCCTAAAATCCAAAATTTTTTTGTTTATTACGTAAATTTAATCGCTCGTCTGACAAATCTCCGCCAAGTATTCTCGTTTTAGGCCAAACCTGTTGTTTTTTCAATTGAGTTTGTATTATTTATCATTTTCTTCCCCTTCCTTGAGTGTTTTTTTTTCTTCTTCTCCTTTCTTGACGTTGACTTTTCGGATTTTCTCTTCCATCCTCTCGAGACTTGAAGTGGTTCTCTTTTACCGGAGTGGTCGTCTTTTTTATAACTCAAGTTGGTCGTATTACCGCGGTAATATATTTTCCCTCGGCCACTTCTGTTGTTTCGAGTTGAATAGGCGGAACACGAAAGGGCAAACAAACGCAAGTTGTATTATACGAATTGTATCATATCTGGGGGTGCACGTACGAGTTCCACGTGGCGTTTATTGTTTCTTTTAATGTTTGAAGGAGCTTATTCACTGTAGAATTTAATGCTATTTCTTTATATAATAAAGCACGATCCTCTAGAATGTACTTTATAGAACTCAAGCGAAAAACTGAAAAAAGGTCAAAACATTTTGCGGTCTTTACAAACCCACTGCCGAAATTTAGGCCCGAAGGACCGTGGACAACTAGGATATTTCATTTAGATGCCGTCCACACCGATTTTGGTAGTAGAAAATTTTCTAAAAATCTGAAATTCGGTTCAAGGACCAATTAGCGACTCTAGTTGGCTCTTGGAAATTTTCAGTCCGGACCAAATTTAAGGGGGTAGGGGTTAAATGTGTTTTTAGAAAATGGATTTTCGTGACTTTCGGCGATCTAGACGTGTAGGGTATCATTTTCCACTAAATTTTGGTCTCTGAAAGAATTTGCAGCCCCCTCTACTCCCCCCCTCCCCTTTCAACATAAGTGGCCAACTGATCAGGTTCATGAAATTCAGTTTGCAGAACTCGCCAAGTCAGACTTTAGTTTCAAAACTCGTTATGTACAAATGTTTCTATTGATTTTAGCTCTGAAATGAGTGATTTAGGTTGAATTTTGATTTGTTTCAACGCAGCAAAGCCTGATTTATGATTGAGAACCATAAAATGTCCAAAATCTATCCTATTTTTTGGACTGTTTAAGTGAACCCAGCGTGGTCACTTTAGGGGTTGGTTTCGTTAGATTGTTATGCAGGCCTTGATGTGCTGAATAAGCAGTTTCTATCATTGAATTAGTCAGTGGTCAACGAATGCGGCAAGAGCGACGACGGAAGAAAAGTAGGGGAAAATGCCTAGTCGCGAAAGGCGGGGGCGGCGCTCCCACCCCCGCAGCCGCACTGCACGGCTCCTCCACCGCCTCCGTCGCCATTTCCCCCACTCCGGACGGCAACTCCGTCGCCTTCGTCAGGGTCGAAACTTTAGTCGTGCGATGGTGACGGGAGCGAACGGTGGCGGGAAGCCATGGTCGAGAGTCACCGACGCAAGATGTGCAGCGTGTTAGGGGCGAAACGACGCCGTCACAAGACGGTACATTTCGGCGAAGTGCTCAATACGCCCAACCCGTCGAACGGCGGCGGTCGCGATCTCGGCGGAGTGTCGGGTGAAGATCGGGGTTCCGTCCATTCGCTTCCGGGACAGTTCGAAGCGAACGTGCAGCAGCTGTTCTCGTTCATCGGAAGTGTTCTCAGTTCGTGGGAACGGCGGGCGGAGAGCCGCCGGTTGTCCCGCAAAGAGGCCGTCAGGCTCCTCCTCCGCGGCGATCCGTCCCACAAAGAGTCCGAAGCCGTCGGGTCTCCGTCCTACAAACACACGCACTGGAAAGTTCCTGCAGGATCATGCACGGCCCTTTTCCTCAACAAGGTAGATTTTCACCCCCAACTGGCATTATTGCTACTTTTGTCTGCAATTGCAAACAATCTTGAGAAAGATTTCAAAGAAATGGAGCTTAAATGAAAAAATAAAAATATAAAATAAAATAAATAAAATAAAATAAAATATAAAATAAAAAAGGACAAAGTAAAAAACGCAGCAAATTCAAAATTCATTCACAGGGGTTGGTTATTCCTCGGACTAGGAGCATGGAGACTCATTCCAATCGTCTTGGGACCCTTTTCATTAGATTCAGCGCCCAAAATTAATTAAATTAATACTTTACTTTAAATTAATTAAAATGATACCCCACACACCTAGGTACCAGAAATCTCGAAAAAACGCATTCGAAACGAGTTTTTAGATACCCATGTTGACCCATAACCTCTTCCGGTGGACCCTAATCGTTCCGAGACTAGTCTCATAGGATTCAGCGTCCAAAATTTAGTCGAAAATGATACCCCACACACCTAAATCGTCAAAAATCTTGAAAATGCATCTTTCAAAATACACATTTTAACCCCTACCTTCCCCAAATTCGGTCTGATTGGGCCGTTTCGTGGTCCAACTAGACACCTTTAAACGCCCATAAATAAAATTTTGGGCCAAATCAGTCTAATTGGCTTTTTCTTTCTTCTTTGAGTTTCGGTTACTTGCGCACAGTTGCGCGGGGTGCGCAAATACTACCATATATTAGAGCCTCCAAATTTGATCTTATCATATTTATTTCATCGTCTGCAATTCACTAAGGTTGGTTATCTATTTTGAGTGAAATCATGTTTGATCAGTATGGTGTACCTCAGGGCACGGTTTTGGGGCCAATCTTATTCCTTTTGTATATTCATGATTTATTGTAAGTACATGGTCAATTATTTGGTTTTGCGGACGATACCTACTGCCTTATAAAACTTTGGTAGATAATATTGATTCTGATTTATTTTCGGTTTAGAACTAATCAAGTTTATTTGGACGATTTAGGAGCGGCAAGGGTTGGGGAGGGGTGTGGGCAACTCAATGTCACCAAATCGACAGTAAACCATATTGACCATAAAATTAAAAGGCTGATCGAATTTTCCTGAAATTTTTGAGCTCCTAACTCAATTTTCCAAAACGGTAATTCGAGCAACTCAATCCCCAACGTTTGAACTACAATTGAGGTCTTTACGGTGTTTGCTGATGAACACAAATGTGCACCGAAATCAACCCAAAAGTGAATAACAATAACTAAATCTAACAACGAGCTTTAAAAGTGAATAAACGTTGATTTTTATAACGAAACAAACAAAAATTGTTTTCACCCTTCAGAAAATATAATGGCCCGCGAAGCAGCTAACGATGTTTCTCCCATCTTCAGTCGTGGCTCGATCATTTATATCAATTTGTTGCCGAGAGAAAAGCGGGTTTTCAGATTGAAAAGTCTCAAGTTGATGGTGGAACGAGGCTTCAATCCAACTGAAGATTCGCTGACGTTCGGTGGAAATTCACTGGAAGTTATATTTGTACAGTGATTTGAGCTTATTGAGCGGGATTTGTTGTAATTTCGGTTTATTATTGGAATATAACGATACTCGACTTGTTATTGTTCTTCGTTTATACAACATCTTCTTCTGGAGCGGTATTTTACTCCGGAAAGTGACCAATTTTGAATAAACGAATCAGATCCTTATGAGGGATAAAAATACATTGATATTCTTCAGTGCATTATAATTACTTGTATTTTGAACAACTTGTTTTGAGGACATTTGGGGATAATCACCAGCCCTGCTCACATTGCCGCCCCATGCCCCCCAAAATTTGCCCCCCCCCCCCCCTAACCACTCTACATTACTTCCTGGACCAGAAATGAGCCTAATAGTATGTACTAGGAATTACAGAGTTTGCAAAGGTTGTGTCGATATTGGTGTGCTGATAGGTGGCAAACTGACCAACACATTGTTGTTTGCCGATGACGTGGTGCTGATTGCGCATTCACCTGGACCCCTGCAGGGTATGATTGGCTTGCTGGAGGAG
Organism: Cyrtorhinus lividipennis; assembly: GCA_019603395.1. NCBI lineage: Eukaryota > Metazoa > Arthropoda > Insecta > Hemiptera > Miridae > Cyrtorhinus > Cyrtorhinus lividipennis. Next base: position 4,350,049 of record CM034002.1, on the reverse strand, counting down.
TATGTGAACTTGTGGAATTTGGAGATCAACATGGCCAAGTCCATTAAAACGAGTGGTGGCAGACTGGCAAGGAACGAGAGATGGACACAAGGAGGCTGGCCAATCCAGGTGGTTAAGGCGTATATTTGGCACTCTCATTCTCATGTCCTGCGACTGGAGCAAAACTTTGGAGAAATGGCCTGGGCTACATGGCAGCAGTTAACTCAATTTGGCATGGCTTGTTCTCAGCGTCGGATATCCCAGCAATTGTCAAAATGCGAGTTTTGACTCTGTAGTAATAGCAGTTGATTACAGTGCCCAAGTATTGGGGCTACGGTAAGGTTGAGGCAGTAAAGAAGGCCAAAAGAGCAACGAATCCTGAATTTTGACGGGTTTGTTATGAGTAGAAGCAAATTATCCATCTCCTTGACCAAAATACAAATCCAGTCTTCAGTTTGAATATCAGCAAAAAATATCGGAAAACGGAGTCGAATGGATACAACGAAAAGAAACAGGACGAATAATGACTAAGGTCCGGATTTCGCGTATTTATCACGTAATTTCGAGTTCCAAATAACCATGGGAATCCTTTTGTCGGATTCTAACCTGTTTACCGCCTTTTAAACTGTATTTTATTCTACTATATTCCAATATTTGGCACCACTTTTTTCCAAAATACGCCTTCTAGTTGGTTAATCCTTGAATTATCAATCTATGTTTTCACGGAAAAAGTTAATTTCTCCGATTCGGACCACAATTTTCTTCTAGACGTTTCAAGGTGTCTAGATCAAAATTCACAAATAATGTCCGTCCACCGTCCACGCAGATTTGGTAGTAAAGGTAGTATAATTTTTTCTAAAAAC
>CM034002.1:4310312-4349134 GCA_019603395.1 Cyrtorhinus lividipennis | reverse complement strand
AAACACGGCAGTTGTACAGGGATATGATGCATCCAAATTGAAAGCTCAATCAGGATATGTCCAATCACCGGTCAGAGTTCAACCAATAACTGTTACAGCATCACCTGCAGTGCCTCTGAAACCTATCCAATATATACAACCTGCTGTGAGCCCAATAGTGGCAACATCTCCTGCTCCCACAGTAGTTGGTTACCAGTATAGGAGACCCGCTGTACAGCCTGTAGGATTTTCAACAGCTATCCCTCTGAACCCTGTACAATATGTGCAGCCTGTGCAAAAGGTTACTCCAGTAGTTCATCAGGCGATTCAGCCAGTAGTGGTGAGCACACCAGCACCACCAGTTGTCAGCTATGGTTACAAGACACCTGTTGTTTCCACTTTGTCTATTCCTAAAGCCACAATTCAACCTATTGCTGTTTCAAGCACACCCATTGTTCCTCTTAACCCTGTGCAATACGTAAGCACTCCTGCACCTTCTCTACACATAGAATCTCATCGTTTGGAGAATGTACAAGGATACAGCTACTCCAAGCCTGCTGTCAAGTATGAAACACCCACTTACATCAGTACAACTGCACCTCCTACATACATTAAAACTCAGAAAATCCAACCTGTTGTAAGTTACAATTATCCTAGTCCTGCAGTCAGACCAGTGGTTTCATTCCAGCAACCAATATCTGTGAGCACCCCAGCTCCTCCCACAGTCATTAGGACAGAACAAATTCACTCTGGTGGCCATGTGGTGTACTCCCCTGCACCAACCTATGTCTCAAGCACAGTTCGACCAATTACTGTAACCAGCACACCAATTGTACCATACAACCCAGTGAGATACAACACAGTTTGTTCTAACTGTGCAGTATCACAAACAGCCAGACCTCTGACTGTGACAGCAACACCTGTGAAGCCTATCCAGCCTGTCTATACATACACACCTCAACAGCCCATCTGCGCGTCATGTCAAAAAGCTCAAACTGCTCGTCCAATTACAGTGACGTCTGTGCCTGCAGTGCCATATAATCCTGTACAATACGTTTCCACCCCAGCGCCACCTGTTGTTGGCTATAGTTACCCTAAGCCAGCCATCAAATTTGAAACGCCTGCTGTCCAGCAGACCTATACTTACAAACAAGTGCAGCCTATTTCAGTTTCTACCCCTGCTCCACCAGTTGTTAGTTACACTTACAACAGGCCAGCACAGCCAGTTGTTTACTCGACACCTGCACCTACATATGTCAGCTCAACAGTGAGGCCCATAACTGTGTCTAGCACGCCAGTGGTGCCTTTGAACCCTGTTCAGTATGTCCAACGTGTGCAACCAATTGCAGTATCCACTCCAGCCCCACCTGTTGTTGGATATAGCTATCCTAAGCCAGCCATCAAATTTGAAACGCCTGTTGTCCAGCAGACCTATACCTACAAACAAGTGCAGCCTATTTCAGTCTCTACCCCTGCTCCACCAGTTGTGAGTTACACTTACAACAGGCCAGCACAGCCAGTTGTTTACTCGACACCTGCACCTACATATGTCAGCTCAACAGTGAGGCCCATAACTGTGTCTAGCACGCCAGTGGTGCCTTTGAACCCAGTCCAGTATGTCCAACGTGTGCAACCAATTGCAGTATCCACTCCAGCCCCACCTGTTGTTGGATATAGCTATCCTAAGCCAGCCATCAAATTTGAAACGCCTGTTGTCCAGCAGACATATACCTACAAACAAGTGCAGCCTATTTCAGTCTCTACCCCTGCTCCACCAGTTGTGAGTTACACTTACAACAGGCCAGCACAGCCAGTTGTTTACTCCACACCTGCACCCACATATGTCAGCTCAACAGTGAGGCCCATAACTGTGTCTAGCACGCCAGTGGTGCCTTTGAACCCTGTCCAGTATGTCCAACGCGTGCAACCCATTGCAGTATCTACACCTGCACCTCCGGTTGTCAGTTATACCTATCAAAAGCCTGTACTAAAAACACAACCTGTCCAACCAGTCTCTTATACTCCTGCTGTTCAATATCAGCAGCCTATTTACAAAGTTAGCACCCCTGCTCCACAGGTTGTCCAGTACCAGACTGTGCAAAAAGTGCAGCCTGTTGTTCAATATCAGCAGCCTATATACAAAGTTAGCACTCCTGCTCCACAGGTTGTCCAGTACCAGACTGTGCAAAAAGTGCAACCTGTTGTTCAATATCAGCAGCCTATATACAAAGTTAGTACTCCTGCTCCACAGGTTGTCCAATACCAGACTGTGCAAAAAGTGCAACCTGTTGTTCAATATCAGCAGCCTATATACAAAGTTAGTACTCCTGCTCCACAGGTTGTCCAATACCAGACTGTGCAAAAAGTGCAACCTGTTGTTCAATATCAGCAGCCTATATACAAGGTTAGTACTCCTGCTCCACAGGTTGTCCAGTACCAGACAGTACAAAAAGTTAAACCTGTTGTTAGTTACAATTATCCCCAACCTTCTGTCACATTTGAAAAACCTGCATATGTTCAACAGACTCCTACTAACCCACCATCTGTAGTCAGTTACCAACCAGTAAAGACACAGACTGTTCAACCATTCATCTCTGTTTCAAGTACACCAGCTGTTCCTCTGAACCCTGTACAATATGTGAGGCCTGTAGACTCTAAGCCAATTGTTGACTACACTTATGTGCAGCAAACACCTATTATCAGGCCCACAGGATACAGCTATCCACAACCAGTAGTGAAGTTTGAAACTCCTACCACTACTTCTGCCCCACCAGTAGTAAGTTATGAGCAGCAATATGTGAAGCAATTTGTTACAACACAAGCCCCACCAGTGGTGAACTACCAAGCAATAAGGACACAGACTGCTAGGCCTATTACAGTGACAAATGCACCTATTGTTCCCTACAGTCCAGTGCAGTATGTTAATACTATACCACCCAAACCTATTGTGAACTACAGTTATGTCAGCCAACCAACAATACCAAGCTATGCACCTGTTAAAGTGACAACGCCAGCACCCCCAGTCATCAACTATAGTTACCAGCCTCAGAAACCTGTTGTTGTATCCACGCCTAAGCCAATTGAGTACACTTATCAGACTCCAGTCAGTGTTACAACTCCCAAACCAATAGCCAACTATGAGTATACTTATTATCAAACACCTGTGAAGACCCAGGTTGTGTCTACTACACCTGCTGTACAATATGAAGTCCGTCAGCAACCAAGACCAGTGTTGACTTATAATGTTCAACCCCAACCATTTGCAGTACAGCCAGTGAAACCTGCTATAACAGTGACATCAACCCCTGCTGTGCCTTTAGCTCCTGTTCAATATGTACCTCCAGCGCCATCAAAGCCTATCTTCAGCTACAGCTATGTTAGGCCCACTGTTGAAACAGGAGACCAGTATGACGTAACAGAAACATACAAAGTGACAACTCCCCGCCCTGCCATTACAGTTACTTCAACTCCTGCTGTGCCATTGGCACCAGTGCAATATGTCAAACCTGCTCCAGCCAGGCCAATCTACAATTACAACTACGTCAGGCCTACTTCAACTGTTGTTGAAACTCCCCGCCCCATTGTCAGGGTTACTACCACAACTGAGCAACCTTTTGTTGCGTACAAGCCAGTCCGTGTTCAACCTGTGGAACAGTACGTCCCAGCTCAACCAGTAATTACTACTCAGGCTCCAGTGCAGTACACCCCTGTGCGTGTCAGTGGTTTCAGGAAGACACCAGTAGCAGTTACCACCACTGAACAGCCTCTTGGTGTGTCATACTATGAAGAATACTTTGACTCAAAGAAAACTGGTTATGAGTACAAGAGACCGGCTATTCAACTTGAGGAAGCCCCTGTAACTGTCAAAACAGGAGGTTCCAGATATGCCCACCAAGGGGAAACATACTCCTCATCCTTCTCTCCAATCATTGTCCCAGACATTTCTACAGTCTCTCCTCTAAGAAAAAGGCCTGTCCAAACGTACGTTAACACTGTTGAAGAAGAAAGTTACTACTCAAACTCACCTGCAGTTGGAGTACCTGATGAGGATTTGAACCTGCACTTGGACATTCCCAGAGTTGGAGTACAGTTGGTGTCAACTACCACTCCTGAACAGGTTGTCGAAGTGACTACTGTAGCACCTGCTGTGAAGAGAGTACGAGTCAAGGGTGGCGTTACAAATGGAGGTTACTACGTACGTAAGCAAAAAGTACGCGTGCGTCCTGTAGTGACGTCAACTGAAAACTACCCTGCATACTTCACAACTACTGTGAAGCCAGTGTATTCTAGTACGATAGATCTCACGTCTCCAACCTTCTACACAACTACAGTTAAACCTGTGTATTCCACTTCATCAACAACTGAGAACGAATTGGATGTTGAAGAGGGTGAAGACGATTCTAAATTGATCCAAGAGGTTTCTGGTGGGTTTGGCTCTGTGTTGAACTCTGGAGATAGTGGGCTTATCAAGCAAGGATTTGCCTCTTCAACTACGGTTTCTAGCTTGAAGGATGGAGAGGCCATCGTTGGTGTCGTGAAGAAAGAACGTGAACAGTACACTGGTAGGAAGAGGACCAAGGTGGTTGTCGTGTCTCGTTTGAGTGATTTCAATCCGTTGTTGGTTGGAAAACTTGGAGCTGAATGCAGTTGTAAGTCGGACACGAAGACATTGGACTTGGGTAGGACGAAGACTCGAACCAGACTGTTTAGACCAACGACTACGACAGTTGCTGAGCCGTCCAGGGACTACCTTCCAACAAGCTCAACACCGCTACCTGATGAACTTACCAACAATGACTATTTGGACGCCCAAGCTCCTATCGTTGAAATCAAACCTGTTCGCAAGACTCAAAGAGTCTACACCACAACGGGAGCACCTTTGGACATCAGCACTGTTGAATACGAGTCTTCCACACGACCAGCAAGAAAGTTGCATCGGCCAGCCAAAGCGGATCCAACGCCGTTCGAACCAAATTGGATCCTGAAGTCGACTGCCAACGTCCTGGTCTCTTCAGGCACCCTCATCTCTGTAACAAGTTCTACTCCTGTAACTGGGACGAATGGAAGAAACGTTACACGGTCTCGGTATTCAACTGTCCGATCCATTTGGCTTTCGATTCAAAACTTGGCGCTTGCAACTGGCCTTCTAAAGGCCCTGCATGCGCTGAAAACAACCTCCTCGTCTAAATTCGGAATGCTTCTCTCTGCCGTCACATCGATAACCCTTAGCATTTACCCACTCGATCGTAATAAATTCCCATCGAAATTCCATTCATCCTGGAATTTGCCAAAAGTTATGTATTCCACGGTAATAAATTTCACTTAAATTAATCTGACTATCCACTAATTGTAGTATTGCTTCCAAATGTACCTGATTAACCCTTATTAGGGCAACGTGTATAAGTGTCGTTATTTACACAGTATTTTTCAAATTACCATTTTGTTGTACCCCCTTAATCAAATTGCAAATTAGATAATTTCAATATGTAATTGGCTTATCAATGGCCCAGAATACTTTCGCATAAGTTTAACTGATTATAAACTGAGAATAACTAATGCTGTTTATCGATGTGACGTAGACTTCTACTCTAGGACGTTCAATTATATTTATTAATACTCATAGCTGATTTTTATTTTTCAATGAAATCGCTGCAACGCTCAAAACATTGAAACTTATTGTAAACCATATTTTTATAATGAAGAACCGTGTTTTCCATTCAAGTCATTTTGGTGCCAACCTGGTTTGATTTAACCATGACAAACAGCGTAAATGGCTGCAGACTGGGCCCGTATGTGAATTTAAAAGTTTAGGCTCATCCCTAATGTTTTAAGAATGAATTTTTAAATGATAAATGTCACTATTTGTCTGGACCCAGCCAACTCTTACCTTATCATAATTTATTAAGCCAACCTATTGAAGAGAAAAATCGATACAATCACCTTATCGATGCGTAGATAATTGGTACAAAGGGGCATTGCAAACACCCTTAAACTGTATTCTCAATCGTAAATACGTCCAATGTTTCATCAAATAAAGAGCCAACAAGCTTGCCATTTTTCTCGAATGCCATATTTTAATTTAAGTTTTTAGGTTTCAAATTTCGCGAAAAACCAGTGATAAAATTTATATGTATTGTTCAATAATTGTAAATATCGTATCTAAGTTGAGTGTCGTCTAGGTCTAGCTGGTGCATCGCGAGTTTTTACGTTTAAATTGAGTAAGTGTAATTTTTATTTTGTCGCTGAAGATAACTGGCAAAACTGTGTACCTATTGTAATTAGGACTGCTTAAAATTTTACGAATTTCATTTTGTGTGTTCTAATTTTAAAAATAAAAGATAATGAGCATTAAATTTTACATTTTATTCGACCAACCTTCCAAAGCAGATCAAATGGATAATTGTGGAATACATGGGTACGCCGTGTTACAAAAATATTTGTTTATTCTACAAAAATTATTTTTAGGTGGCTTATTTCACAATCATGAAGATTTTCCTTCATAAAACATACGTATAATATACAGAGTGATAATGAAAAAAATTTACAAGCATCAAAATTGGACTTTTTAAAATGTATAAGGGTTTAAAATGAGATAGTCTTATCAAAACTCAAACATAACTTGACTCTTTCAGTACGGTAGCAACCCTTAAAGCAAGATTCTCAGATTTGACAAGAGGGAAATCTCTCAAGATGAAAAAATATGACGAATTGGTAGTTTGTATGGAAACTTTGAGTTTCTCATAAAACCAATCAAGCAGCTATAAACATTTTACTTTTTAGAAAGCGATTTGTTTACGATTCTTCTGTACAATTCCAATACGCTGACACTTACAGGTGAATTAATTGAAGAAATAAAATGTGAAAATTGCGTTTTTCTCGCTATGCGATTGTTATCATTCAAAAGCGTTGCTTAGAGTGGTTTCTAGATTGCGAATAGTATTGTGCAGCAATGTGAGCACACCTGCAGCACTTGTCGCCATCCGTAGTACGGTTGGTATTTGCTGAACACTTATGCTCATTGGAAAAACGTGACTTTGTTTTTCCACTTATCAACAAGTCCATGGGCTTTCTTGAGCCACATCGGGGAGCATTTTTAATTTTTTGAAAATTGTTATCAATTTCCGATAAGTGGTTGATGATATGTTGGACAAAAAGCGTTCAGTTATGGTGCAACAGCACATATCTGCTCCGGGAAGCTCACGATTTGACATCTTTCTCTTCTTTGTTTATCTCTTTCTCCACGATAATGCCATCTGAAAATTAAAAATACCATTAAATTGTTATTATTTACTTTCATAATAAACTGATCGGTAGGAACGCCAACGGATCATGCTCAAATATTGGTTAGTCTCCGGGTTTGGTTCAATTTTGGTTGGTTATTTCTTGATTTTTGACTGGTTATAAACCTAAACAAGCAAAAAGTCAATCTTTCCGATTCGGTCCAAAAACTTTTTCTGGACGTTTCAAGGTGTCTAAATAAAAAAAGTCAAATGTCCGTCCGTCGTACACGCTGATTTTGGTAACGTGACATTTTCCAAAAATCTGAAATTTGGGTCAGGGACCCGTTCCGGCTCTAGTTGGTCCTCAAAGCATCAACATTTGTGAAAAAAAAATCGTGAAATCCAATGAGACGGGGTTGGCGCCCACTGGAAGAGGTCATGGGTCAAAATGGGTATCTATCTACCCATTTCGAAAGTGTATTTTCAAGATTTCCGGTACCTAGGCGTGTGGGGTATCATTTTCCACCAAATTTTGGACGCTGAATCCAATGAGACGGGTCCCGGAACGATTGGCGCCCACCGGAAGAGGTCATGGGTCAAAATGGGTATCTATCTACCCATTTCGAAAGTGTATTTTCAAGATTACCGGTACCTAGGCGTTCGGGGTATCATTTCCCACTAAATATTAGACGCTGAATCGATTCGAGTGAGACCCCATGCTCCTGATCCGAGGAATAATCAACCCCAGTGAATGAATTTGCATCGTTTCAAAACGTGCTCTCTTTCCCCGAAGAAAGACCATAGATGATATATACGACAATATATATTAGGACAAATGGAAAGTAATGATCACTACAGGGGTTTCTTTGTCTTCAACGCACTTTCCGCATTCCAGGTAACTGTTTCGTCCTTGTTTCGAGCAAGAGGTTCGTTCCACGGCTGCACTTTCCCTGATCCGATTATTATGTAGACGACGTTTGTCGCGAGGATGACGATAAAGGATATCCAGAATACTTGCCGCCACTCCATCATAGTTTGCTGGAAGAATTAGATAAGAAAGGAGAATGAAGTAGGGAATGAGTGTCTTAATGAAGTGGTCGCACTGATTTTGAAGTTTTGGAACAAATGAATAAACGTTCGCCGACTTGCTTGGCATTACATTAGGAGTAAGGTGGCCGATGAGGGTTGGCGTGATGATCCCTGAAATGGCTCCAATCCCGTTCACCAGAGCCATAAGTGTTCCAGCGTAGTTGGGCGACAGGTCGAGAGCATTCACTTTCAAAGACGGGTAGAAGAATCCCATGAAGGCCATACCAACTGCGAATAACGTAGCAGCAGCAACACGATCACAGCCGGCGTACGATGCGAGGATGACTCCCAGAGCTGGACCCACCGAAGCTGAAATCAACCACGAGGTGGATATTGAATGTTGTCTGATATCTTTGGTCATTTCAATACCAATTCTTGATCAAGTGAGCAACTCACCAACTGTTGTAAAGGTTTTTCGGGCGACTGAGATCGTCCAGAATTCTTTTTTTAATAAGAAATCGCTGAGTATACCAGCGAAAATTGCTGTGAACCACATGACTAGAAAAGGCAAGCTGCTGAATATACCATTCTGAAAGAAAATGGAAATCATTTGTTTAAAAAATAATATAAAAAACATGTATAGCGGCTTTACAAAGTGGTCACATCTTTAAAATTTAGGTATAAGTAATTTTTGAAATGAAATAATAACCTGCACAATTGAGAACTTCATGACAGACTTCATGTACTTGGGAAGATCCGTCTGAATCGTGAAAAGCGCCCAATCGTGGCCTATCTGACCGATGATCAGAGCCCACAGGGGAAGTGACGTTGCCATTGCTCCCCAAGGCACCTTCAAATGCTGTGAAAGTAATTTTTTTGAAAATAATTATTGAAATGGCGAGTGGATTTTTCTAGCAGCCTCAGATAGCGGTCGAGAATCGAACTATCTTAATGATAACTTCTGGATGAGTAAACGCCGCCAATAAATATGCATTTGAATTAGTTCTAGTGATAACGAATAAAACGATCATCGGAAGTCATTACCGTATTTGTTATCAGACATCCATTATTACAACATTATTGGTAGCTGGAGCGACCTTTACCGTTCTGATTGTGAGTCAATATATAATATTTACGTACATTGCTCCTAAGTAGCAACACTGGAGACAATGGTCTATTTTTTATCATCTTCGGGTTTTTATTTTATAGGGCTCAAGAGTTTTTGGTGAAGAATTGATAGGTGAAGTCAGAGTTTTGATTTATGAATTATTTTCACGTCGAATTGGACGTTGTCGGAAATAATTTGTTTCACATTAGTTGTAAACGCCGCTAGCGCTACGGTAGCCCGAGTAGATTGTGAAACCTACTCCGTGCAACACAACATGAGGAAGACATTCCAACTATCTCTTCCTTATGGCTTTCTTTAAATGGTGCCTTTGATTCGCCTCATTCAAAAGTTTCTAACATCCAATTTGAGTTGAAAATGCTATATTTTTGACAGCTACTGCTGCAGTGAGAGATTAGGTAATGCTGACAAAGTTTTTCATTATTTTCCGTTCATTATGTTCATTCTTACTTGTTGAATGTTACGTTATTTCTTTCCAAGAATTTGATAACTTATTTCTGTCATCCTCCAAATTGACGTGGAATACCTCCAATTTGAAATGGAAAACCTCCAATTTGAAATGGGAAATCTTCTATTTGATGTGTAAAACCTCTAGTTTTACCTGAAAATGTTATACTCCTATATGTTATACTACCTCCGTACTACTACACCTCTTTTGTAGGAATACACGTTTCTTTTTAATGAACCTATTATTTTATCAATTTTTATCCTCTATACGAAAGCTATTAGAAAAAAAGAAATCTGTCAACATTAGAATAGATTAGATAATTAATTTATTAATCTAATACAATTTAGGGGTGGGGGGCCTCTCTTACCCTTGAAAAGATATGAAATTAAAGATAGAATATTATGAATTTATTAAGGGTTGTTCTTAAATTTTAGATTATTAGGTGTATCTTGATCTTTAACACGTTTGCTGCGGGTCACGCGCTCAGCGCGTGAGCTCTGTTCCAATCTGTGTATCGCACGCGCCTGGCGCGTGAAGGCAGCCTTCAGATCGCTCCTCCAGTATACCAGAAAGTGAAATGGAATATATTTCTACTTCCCACGCCAGCTTTGAACCTTCTGAAGGTACTGTAAACGTCGGAGTCAGCTGGGGCGTTGCTAAGTTGCAAAAAAATAAATCCGAAATAGGGGACTAGTTTGGAGTTTTCTTGCCATTTTGCATCGATTTCAGTGTTCCCACCTCAAGATTTCTTTCAGTGCTTCGCTTTAGTACACGAAATACTTCGGTGTAAAACTCCAAGGTAAATATCTCATACTATAACCGCACTGGGTTAGAAGCTCGCATCGAATTTCATTCCACATGCGGCGCACGCACCTGGCGCGTTCCTATTTCAGATGACTCCCGCACAGCTGCTCAAACGAGCTCAACAAGTCCGCAGCGAACGTGTGAACAGGAAAAATAAATATAGGTAAAATCCGGTATAATTATAAAAAACCAAAAAAATAAATAGGTTGCAGAGCAAAATAATTGGATTATTTACTGCTTAACCCCATTCCCAGGTAGATGCCTTCCCTCCACCACTAATATGCTTACTTCTTTTCGCTTAATACCGCCCAATGTTTCGGTAAGGTAGTCCTTCTCATCCTCAGTTATGAAAGGGTGCGACGCAGGGTCGTTGTAGCACAAAAAGCACCACAGAACATACCACACCACGCCGAGGGAACCAAACAAATAGAAAATCACAGGCCAGTCGTACGCTTCGAGAAGATAACCACTTAAAACGCTCGAGACGACCACACCAATCTGATTGCCTGGAAAGGGGCGAAAGACAATTTATTTAGAACATAATTATACTTCTCGTTGAGTAGTAGAAAATTTTCTGAAAATCTGAAATTTGGGTCAGGGGTCTGATTGGGCGATTTAGGGGTGTGAGGTATCATTTTCTACTAAATTTTGGACGCTGAATTCAATAAAGAGGGTCCCGGAACCATTGACGCCCACCGGAAGAAGTTATGGGTCAAAATGGGTATCTATCTGCCCACTTCGAATATGTGTTTTCGAGATTTCTGGTACCTAGGAGTGTGGGGTATCATTTTCCACTAAATCTTGGACGCTCAATCCATTGAAGTGGATCCCAGAACGATTGGTACCCACTGGAAGAAGATATGGGTCAAATTGGGTATTTATTACCCATTTTGAATATGTGTTTTCGGGATTTCTGGTACCTAGGCGTGTGGGGTAACATTTTCCACAAAATCATGGACGCTGAATCCAATGAAGAGGATCCCAGAACGATTGGCACCCACTGGAAGAAGATATGGGTCAAAATGGGTATCTTTCTGCCCATTTTGAATATGTGTTTTCGAGATTTCTGGTACCTAGGCGTGTGGGGTAACATTTTCCACTAAATTTTGGACGCTTAATCGATTGGAATGGGTCCGGGATTCGCCACACCCACTGTTTCCCCCATTTTCCCCATGTTGAAGAAATGATTTTCGATGCACCTGGTCCGAGGATGTTCCTTTGGTATCGATTTTACTGTCTTCTGAAATGTTCGTTCCTGTAAAGGCATGTTCTGAACTGATATATATTGCCCCATTTGAATTAATGAACTTTTTTTTTTAACAAAATGAAGATTACCCGAATGATCAAAAACGTTAATTAATGTATTTATTCTTCACCTTTATGCCGACTGTTATCCATAAGCGATTATTATAGTAACGTAAAAGAACATGAAACTTCACGAAAACTTCAAATTTCAGACTCATTGTCGTAAAAACATACATTACGCTTTTAGTTTTGGCTTCGTAAATGAATGATAGCGTAGCAGTATGAGGATAATTAGACCTAGGTGATATAGAAACGTGTCCTTGAGTTCAATATAAAATGTAGATTCGTGTTAACTGGTGGCACACAATGCTCGATAACGAGACTAGACGTTGATGGATTATCATCGGTTTTAAGCGAATAAATAACCTCACATGAATGTCCTGAATTATATAATGCGGAGAATTAAAATATTTGTTAGCTCGCGCAATGAGTTGAATATATTTCCTCTATTTAGAATGAATTAATCAAAGTTAAATCGTGATTAGGCGTGAAATTACTAGGCTTCTGATTTATCACCTGTGAAAGTATGATTGTTGTTAATTTTGAGATTGACTTTTTGCCTAAAAATATTTCTTGAATAAAATCTAAAAATTTTTTCTGGACGTATCAAGGTGTCTAGATCAAAATTAGCATAAATATGTCCGTCTGCCGTCCACGCCGATTTCGGTAGTAGAAAATTTTCTAGAAATCTGAAATTTTGGTCAGGGACCCGTTTTTGGCTCTAGTTGGTCCTCAAAATTTTTCAGCCCGATTGGACCAAATTTGGGTGGGGTAGGGGTCAAAATGTGTTTTATGAAAAATGGATTTTCGAGATTTTTGGCGATCTAGGCATATGGGGTATCATTTTCGACTACATTTTGGACGCTGAATCCGCTGAGACAGGTGCCGGTACGATTGGCGGCCACCGGAAGAGGTTATGGGTCAAAATGGGTATCTATATAATCATTTCGAATGTGTGTTTTCAAGATTTCCGGTACCTAGGCGTGTGAGGTATCATTTTCCATCAAATTTTGGACCCTGAATCGATTGGAATGAGTCACCATGCGCCTCGTACAAGGAATAACACCCTTGTGAAACAATTTGCAGCGTTTTTTCACGGAATTTACCCATTAAAAGCAACCATGATGCGCATCGAGAAGCATTACCGCGTTATCAACCAGATAACGGCAATTACATTGATCTCTGTTCGTTTCCAGTTGTGAGCTGGACTGAAAATGTCAAAGTAGATAACGCAAGAAAACATCGCATCGCTTTTCATTGACAACGGTAGACTAACCTGCAAATACGAGCGATCCCAGTCGACCTCTTTCCAAAGGAGGAACCCACTGTGCGAGAAGTTGGTTCAGCGCTGGAAATGTCGTGCCCTAACACATTATTACATCGGGAATTACTCAATGAATGAATAAAAAACAATTAAATGATAATTTATTGAATAAGCACCAAAGTTATGTTGCAATTTTAACCCCGAAATGACATCTTGTGTTGAAAATTGGTCTGGTGGTGTACCCTCATATTAGTCCCGCAGTATCTGAGACATCATCCCGCTAAATTATGTTTTTTTGCAAAAGGTAATTCGGCCCAAAATTTGTTTTTGGGCGTTTCAAGGTGTCTACATCAAAATTAGAAAATGTCCGTTCGCCGTCCATGCCGATTTTGGTAATAGAAAATTTCCCAAAAATCTGAAAATTTGGGTCAGGGACCCGTTTTTGGCTCTAGTTGGTCCTCAAAACTTTTCAGTCTAATCGGACCAAATTTGGGGAGGTAAAAAAGGGATCAAAATGTATTTTTTGAAATTTGAATTTTCGAGATTATTGGCAATTTAGGCGTGTGGGTTCCTGGTCCGAGGAATGACCAACCCCTGTGAAAGAATTTGCAGCGTTTTTCCCTTTACATATGAGGGCAGAAAGCAGTACACTAGACCTCATTTGCGCCCCACAGAAATGTTATCCCGCAATTGAGAGGCTGCTCAAAGTATACATGATACTTAACTCAACTCTCTTCAAATTCGCCTGCTAAAACATAAGCACCTTGGCCAATTTGAGGGAAATTAGTACATTTTCTTTTGAGTATTTTGACCATTATTGTATTAATTTCATCCTACACATATACACATTTGAACAATTTACGAAGATGATACAATTGCTATTTTTTCCTGAACATGTGTAACATTTATAGCATTTCCAAATTTAATCAACATTTTCCAAACCAAATTCAACATCTCACACACCAAATTCAACATTTTACAAATCAAATTCAAATATTTCCAAATCAATTAAATATTTTGTAACCCGACGTTTTCACGTAACGGGCTAGGGATCCAAAAATAGACCTAGGCGAATAATTAGTGGGAGATTAAAGACTTTCACTTACCGTCCGGAATGTCTGCAATGGTCGGTCATGGACGCCAAGTACACCTGAATTTACCAAGCTCTGAGGAATGGGGTTTCGTGATTGAAAAGACAAGGGTTCAATATTGACTTATAATAAACGCAATTGACAGAAATATAAAATACGGAATGTCTCGGCCGAGAAGGATATTGACTATTACGTAATCTAATTATTGAGTAGGCAGAAGTGAAGGGCTGAGGGCCAAATGAGTTTACGAGGTAGCTGAAGGCTCAAATGTTTGGTTTGAATAACGGTAAAGTGGAAGTGATTTGTTAATGTCCTCCCCTAATTCCTTTTACTTTTCCTACGACAGACAAAATACTAAATAATACGGCTACAATGTACAACTCTATGATCAGCTTTCTGGTGACTAAACGTCGGGGCTTGGGCCAGATTTAGAGATTCGACTTTCGCGTTGCGAGGGTACGAAACAGAGTTATTTCGCCACTTACGTGTACCAACTCCTTCGGATGGAGACAACAGGGTGATGTTCTCTTCGCTGCTCGGCTTCGGTCAGGGGAACGCCGTCCAGGCCGGAGGAGGCGAGACTCTTTCCGACGGAGGTCCGACGACTGGCGGTGCGTGGGAGACCTGGACTATTGGCCGTCGAATCGGGCGCGAACGGATCAACACTCGGGTCCGACGGGGAATTTTCAGTTTGTATAAGGGCCCACTGTTACGGGAGAGGAATTGGCTGATCTCCCAATTCCCGAGTTCTCACCCTGAAGGAACCACGATACACTCGTTCCCTCAGGTCACTTTCACAACACCGGGTTCACAAGGGGTTGACTTGCTACGCGTCGGTTGTTCCGCTTCGATGTTCCGCTTCACTTCACTTCGTTCCGCCTTGTCCTCACGGGATTACGGCGAACGGGGATTCCAACTTTCCTTCTCTTGAGTTCGGATACGACTGACTGATGTTCCGCCTCGGTTGTTCCGCCCCGGAACAGGTTGTTCCGCCCCGGAACAGGTTGTTCCGCCCCGGAACAGGTTGTTCCGCCCCGAAACAGGTTGTTCCGCCCCGCCCCCTGCCTCGCCTCGTCCTCTCGAGATTATGGCGAGCAGGGGGGGCCAACCTCGTTTCAGGCCAACCTCGCTTCACTTGAGTTCGTACACGACTGACTTCCGAGCGTTTCCCCAGTCCGCTCGTCAAGTCGCCTTCCCCTCCTACTCCTCCCTGGGTGTCTCGCGCCGCCCATCGCCCAACCAATCCAATGAGGACACGCCTTTTGCCCAACTGGGTCAGGCGCTTGGAGAGGAGAGGGGACGAGCCGTACCCCGCCGCCGAAGTTTCTTGACGGGGCGCTTGGAATCTGCCGCCCCGTTACACTCCATTCGGAATGGAAATGTGGAAAACGTTCTTGATATCAAAGAATGGTGACAACGTGTTCTTCGCGTTAAGTTGTACTTCTGATGAAAGGCCCGGTGTTGACTCACGCAGGAAGCGGCAGCATATAAATATCGCTCGATAGGCGTCACGCGACATTGAGGAGCTTGTGGGAAGATCAGCTAATAACCGCACAAGGATGCCCAAGGACGCTCAAGATAGAATTGAGTTTTCCCATACATACCCCAAGTGGGCGCGTCCTGATGGGGTCAGACGGGTGCGGTGCTCATTGAACAGATTAACACTTCTCTGTCTTGTTTCATCATATACACTGCATTTCCCTGGTAACATCCTGGATTGGGGAAGTGATTTGTTAATGTCCTCCCCTAATTCCTTTCTCCTTTCCTAACGCACGACAGACGACATGCTAAATAATACGGTCACAATCTACAACTCTATGATCAGCTTTCTGGTGACTAAACGTCAGGGCTTGGGCCAGATTTAAAGAGTCGACTTTCGCGTTGCTAGGGTACGAGACAGAGTGATTTCGCCACTTACGTGCACCAACTCCTTCGGATGGAGACAACAGGGTGATGTGCTCTTCGCTGCTCGGCTTCGGTCAGGGGAACGCCGTCCAGGCCGGAGGAGGCGAGGCTCTTTCCGACGGAGGTCCGACGACTGGCGGTGCGTGGGAGACCTGGACTATTGGCCGTCGAATCGGGCGCGAACGGATCAACACTCGGGTCCGACGGGGGATTTTCAGTTCGTATAAGGGCCCACTGTTACGGGAGAGGAATTGGCTGATCTCCCAATTCCCGAGTTCTCACCCTGAAGGAACCACGATACACTTGTTCCCTCAGGTCACTTTCACAACACCGGCTTCACAAGGGGTTGATTTGCTACGCGTCGGTTGTTCCGCTTCGATGTTCCGCTTCACTTCACTTCGTTCCGCCTTGTCCCCACGAGATTATGGCGAACGGAGATCCCAACTTTCCTTCTCTTGAGTTCGTACACGACTGCCTGATGTTCCTTTTCCCAGTCCGCTCGTCAAGTCGCCTTCCCCTCCTACTCCTCCCTGGGTGTCTCGCGCCGCCCATCGCCCAACCAATCCAATGAGGACACGCCTTTCGCCCAGCTGGGGTCAGGCGCTTGGAGGGGAGAGGGGTCGATCCGTACCCCGCCGCCAAAGTTTCTTGACGGGGCGCTTGGAATCTGCCGCCCCGTTACACTCCTCCGATCTTTGGAGGCCGAGGTCTACCTCGGCAATTTTCCTTCCGGTGGGGGTGACTGGTGCGATGGGCATTGCGTCAGGTCGTTTGGCTGCTATCCATGCTTGTTCGTACCGCCATCGTCTACAAGCGGCACAGGTTGGTGGGCGGTCCTTCTCGTGTTCGGCGATGGAGCAGGGCTTCGGGTAGGCGGGGTCCGTGGGTCGTAGGTTCCGGCATTTTCTTACCAGCCGATTCCACATCACTTTACAGCCATCGCAGCGGTAGGTTGTCGGCGGGTGTTGTCGTTTGGTGCAGATGCAGCACAGGACGCTCCCATTCGTCAAAGGCACGATGGCGCGGATGTTCCAAGGTGGTATGTTGGATGGGTCGGCAGGGGCCACGGGTGAGCTAGCGCCAGCATCCCCATCAGCTAGGACGACCTTCACCGGCCGAGGGGTGGAGGCCCGGGAGGAGCCGGAACGCGGTTGCCCTGGGGTGGCGTCTGATCCCCGTGCGGTTTCTTCTGATGACGAGGAGTCCGAGGACGAAGTTGACGAGTCGGCAATACTCGGCTCGGCCGCGGCGGGCGCTGTGAATGCCGGGGCGGGGTACTCTTCCACGTTGTTGTCAGGTCGTGGTGTCGACGATCCTCGAGGGGTGGCGCGATGCGTGTTTGATCCGAATGAGTCGTTGAGGTGGGTCATGGCTTGCAGCTGCTGTTCCACCATGATCACTCGGCAACGCAGGGACTCGACCTCCACCGACCCACCCGCCCCAAGCTCGTTTAGGCAGCGCAGCAGAATCCGCCGCTGTGTTGGCATCCTGTCGCAGGACTCGACCAGCTTACCCAGCCCCATGATGACCGTGGAGGTGACGGCCAGCCACTCCGTACTTCCGGGCTCCAAGTCCGTGCTGCCCCCCGACGACGGTGCCCGCGCCCGAGGTAGCGCCATAGTCTTTTGGTGTCGTTCGCTGATCTCCTATTTCCCCACTATACTCTGAAACATACAAACCGGCCCTTCTGTTAGTCTCCTCTCACGCTCCGACTCACCCGTTGTACATCAATCGATGGCTCATTTATTATGCAGACAACCTCTCTCTCTGCACAGAGCCAGACGCTGAACGACAACCCTAGATTTTAGCTGCCATTACAAGGGGAAAAAACAAAGGAAAAGAGGGGGGGGGGGGGCAAGGCAGTCCTGTCCCGACCCATGAGGCACGGTCATTAATCAAACAAGGTAAGTACTTGTGTTGTGCATTTTATTCTACAGGTAAGACATTCCCTATTCTATTTCACAAAATACAAGTATACCACAAAACTTGACAAATTTTTTTTTTTTTTTTTTTTTTTTTTTTTTTTTTTTTTTTTTTTTTTTTTTTTTTTTTTTTTTTTTTTTTTCAATCGCTTCATCCCGTTCTAGGTGTTGACATCTTCCCCGCGTGGAGCTGCGCGTAGTCGATCGTTTTGCGCCTTGGTCTTAGCCCGTATGGACTGGACGCCGTCCTAGTCGGAATCGGGATTCGGCTGGAAGATCTTCCAGGGCCCTGGGCCCCAGGTTCAGGATTTTCTTCGGTCCGTACTGGTTCCGGCCATTCAAGGGGGTCCAACAACCATGTCCCTCCGCTATCTTCGCTAGGTGGAGGGGCAGGGCTCTCGGGTGGGCGCGATTCCTCCGCTACGTCGGGGGTGACGGCGTCGTCTGGCACGCTGTTGATAAACGCTGGCTTGAGCCTGCTGAGGTGGTAACGCGTGGTCTTCCCCAGGACATCCTGGACCTCGTAATTGACATCGGTCAGTTTGCGGGTCACACGGAGCGGTCCTTTCCAGGGGCTCCAGAACTTCTTCACTGTGCCTGGTGGGGCGACGAGCTGCTGGGCATATACTTGTTGGCCTATCTGGAACTCCCGAGAGTGGCGTCGCTTGTTGATTGCCTGCTCACGGGTGTGCCAAGCGCGCCTCAACTGTCGCTCGGCTTCCAAACGGACCCGCACCATTTCCTGGTGTTGATCCTTCAAGGGCGATGTTGCTTCCCGTTTTATGCTGATTTCGGTTAGGTGCGGCATTCTCAGCTCTCGTCCGAAAACCAGGTGATTTGGCGAATAGCCCGTACTACAGTGGGGGAGGCTGCGGTAGGCAGCTAGTGCCAAAGGCAAGGCGGCTTCCCAGTCCCGGGTTTTGCGTCTCAGTTTCGCCACCAGGTTTGCCAGGGTGCGATGGAATCGCTCACATACTCCGTTGGCCTGTGGGTGGTAAGCGGAGGTGTGGACGTGGCGTATCTCCCAGGTATCGCAGAGCTCCTTGACGACCCCAGAAATGAAGGCGGCGCCTCGGTCAGAGACGAGCCTCTCAGGTGCACCATGGGTTGGTAAATACTTTGTGGTCAATACGCGAGCGGTTGTTACTGCTGTGCAATCCGTGGTGACATAAGCCTCTGCGTACTTGGAGAACTGATCGATTACCGTCAGGATGTATTTGGTACCCCCTCGACCAGGTAGAGGCCCAACAAAGTCAATACCGACAATTTGACCAATTCGGGTCGGTATATCGGGTTTCTGGATTGGTGGTGTCAAATTTGGGGGAGTGTTCCTCTCCTGGCACTCCTGGCATTTCTGGACGAACTCTCGGACGT
Source organism: Cyrtorhinus lividipennis (assembly GCA_019603395.1). Classification (NCBI taxonomy): domain Eukaryota; kingdom Metazoa; phylum Arthropoda; class Insecta; order Hemiptera; family Miridae; genus Cyrtorhinus; species Cyrtorhinus lividipennis. The sequence continues at coordinate 4,329,667 of CM034002.1, read as the reverse complement.
CACGTACCATCTTCTTCCAGTACCCGTACCGCCTTGCGACACGGGTGGTTGTTTCTATGCCAGGGTGCCCGGCCCACTGATGTTGATGACAATTGGTCAGGAACCAGCGCCGCATGGTGGATGGGATCAGTGGCACCGTGATCCGCTGGCCATCCACATCGACCTCCTTCCTCCAGACTCCTTCCTCCTCCTTTAGTTGATACTTCTCTGGATCAGCCGTCAGGGTGGAGATCCAGGGGTCCAAGGATTGGGCTGCCATCAGAAGTTCCTTTGGCATACTTAGTATGATGGCGCCAACGGGAACACGACTCAGGCCGTCGACATGAGCCATCTGCGATCCGGGGCGGTACTGCGCCTCATACTCGTACTCCGTCAGCCGGAGGATCCATCGTCCGATGCGCGAAGTTGGATCGCGTAGATTCATGGCTGCCGTGAGTGCTGCGTGGTCGGTCCTCAGGACGAACTTCTTCCCGAGCAGGAATTGCTGGAAATGTGTCACGCCCCAGACTACAGCAAGGAGCTCACGCTCGGTGGTGGAGTAACGTGTCTCAGCATCGTTGAGGGCGCGACTTGCGTAAGCGACCGGTCGCTCCTGCCCCTGATGTTCCTGGGCTAGTACTGCTCCCATAGCGGTTCCTGATGCGTCCGTGGACAGGATAAATGGCTTGTCAAAGTCCGGATAGGCGAGCACGGGTTGGGTCATGAGTGCTTGCTTGAGTCGGTCAAACGCGCTCTGCTGCTCTTCACCCCAGCTGTACTCCCGGTTTTTCCTCAAGAGTTTGGTGAGAGGGGCGCTCATTTCCGAGTAGTGCTCGATGAAACGGCGGTAAAAACCGGCCAGTCCCAAGAAGGATCGGAGCTCGCGAACGCTCGTCGGCGGAGGGTATTCTCCTATGGCTTTGACCTTTTCTGACTCCATCTCGATTCCTTCTGACGTGATAACATGGCCCAGGAAGTTGACGCGAGACCTCAGGAACGAGCACTTCTTGAGATTAAGGCGGAATCCAGTCTCTTCAAATCTCTCCAGAACGGCTCGCAAGATGTTAACATGTGACTGCAGATCCTCAGTGAAGATGATGACATCGTCGAGGTATATGAGACAACCGTCACCCAGCAGTCCGTCGAGTACGTCATTCATGGCGGCTTGGAAGGTTGCCGGGGCATTTTTAAGCCCGAAGGGCATGCGCACATACTCGAAGTGACGATTGAGTGCCGTGAACGCGGTCTTTTCCCTTGATTCGGGACTGACGGGTATCTGGTGATATCCCATAGTCAGGTCCAGGGTTGTAAAGATCTTACTACGACCCATCATGGCCAGGGTTTCCTGCAAACGAGGGATAGGGTACTTGTTACCCTTGGTCTTGGCATTTATTTCCCGATAGTCAATGCAGAATCGGTACTGCTGTGGCTCACCGGGAGGGGTCTTCTTCTTGGCGATGACTACTGGAGCGTTCCAGGGGCTTTTGGATGGCACAATAACACCGTCGGCCAGCAAGGAGTAGACTTGGTCTTCCACGAAGCCTCTCAGAGCATGCGCCACTGGATAGGGCTTTCTGGCCGTGGGGCTCGCGCTTCCGGTGTCAATGTCGTGAGCCACCTGCAGGGAACAACCCTCCCTCCCGGGCTTCTCGAAGAGATGCAGCTTCTGCGTCAGGCAGTCCTTGACCAATTGGTAGTCGGGTCCTGCCAGATGAGTCAGATGCTGATGCACTTGGCACTCCAATTCAGAGGTTGAAGGAGGATTGTCCCAGATCTCAATTGGGAATTCTGCTACATCGGACATCGGAGGGTGTACCACCGGCTGCTTTCTGGGTGGTGCTGTTTCGGTGGTCAATTGGCCTTGGTAGTTGTCGTCGACGCTAGGTTCGGAGGCCTCGGCAGATGTTGGAGCGGCTGTTGGCCCGCCCTGGCGGTTGTTGTCGGTGTCGGGTTTCGTGGCTCGGGCGGTTTCCTGGGCTTTTTGCGCCATCCTGTCGTCCTTTAGTTGACGGATGTGCCTGAGGAGGTCCGGGTCAGTGGCGACCACGCCAATGGAGATCATCTTCCCCGTGGCGGGTTCCTTCATTTCCACTACGCCGATATCCGGGCGTATGCCAAGGGGTAATTTCCTCAGGAGGTCCAGTCCAATCAGATCCAAGCCGGAGTCAGGTCGTTGGAAGACATAGAACGCGTGCGTAATCGTAACCGGACCGATGGTGGTACGTACATCCTGGATCCCCAGCACGGGCAGTGGTTGTCCGTCGGCACCCCATAGCTCCATCGTTGTTGGGCGGATGTCAATGCCAGGCACAGGTCTTGATAGGACAGACACTGCAGCACCAGTATCCACGACCATTCGCCGGGATTCCTTCCCCAAGCCGGCGGTGATCAGTATCATGGGCATCATGACACCATTCACAGCGGTCTGGTAGGACACCAGCTCGTCTCCGCGGACTTCGACGATTGGTTCGTCCTCATTATTTGTCGTGAGATTGGCTTGGGTTTCCTGGGTCGTGCTGATGTTTCTGACCTGGTGCATTCGCGGATTTGAGATGGGCAGGGTCTTCTTCTTCTTAAGGCACTCAGCCTCCAGATGGTCACGGGATCCACAGAAATTGCAGAACAAGGCCGCGTAGAGTCCGTGGGGGCAACTCACTGGAAAGTGGGAAAGATCACCACAGTACATACAGGGCAGCACTGGGACGGTCGGTGGTAACTTCGTCGGCACCGGTATCAACTGGTGATCGCCGAACGTGGCCGGTTTGTTTGGGTAACGAAGTGGGCTTCTGGGTTTTTGCAGGCAGTTTGCTGCAAAATGCCCTGGTTCTCCGCAAGAGTAGCATTTCTTGGGCTCCGAAGGTCTTGATCCACTGACAGCAGTTATGTCCCATCGAGCATCGTAGTCCTGCTTTGCTCTCATTACGTCCTCCCATCCCTCAGCCCGCTCCACTGCATCCTCCAAGGTGTCCGGAGGGTTACCCTGCAAGTAGAGATGGAGTTCTTTCGGTTGTCCGCGGACAAAAGCGCTGAGTGCCTTTCGTCTTGTCCATTCCCGACGTTGAGCATCGTTCAGGTTGGGTTCAGTTCGGACAGCCGATCGTGCCGTGGCCAGAAGTCGTTCTGCGAACCGTCGGATGGACTCGTCGGGGTCTCTCTGGGCTGTCCAGAGTCGTATGGTTGCCTTCTCGGGACTTTCCTCGCCATACCATGCCAGTATGGCATTCTTCACTGTCGTGTATGGGGTTTCGCCAAGACCATCCTGGAGGAATCGCTTGGCTCCACCTTTCAGGCGGGTACGAAGGAATCGTAGTCTCTTGTGTTCGTCAAACTCTTGGGTTGCTTGCTCCACCTCCTGGAAGAACACGGATGCCGTGATAGCATCCGGCTCATCAGGGTTCCATGTGTCGACTTCCATGAACAACGACCGCGGAATGCCGGAGGCAGCAGGCTCACGGAAAAAGGCGCCCAGTTTGTTCATTGCTTCCGTCACGGCGTTCATCATGGCTTCGCCCTCGACTGATGGGCTGCTGTTTTGGTGCATGGTCGCGAACTCACTTGTTAAAAAATAAAAAAAAATAAATAAAAAGAATTATAGAACCGATAGATCACTTTCTTGCGCACCAAGGACCGATAATTTCCCCACGAATCGAGAAAGGACTTCCCAGTTGGTAAGAGCTATGACGGGTCTGGAATCGGGATGTCAATTGGAGCTGAAGGCTCCCGGAACAGTCCCGGAACAGAGGGCCTCGGGACAAGTTTCGGAACAGTCCCGGAACAGAGGGCCCCGGAACAGTCTCGGAACAGAAGGCCTCGGGACAAGTTTCGGAACAGTCCCGGAACAGAGGGCCCCGGAACAGTCTCGGAACAGAAGGCCTCGGGACAAGTCTCGGAACAGTCCCGGAACAGAGGGCCCCGGAACAGTCTCGGAACAGAAGGCCTCGGGACAAGTTTCGGAACAGTCCCGGAACAGAGGGCCCCGGAACAGTCCCGGAACAGAAGGCCTCGGGACAAGTCTCGGAACAGTAGGCCCCGGAACAAGCCCCGGAACAGTCCCGGAACAGTCTCGGAACAGAGGGCCTCGGAACAAGCCCCGGAACAGTCCCGGAACAGTCTCGGAACAGAGGGCCTCGGAACAAGCCCCGGAACAGTCCCGGAACAGTCTCGGAACAGAGGGCTACAGTGAGAGTGATGCTACTAAATAAATGAGCCAGTATCTAAATTTCGATTTTTGGAAAGAAAAAATCCTAGACACGGATTTGAAGTCAATTGGCTCCTCACTCGCTTCCTCACACTCGGGCCGATTTGTTTGTTTCTTACAATTTTAAATTTCGGAATCTACAACTAGCACAGTTTGAATTTCAAGATTATGGAACGCGACCCAATTCCTTCAGAGCTTTTTCTCACCAATATTCACCTGGTCAAGATCACTTGTTGTGGATACGACAGAAATCGAGATTTCTGAAAAATCCCACCGCTTGCCACCAAAAGATGTAACCCGTCGTTTTCACGTAACGGGCTAGGGATCCAAAAATAGACCTAGGCGAATAATTAGTGGGAGATTAAAGACTTTCACTTACCGTCCGGAATGTCTGCAATGGTCGGTCATGGACGCCAAGTACACCTGAATTTACCAAGCTCTGAGGAATGGGGTTTCGTGATTGAAAAGACAAGGGTTCAATATTGACTTATAATAAACGCAATTGACAGAAATATAAAATACGGAATGTCTCGGCCGAGAAGGATATTGACTATTACGTAATCTAATTATTGAGTAGGCAGAAGTGAAGGGCTGAGGGCCAAATGAGTTTACGAGGTAGCTGAAGGCTCAAATGTTTGGTTTGAATAACGGTAAAGTGGAAGTGATTTGTTAATGTCCTCCCCTAATTCCTTTTACTTTTCCTACGACAGACAAAATACTAAATAATACGGCTACAATGTACAACTCTATGATCAGCTTTCTGGTGACTAAACGTCGGGGCTTGGGCCAGATTTAGAGATTCGACTTTCGCGTTGCGAGGGTACGAAACAGAGTTATTTCGCCACTTACGTGTACCAACTCCTTCGGATGGAGACAACAGGGTGATGTTCTCTTCGCTGCTCGGCTTCGGTCAGGGGAACGCCGTCCAGGCCGGAGGAGGCGAGACTCTTTCCGACGGAGGTCCGACGACTGGCGGTGCGTGGGAAACCTGGACTATTGGCCGTCGAATCGGGCGCGAACGGATCAACACTCGGGTCCGACGGGGGATTTTCAGTTCGTATAAGGGCCCACTGTTACGGGAGAGGAATTGGCTGATCTCCCAATTCCCGAGTTCTCACCCTGAAGGAACCACGATACACTTGTTCCCTCAGGTCACTTTCACAACACCGGCTTCACAAGGGGTTGATTTGCTACGCGTCGGTTGTTCCGCTTCGATGTTCCGCTTCACTTCACTTCGTTCCGCCTTGTCCCCACGAGATTATGGCGAACGGAGATCCCAACTTTCCTTCTCTTGAGTTCGTACACGACTGCCTGATGTTCCTTTTCCCAGTCCGCTCGTCAAGTCGCCTTCCCCTCCTACTCCTCCCTGGGTGTCTCGCGCCGCCCATCGCCCAACCAATCCAATGAGGACACGCCTTTCGCCCAGCTGGGGTCAGGCGCTTGGAGGGGAGAGGGGTCGATCCGTACCCCGCCGCCGAAGTTTCTTGACGGGGCGCTTGGAATCTGCCGCCCCGTTACAATTTTACAAAACAAATTCAACATTTATTACATTTTAAAGAAAATTTACTACTAGTGTAAATGTTGGCCAGCTGCCGCCGTTTGTAGAAGAAGCAAAACGTTCATAACATAATTCGAGCAGTTGCATGGAGTAGTTATAGCCGCTACTTCGCTTTCAATTGGACGTGGTAAGATATGGTCACGTCCTTTGCTGAGAATATTTCTCACCATGGTGTTAATTTTAGGAAATGCTTCTCTCAGCTGGATTCAACATCGGGGAATAAGGTGGAAGAAACATTTGACTTGTTCCTTATACTGATCGGATGATCAGTCGTACCCATTGAGAAGACATTAGGAGAGCGACGAGACACATAAAAAAGGAACAGATCTCTTCTTTATGGCGTTTTCACTCCAGATTGTGGATAATGCCCAATTCATCTTCTTTCCAATGTTGGTTGATTTAATAAAATATTAAATTTGGTTTGTGCCAAATGAAAGTGGTAGATGTCCTCCCATTTTCCCAGTTGACTTCTCACCATTGGGAATTGCGTGAATAGCCAATCTCGTGTTCATAATTATACTACCCAGTATATCATGAATATTGAGTTGACACTTGGAGTTTAATACTAGCCCTCACTATCCATCAGGAAGGCAGTGGTTTCAGCTGATTTGACTACTACTCAAACGCACGCCATCTTGGGGACGCCGCTTCTCGTTCTTGTCTTCTCAGCTCTCCTCTGAAATACTACGCTTTGCTAATAACCCATTTTCTGAATTCATCCTGTTTCGAATACTTGGTTTCCTCGCCTCTACTGAAGAAATACATCCCGTGTTGAGAACAAAGTAGTTTACTTCAGTATCAAGTAACGTAGACACCAGATTATTGGGTGAGTTCTTCAGTACTTGAGTACTTCAATATTCTTGATTTCGTACATACCCAGGTTACCTAGGGGCACTAGGTGATAGAAATCAGTTTGAAAATGGTGAATTTGGTTAGGAAAATGTTGAATTATATATGTGCATCGTTTAGTTGAGTCTTTGCGCCCGATGCACGAAATGTCATCATTTACTTATTTAAAGCACAAAGATTCAAGTACCTCTCCTAGCCCTTCTAGTAGGCGGATAGCGATCATCCAATTTGATCCAGCTCTTGCAGCAATGGGAGTAAGAAGAGTGAAAATGGCCGTGCTGAGGATGCCCAAACCCAGCGTCTGCTTTCCACCAAACCTGCACATTTAATTGAAGGACAATACAGCGCGAATATTTATACGATTCAAATCGGTCATTTTGACATATTTCAAACGAGGGGAAGGATGACGTAAACGGGTTTCCCGGATGCTATTTCATCTTATTGTAGAGAATCGCCAAAGCGATGAGTTGACAGTCGATCAAATCACGCAACGCAACGGAGCATTAATTTCTGTCCACATAACGACCACATAATTAGAACGCTAACCGCTCATTCAGTCTCGCTTTGTGTTTCCGCATCGTTAAACTGGATGGTCGTGAGGGTTCAAAATTGTGTTTTCAGGTGGAAAAATATTCTGTGATTTACCTCTGAGCGAGTAATCCTCCTGGGATGTGAGTGAGGACGTAGCCCCAGTAGAATGCTGAAAGGATGTAGCCTTGTGTCGGCTCGCTCCAATCAAACTCGTTGTTCTGAAATCCATTAATTTGTTATTGGAATGTGAACAACTGAAAACTCAATTCTACTTCTACGTATGATCAATGAAGGTATGAGTTAAAGTGAGACGTGGGTATAAATTGTAGGAACTAAGAATCAAATTGGTCAGTAACATGAGAGTGGATAAAAGTGATTCCCTGCTGAAAAAGCTAACTTTTTAGATGTACTTGAGCCATTTTGTAGAGGTTAACCTTGTCCAAGAACAACATTACAGGAATGTGTCACACAGTAATATATATCCATCGGAGGAAATTCCTACTTGAGTTTAGTCTCAGCACCATTTAGTGGCCTTGACTGCTCTTGAAGGTTTTGCTTGACAACTATTTGGCCTTGAATCAAGGCACGCATGCGCATACGCTTATCACCTGAGGACCCAGGGGGAGACCCCTGTGGCTGAGATTTCAAGGGGAATCTTAGAAGATCATCTATAAAATGTATGCAGCCTTCATAAAAAAGGATGATTCTGTCTGAGATGTTTCTGGGTAGAGGTTCTGTTTAGCAAAATGTCACCACATTCTGGCCACTCCGCAACTATTTTAGATATTTTTATCAATCTTAACTTACGGGATCAGTGTGGTTCTTGACTTCCAACACCCCTGGACAGCCGTCTGGATCCTCGATGATGTGGTGTTTCGCTTTCGGGTTCACAACCATTTCCGTTATGGCCAAACTGAGAATGCCTCTCATTGCGTACGCGTTGGCGACGGCGAGAAATCCCATCAAACCCAAAACGTACCTTTGAGGTATGCATCCTGCGAACAGATAAGATACAAGTTGACAAGAAAATCTCAACAGAGTTAATCAATTTCAGGGTGAGGTTAGTTGGCGTACCCTCAAGGGCTTCGCAAACTAGCCATGCACATCCACCTATTATGATATTAAAGAACGGTTTTGACAGTGATCTGGTACCCTACACGTCACAGGAGTGTTATACTAATATTGAATATTTATCATTTCTTAATATTATATTTGTGACACTATATACCTCGAGTTTCAAACCTGAGAGTCAAAGGAATAGTCAGGGATAGGTCAGCTCGTTCTGGGGCTCCTCAAAATTTAGTCCTAGTCCTAGGGGAACTGCGGTACAGAAATCACTTAAATTTACCGTTTGGTTGACTGTTGTGGGCAAGTGATTAGGTAAGTACGACTCGGATTCGGGCCAGAACAGGCATGCTACGGCACACCTTTACAAATGTGATGAACGGTCTCCTTGTAAACACATTGAGTTAAGAAGTCATACAAGATTTTGTATCCAGGGGACAATCCTGCAATTGTCTTGAATAGTTCGCACTATTGCAAACATCAAACACAATTTCTGCAGCGATAAACAAACCTCGAAAAGACAAAATCTCGCCAATCTCTCCATAGCATGTATAATTTGAACTGAATACAGTATCGATCAAACGAGACCAATACCAATAATTATTACGGGATTGAATTTGTTGGAAATTAACTACTACAAGACCGTACCAACACTGAATGAATTATAGCAAGGACTATGTTAGGGACTTTTTGATCCTGACACTCCTGCTGGGTGGCAAGACTCACTCGGGAGATTTTTTTGTTCGACAGCCGTATGTGAAAAACTGAGTGCGATGACCGGTCTTTAATAGGGAGCCCTTGACGAGGACACAATGATCATTTTGTGCTTTCAGTCGCCGTCTTGGTTACATCTGTGGGTGGAAAAAGACATGTAGGAGCATACTGTCTCAAAGGCGACAGCTCGGCTGGTGCATAATCTTCATGTTATCCCCTGAATAATCAACCTATGTATTTATGCAAAAAGTCAATCTCTCCGATTCGGCCCAACTTGAGCAGTAGAAAATTTTATAAAAATCTGAAATTTTGGACCCGTTTCCGGCTCTAGATGGTTCTCGAAACGGTCCAAATTGGTGAGAGAGGGATAGATTTTCGGTAGTCTAGGCATGTGCGGTATCATTTTCGACCAAATTTTGGACGCTGAATCCGAGACCCACGGAATGATAGGCGCCCACCGGAAGAGGTTATGAGCCAAAATGGGTTACTATCTAACCATTCCAAAAGTGGGTTTTTTGAGAGATTTCTTGTACCCAGGAGTGTGTGGTATCATTTTCCACTAAATGTAGGACGCCGAATCGATTGGAAAGAGTCCCTATGCACCCGGTCCGAGGAATAACCAACCCTTGTTAGAGGATTCGCAGCCTTTTTTAAACATTTTTACTAGGTACAGCAATTTTATATTTATACAATATGATTTATTAAACAATGAATAAGCTTTAGAACGAATCGAAAACGCGACTCGTAATTTCAACAATTAATATCCTTATTGTATTCGTATCAACGAAAAATAATATTATTCTCGCTAAAATGTCACGTTTCAAAGAGTATCGAAACCCAAAACATTTGTGGCCGTCTGAGACAAAAATATTTTCAAAATTGCTGGAAAAAAATAATGTTAAACATAAAATTTATGTTTATTAATTTTATTAATTTTTTTATACAATTTTTTTGACCTATATGGTTCAATTGTTCTCATAATTTCGTACGCCAAAACGATCATACGTTCTCGTGGAGACCACGAGTTTCCTCAACCATCGAGAAGTAATAAGAAACATTGAACCACTGTGTAGTGATTTGCTACGTTTTGGTTGGTTATTCCTTGAATAATCAACCTATGTTTTCATGCTATGTTTCATGGTCAACCTCTCCGATTCGGCTCAATTTTCTAAAAATCTTAAAATTGGGTCGGGGGTCTGTTCCCGGCCTAGGACGGTCCTCGAGACTTTTCAGCCCTATCGGACCAAATTTGGGTGGGGTAGGGGTCAAAATGTGTTTTTTGAAAAATGGATTTTCTAGATTTTGGACGATCTAGGCGAGTAGGAGATCATTTTCCACTAAATTTTGGACGCGGAATCCAATGAAATTGGTCTCAGAACGATTGGCACCCACTGGAATAAGTAATGGGTCAAATTGGGTATTCATTACCCATTTTGAATGTGTGTTTTCGGGATTTCTGGTACCTAGGCGTGTGGGGTATCATTTTCCACTAAATCTTGGACGCTGAATTCAATGAAGTGGGTCCCAGAACGATTGGCACCCACCGGAAGAAGTAATGGGTCAAAATGGGTATGTATTCACCCATTTTGTATGAGTCAAGATTTCTGGTGCCTAGGCGTGTGGGGTATAATTTTCCACTATATTTTGGACCCTGAATCGGTTGGAATGGGTCCGGGACCCACCACACCCACTGTTTCCCCCATTCGAGGTATAACCAACCCGTGTGTAGGAATTTGCAGGGTTTTATCTTTTCCCTTTTCTTCGAATTTTCTTCATCATCACGATCCCATTAAACCAATTTCACTTATTATGCCGACAATATACTTCTCCCAACGCCGTTTCAATGTCACCCTCATTTTCCTCAACGATGGAATGTGGTCAATTAGGTATAACCAATGGTCACCACTAACAAGAAGCCCGTCAAGGTTGACCTCTTCTCCCCTTGTCTCATCATTTTCTCACTACGACGTTCTATTAAGTGCTGGCACATTTCGCGCTCTGTTTCGCATCACAAACCGCAACAAAAGGCTGATCTGACGGTAATTGTCGGTATATTTTGTTCAATTAGACAATTCCCTGCGATAATTCACGTTACAGATACAACTCTAACCGCGAAGGTTTGAAGGCGTCACGATTGACTAACTTGAAAGAATCAGACTGATCTTCGAAATAGGTTTGGTTCATTAGAAGACACGTACCAAACGATCCACCATTCTTACGATAACACTACAAATGCCACCATTCCAGTAATGAATCTAAATCAGTCTATATAGATTTGTTCCTCTGCAGTTGGGCAGCGCCAAAAAGGTTGTGGGGATGTGAAGGAAAAGTTCCCCAAAGACATTTTAATTTTTATGGCTCCAAGTTATGTGATAAACCGGAGTAGATGACACGTAGGGCATGTTATATCTTGTTCGTAGTTAGTTAGTATGAGGGGTGTTTTCGGGATTTCTGATACCTAGGCGTGTGGGGTATCATTTTCCACTGAATTTTGAACGCTAAATCGATTGGAATGGGTCCGGGACCCGCCACACCCACTGTTTCTCCCATTTTCCCCATGTTGAGGAAATGAGTCTCCAAGCGCCTGGTTCGAGGAATAACCAACCCGTGTGTAAGAATTTGCAGGGTTTTTCTTAGTCAAACACCATTTACACCAAAAACTTTCCTCCAACCAATTTTTTTTCTTATACCACTGGAAAGCCAAAACTCTGTCCTGAGTCCACGCTGAAAATAAGGAAAAAACGTCAAAAAACGTTAAAACGGAAAGTCCTCCGTTTTAATAAGGAAAAAAATGACAGAAAAACGTCGATTTTGAAGAAATCTTCAAATTTTGAACTTTTGTCATTCTTCTTCTATCGATCAGGACAGATAAAAAAATCAAATTCCATATCAGAGGGTACGTAGGTATTGAGTAAACCCTCTCCAAAGGTATCCTCAACATTAATTTATTAGATTGATTACATGAAGGGAGTTTCAGCCGCTATACCGAGACTAGGTCAAAAACCCGAGAAAAAAAGCTTAAAAGTGAAGGAAACTGGATTTTTCGTTTGGTAAAAAAAAGTCTATGGGGCACTTTTTGTTGCCAATGAGTTGTAGAATCGACCCCTTGAGTTTGTGTGGTTGTAGACACCCTGTATAAAACGGAATGTGCCCTATAAAAGAGATGTAAGGCAAGAAGGTCATAGTCGAGTTATGAGTGTCATCCCCTCTCTCATACCATCAGAAATATGTTTAGAACAATTTCGATTAGAAACAGCCTAACGCAAAGTGCAATCATTCATGGGATTAAAAAAATAATAATAAAATGACATAAAAACGCTGCGAATTCTTACACACGGGTTGGTTATTTCTCGGATGTGGCGCATGTGGAGACTCATTTCTTCGACATGGAGAAAATGGGGGAAACAGTGGGTGTGGCGGGTCCTGGACCCATTCCAATCGATTCAGGAGCCAAAATTTAGTGGAAAATAATACCCCGCTCGCCTAGACCGCCCAAAAACTCGAATATCCATTTCTCAAAAAACACATTTTGATAATAATTATTGTTGAGAGGACTTGACCTTCACATGGGAGAATATCGTCCAAGTATATCAGTTTAGGATACCTACGTGCTAACATTGATTCTGAACATTGAACGAACGTGCTTATCAACCCAAGTATAAAATCTCATGTTACTTGAAACATCTACGACTCGCTACTCAAGTTAGCCTGGTATATCGATTCAACTAGTGTTAAAAATAGGGCCGTTAAGGTTAATGCCTCGTTTGACTAATAAACAAGCGAGAGGTTGGCCAATTATGCGGAAATCGTCATTCATTATCTCACGTCTTCAGAACAATGAACTTGATGAGAAGCTGATCTCATTTCACAACCGCTGAAGCCGAGAACTCAGCAGATTGTTTGAGTTGAATTATGTGTCTGTTGTGGCATATTGATGAAACGGAGAGGCATGAGAAAGAGTGTACAACGTGACTTGAAAAATGATCATTTTTCGAGTTCAGAATGATCATCATAGCAAACTTTTGTAGATAATCGGGCAGTTTAGCTTGTTGCGATATTCCTCCAGAGCCCGAAACACCCGCGGACAAAGTTTTTATGCAATTATGAACTTCCTAGTTGAGTCTATTTTCATTGAGAATATAACGAAACAAGAAAAACGCTGCAAATTCATTCAGAGGGGTTGGTTATTCCTTGGACACGGCGCATGGAGACTCATTTCAATTGATTGCATCCAAAATTTATCAGAAAATGATGCCCCACACGCCTAGGTTCAAGAAATTTAGAAAACACACATTGGAAATAGGTGGGTAAAAACCCATTTTGACTTATTACCTCTTCCGGTGGGAGCGAATCGTCCCGGGACCCATTTCTTTCGGTTCAGCAACCAGGATTTAGTCGAAATCAACACCCTACACGGTTAGATCGCCAAAAATCTCGAAAATCTATTTTTCAAAAAACACATTTTGACCCCTACCCCTTCCATATTCCGTCCGATCGGGGAATAATGAAAAAAAATCTGCAAATTCTTACACACGGGTTGGTTATTCCTCGAATGGGGGAAACAGTGGGTGTGGCGGGTCCCAGATCCATTCCAATCGATTCAGGGTCCAACATTTAGTGGAATATGATACCCCACACGCCTAGGCACCATACAAAATGACACATACAAAATGGGTGGATACATACCCATTTTGACCCATAACTCCTTCCGGTGGGTGCCAATCGTTTTGAGACACACATCATTGAATCCAGCGTCCAAAATTTAGTGGAAAATGATACCCCACACGCCTAGGTACCAGAAATCCCGAAAACACATATTCAAAATGGGTAATATATACCCAATTTGCCCCATAACTTCTTCCAGTGGGTGCCAATCGTTCTGGGACCCATTTCATTGGATTCAGCGTCCAAAATTTAGTGGAAAATGACACCCTACTCGCCTAGATCGCCCAAAATCTCGAAAATCCATTTTTCAAAAAACACATTTTGACCCCCCCCCCCCCCCCAATTTGGTTCGATCGGGCTGAAAAGTTTTGAGGGCCCGTCTCGGCCGGGAACAGACCCCTGACCCAAATTTCAGATTTTTAGAAAATTTTCTATTACCAAAAACGGCGCGGACGATGGACGGCGTACGGCAGACGGACATCGACTTTTTTTTTTGATCAGGACATCATGAAACGTCCAGAAAAAAATTTTGAGCCGAATCGGAGAGGTTGACCATTATCATGAAAACATAGGTTGATTATTCAAGGAATAACCAACCAAAAGGTGAAAATTCATTCACAGGGGTTGGTTATTTTTCGGACCAGGCGCATGGAGATTAATTTCTTCAACATGGGAAAAATGGGGAAAACAGAGGTTGTGGTGGGTCCCGGACCCATTCCAATCGACTCAGCGTCCAAGTTTGGTGGAAAATGATACCCCACACGCCTAGGTATCAGAAATCCTTGACTCATACAAAATGGGTGGATACATACCCATTTTGACTCATAACTTCTTCCAGTGGGTGCCAATCGTTCTGGGACCCATTCCATTGGATTCAGCGTGCAAGATTTAGTGGAAAATGATACCCCACTCGCCTAGATCGCCCAAAATCTCACAAATCCATTTTTCAAAAAACATTTTCTACTACTATGTCCGTCCGCCGTACGCCGTCCGTGCCGTTTTCGGTAGTAGAAAATTTCCTAAAAATCTGAAATTTTGGTCAGGAACCCATCTCCGGCTCTAGTTGGTTCTCGAAACTTTTCAGTCCGAGCTGACCAAATTGGTGAGGGGGGGGGGGGGGGGGGGGCAAAATGTGTGTGAGTTTTCGAGATTTTTTGCAATTAGGCGTGTGGGGTATCATTGTCGACTAAATTTTGGACGCTGAATCCAATGAGACGAGTCTCGGAACGATCGGAGCCCACCGGAAGAGGTTATGTTAAAAATGTGTGTTTTTGAGATTTATAGTAGGTACCAAGGCGTGTAGGGTATCATTTTCCACTAAGCTTTGGACGCTGAATCGATTGAAATGAGTCTCCATGCGCCTGGTTCGAGAAATAACCAACCCTTGAGAGAGAATTTGCAGCGTTTATGAGGGTTAAGATAATCAAAGAAGGGGATACAAGTTTCACAACCGTTAATGATATCGCTTCCAAACAAAATAACGGGAAGAAGCGGAAACTGTTTCAAGAACCATACTGAGGTTGCTGATGTAATAAGGACGTGGAGGAATCAAAACAGATCGTCACGAGCCTTCTGGTGAAAGATAGGATCGGTCGATAATCGAAACCCGATCGCCGGAAAACAATGGTCGGTCGAGGTAACCGGCCGAGATGAGCCAAACCTTGACTTGCGACCTCGCCACAGATAGATTGCGTTCCCTGTGCACCGAGTTTTCTGACTATCGAGGCACTTCAATGCCAAGAGGTGCTCCTGTGGGATTCCTATCAAAACAAATGACAAAATGAGGTTTTCACAGTGCAACTAACATTATTCGAATGCGTCTGGGCACTTGAAGTCAACAACGATGTGTTGAAATGTGTCTGAAATTGAGGAAAATTAACAATAAAGACAGCATATCAGTTAATCAATAAAATTATATTTAACCACAAAAAATTGGATCCATCGCCGGCAAAGGGAAACTAAATCCTAAATTGAGAATATCCACTCTTTCACTACTTTCTGGTGGTTACATTTCAAATTAAAATTGTCGATTATTCTACAATGTTTAACTATTTTAGGAGTACCTAACTCACTCGTGTAAGAATGCGTATCATTAAGGCCTCAAGAAAAGGTACCTATTTAGAAGATAAAGTATTGAATACATGGGTTTTCATGAATGTATTATGGGTAAAACCTTTTTCTAGTTCCCATCTCAACCCTCGTACTAAATGATACCCCACCCGACTAGTTCTCGGAGTATTGACACCCCATTTTCATCCCATTGGGGAGATTGGGCTTGAAATGGTTGTGGCACATCAACGTACATAGTTTCAGGGTTGGTTATTCCTTGATTAATCATGCAGAAAGTCAATTTCTCCGATTCGGGCCAAAAATTGTTTCTGGACGTTTCATGGTGTCTAGATCCAAATACACACGGGTTGGTTATCCCTCGAATGGGGGAAACAGTGGGTGTGGCGGGTTCCGGACCCATTCCAATCGATTCAGGTTCCAAAATTTAGTGGAAAATGATACCCAACACGCCCAGGTAGCGGAAATCTGGGAAACACACATTCAAAATGGGTAAATGGGCACCCATTTTGACCAGACGTAGGTTGATTATTCAAGGAATAACCAAACGAAAAGTCAAATGTCCGTCCGCCGTCCCCAACGATTTTGATACCAAAAAATTTTATAAAAATCTAAAATTGGGGTCAGGGATCCGTTTCCGGCCCTAGTTGGTCCTCGAAAATTCTCAGCCCGATTGGACCAAATTTGGTGAGAAGGGAGGGTAAACATGTGTATTTCGAAAAATAGATTTTCGAGGTTTTTGGCAATCTAGGCATGGGGGGTATCATTTACCACTACATTTTGGACACTGAATCCAATGAAATGAGTCCCGTAACGATTGGCGCCCACTGGAAGAAGTTATGGGTTAAAATAGGTAACTACCTACCCATTTTGAATGTGTGTTTTTGAGGTTTCTGGTACCTAGGCATGTGGGGTATTATTTTCCGCTACGTTTTGTGCGCTGAATCGATTTAAGTGAGTTCCCATGCTCCTAGTCCGAGGAATAACCAACCCCTATGAATGAATTTGCCACCTTTTTTTAGGATTTTAAAAGTCCGGGCTGCAAAACAAAAAAAAAAAAAAAAAAAAAAATATTTATTCACGGTTGAAATACAGAACAATCATTTTTCGTCCCACACATTCCAAAGGTGATTCTTTATTTGGGTAACTCTTTTCAAAGTCTAGTGAAAACATCTTACAAAAGAGAGGAATTCTTTGTCCGGACGATGGAATTGACGAAGAATGGAAGATTATTGGGAACTTCAAGATCACACGAGGTTCTTCTCATCTTTCAACAGAGTTGATGTGCAAAAAATGTCGCTTTGTCATCTGGATACAAGCATCGGGAGACCTTGTTCCCCGTCTAATTCTATTTTGTAAGTGAAG
Organism: Cyrtorhinus lividipennis; assembly: GCA_019603395.1. Taxonomy (NCBI): domain Eukaryota; kingdom Metazoa; phylum Arthropoda; class Insecta; order Hemiptera; family Miridae; genus Cyrtorhinus; species Cyrtorhinus lividipennis. Next base: position 4,312,676 of record CM034002.1, on the reverse strand, counting down.
GGAAAATGTCAACGGACCTTCTAGTCTTCACTGATCATGTCACATTCCTTGTATAGATGATAGGAGGAAAAACATAGGTTGATTATCCAAGGAATAACCAACCAAAACGTGTGGATGAGGATATTGCAGTACTTGTGTAATATTTGACTTTCCACAGTCAAAAGGGTGAAGAGGAGTGGCCTCAGGTCGCCCCTCCCCCAGCCAGGTCATAACAGTTCTCATAACGGTTCTCTTTCAACTAAGTGGCTCACACCTGTGGTGTGGAAATCAGTTGACCCTGAATGTTGTCGAGTGACAACTGGACTCTCCAGAACCTAGATTTTGAGGGTAATGTTTACTAGTTAGTGAAGTTAAAATACATTTATAGCATGTTTAATTTTATAATTTGGAATATAAGAAGGTTCACCTGTTATGTTTAGACTTGAGTTCTGCAAATCAAGATGGACAACAACAGCAGAAAAAATTCCAAAAGCAAAATATGCTTGTGATCAGTGTGCTAACAGCTGCAAAAGCAGGACAACTAAAAGCACCAAGAACTCACACAGGTGCCAAACCATATGCTTGTGATCAGTGTGAGTACAGATCTGCACATGCGGAGACCATGAAAATCCACCAAAGAACTCACACAGGTGCCAAACCATATTCTTGTGATCAGTGTGAGTACAGATCTGCACAAGCGGGGGCCATGAAAATCCACCTGAGAACACACACAGGTGAGAAACCATATGCTTGTGACCAGTGTGATACAGATCTGCAAGGGCAGGACATTAAAATCCACCAAGAAACTCACACAGGTGCCAAAACATATTCTTGTGTCGTGGGCTACAGATCTCACTAGCAGGGACCCTGAGAATCCACCCAAGAAGTACACAGGTGCCAAACCATATGCTTGTGATCAGTGTGAGTACAGATCTGCACAAGCGGAGACAATGAAAATCCACCAAAGAACTCACACAGGCGCCAAACCATATTCTTGTGACCAGTGTGAGTACAGATCTGCACATGCAGGGCGTCTAAAAATCCACCTGAGAGCTCACACTGGTGCCAAACCATATTCTTGTGATCAGTGTGACTACAGAGCTGCACAAGCAGGGACCCTGAGAATCCACCAAAGAACTCACACAGGTGCCAAACCATATGCTTGTGATCAGTGTGAGTACAGAACTGCACAAGCGGAGACAATGAAAATCCACCAAAGAACTCACACAGGTGAGAAACCATATGCTTGCGGCCAGTGTGACTACAGATCTGTTAAGGCAGGACATCTTAAAATCCACCAAAGAACTCACACAGGTGCCAAACCATATGCTTGTGATCAGTGTGAATACAGAGCTGCACAAGCAGGGAACCTGAAAAGGCACATGAGAACACACATTAGCATTAGCCCATGATGTATGCTCATGATCAGTGTAGCTGTATGTAATCTATCTTGCGGACATGTTTAATTTATGAATGTTCCAATTGAACTCATCCTAACTTGGTTTGGTGTTTCATGATTGAAACCTTGCATTACATAAGATTTTTATATATGGACGTAATAAATCTTTCTTTCTTATGTTTGACTTTTGCCTTTCACTCGCAGTTTTGATTAAGACACATGATGTGTAGCTGTCATCTTTTGGGGCTGGTGGGTTGTTATCTACAGGCCCTTTTTTCATGCTTTTGTTGGTTGGTTATTCTTGAATAATCAACCTATGTTTTCATGCTAACAGTCAACCTCTGATTCGCCCCAAAAAATTTTTCTGGGCGTTTCAAGGTGTCTCGCTCAAAATTAGCCATCCACGCCAATTTTGGTAGTAGAAAATTTTCTAAAAATCTGAATCCTAGTAAGGGGTCCGTTCATGGCTCTAGTTGGTCCTCGAAACTTTGGACCCGTTCGGACCAAATGTGGGTGGGGTAGGGGTCAAAATGTGTATTTCAAAAAATTGATTTTAGAGAATTTTTGGCGTCTAGGTGTGTGGGGTATAATTTTCCACTAAATTTTGGACGGTAAATCCAATGAATGGGTCCCAGAACGATTGGCACCCACGGGAAGAAGTGTATAGGTCAAAATGGGTATGTTTCTACGCATTTTGTATATGTTTTCATGATTTCTGGTACCTGGACGCATGTGATACCCCATACGTGTGGTGTATCATTTTCCACTAAATTTAGGACGAATCCCGTGAACTGGCGTATTGTTAGGAAGTTTCTCTTGTATTTGTCCACCGAGCCTAATACCTTTTAAAAACATTATGGGAAAATTAGAAATAACAAAACTTAATGCCGGAAGCCCTGGAAGACTGTCACCATTCTAGTCAGCTTGGAATATAGTTTAATAGTCGGCGGTTACCTTCCATGTACGTGGAATTCGGTATTCTCCAT